>JAZKJV010000914.1:305572-680657 GCA_037367405.1 Ottelia alismoides | reverse complement strand
TAATCAAGAAAACGCTGCCGTTCGCGTCGCACATGTTCTTCAACCACGATGGTCGCGTCACCCATGCCTGCATATGGACTCCGTCGTTCGCTCCACACCAATTCTTCCAGAGGATGACTGAGTACGCATATTCGACCTCCAAGCCTGCAGATCCAGCAATTCGTCGGGAGACGAGTTTTTATAGCGGAGGAGAGTTGATGCAGCGTCGGACCCAAATATTGGGCTGAATGTTTAGTTAATTTTAGAGGTCAATTTTATTTACGTTTATTTAAATTATCATATCTCTAATTAAATAAATGAGATCGCCTGTGATCTCCAACAATTTAGTCATAGATTTGATTTTTAAATTTGGTCGGTTAATTAGTTAGAGTCAGTTTAGGATAATTGGTTGTCTATTTAAATTAATTTCTATTTTTGTAATGTCATCCCTCCTATATAAAGGGATGAGGGTCCATTGTTTTTAGATAGTGAAGTATTAATGAAAATTTGAGATTTATCTCCCTCCTTCTCCCTCCTCTCCACGCGCTCTCCGCGGCTCTTCTCCTCCAACCTCGCACGACAGGCGTGTTCTCCTTCTCAACCCCTCCATCTTCTTCTACCAAATAATTTCCACCGTTCAAATTTATTTCCCGACGACGCGCCTCAATCGTGTTTGCATCAAATCTTTTGTCTATTAGCCAATATTACAAAAGATTTACATTGTCATGCCATATTTGTTCCTTCTTCTCTTGTGTTTCAGGACATACTCACAGGCAGGGTGATTGGATGTGGCCGTGAGCAGAGAGGACTTCACACACTTGTCCAGCCTCCGTGTGCTGCTGATGCTACTATCCCTTCTGGATCTGTTTTTTCTTTCATGTGACATCTTCGCTTTGGACATCTTCCTCTGCAGAAGTTATGTCATGTCCTCTCGTAGATCTCTACTCATACTATCTTGGAGTGTGAGGCATGTCACATTGGGAAGTACCATCATTCCTCTTTTCCGAGTCGTCAGTGTCGTCACAGTGGTCAGTTGTTTGAGTTAGTTCACTTTGATATCTGGGGCCCTAGTCGTGTTCCTGATCATCAGGGACATCAGTTTTATATGTTTGCTGTGGATGATTTCTCTAGATTATCTTGGGTATTCCTGATGAAGAATAAGTCTGAAGCTGGTCCTGTTATCATATCTTTTCTTATTGAGATTAAGAACATTTTTTCTGCTAATGTGAAATTTATTCGCATTGACAATGCCTTGGAGTTTTCTACTTTACCGTTGTATGCTTTTCTTAGATCTATTGGTGTTCATCAGACTTCGTGTGCTTACACTTCACAGTAAAATGGTGTTGCTGAATGCAAACACCGTCATCTTTTGGATGTTACGAGGACTCTTTTGATTCAGAATCGAGCTCCTCATTCTTTCTGGGGTGATGCGGTTCTTACTGCATGTTACTTGGTGAATCGCATGCTGTCTACTGTACTTGAAGAAAAAGTTATTTTCTTGATTGTGTTTCCCGAGGAATTATTCTCACTTACCCCTAGAGTCTTTGGATCTGTGGCTTTTGTCCACAATTTTACTCATGGTCATGACAAGCTCTCTCCTAGAGCTGTCAAGTGCAAGGTTCAGAAATGTGGTATGCAGTATTCATTCGGTCATGCGGTCTAAAGAGAGTAAGCGGATATGCGATGGAGTATACGGAACTATATGCGGTTTATGCGGTTTATAATTTTTAATTTAAAATATTATAAAATAAAGAATAAAATGTGATTACATAGATGATCTAACAAAATCCAAAAGCAAAAATTTCAAATAGGATAATATAATCAATAAGATATATAAGCATAATATTATATATAGATTATTTTTTAATTGTATTTTGAATTTAATGCACATATATAAATTTGGATTCATCAGGGAACACGTGAATTCTATAAGAAAATCTTTAATGTATATATAGATCCTATAGATAACAAAAGCTAAAGAATAATCATAGTTATATAAATCATACACCCAAAATTAGACACATATTTTTCTCCAAGGGACAAAATATGTTAACACAAAATATAGGGGAAGATTGTATTTGCATATAAAATTTATTAGAAGTATAAAAATATAAAGTGTCGGACTGTTAGTCAACTATTTCATGTTTTATTTGAAGAATTAGAATGAATTTCATTAGATAGAAAATTCAAAAAGCAGACATACAATGGGAAAAATGGATATGAGAAAAAATATCCTATATTATATTCCCAAATGCAACATATACGAGAATAATGAAAAGATGCATAAATATAAATGTTGATATAAGAGTTGCTTGAGAAAAAATAAATTAATGTGTCATCAACATGTCATTATATATTAACATGAATCCTATTAGATAGGCGGCCGCATATGCGGTCGCATATGCCCCATATTTGGACTGCATATGCGTTTTGACCGCATATTGCCGTATATGACATATGCACTTCAGTCAAGCGACTGAATATGCATATGCGGCCGCATGGACCGCATTTCCGAACACTGGTCAAGTGTGTGTTCGCCAGTTATTCTCGTATCTAAAAAGGGTATAGATGTTTTGATCCTGTTGGGAGAAAATATTATGTGAGTGTTGATGTCACATTATCTGAGTCTATTATGTATTTTTCTCCTACAGGTGACAGGTTGTCTAATGCTGACTCTGGTGAGGACATATTTGTTCCACCACCTCCGTCATCTCCACCACCTGACTCAATTCCTACCTCGATTTTACATTCGCAGGTTATCTACTCGCCACTCTACTCCCGCGTCTTCCCTGTCATCCAGCATGCCCCAGGTATGTAGTGAACACATTGTTTCTACTGATGGCACTGGTGTTATGCTTGATCCACCAGATACTACACAGAGGAGCTGATACCAGAGAACAGAGAGGCTGATGACATCGATATACCTATTGCATTGAGGAAGCCCCGTCGCAACTGTGCTACGTACCCTCTAGCTGCGCATGTTTCCTTGGACCATATTTCAGAAGAGTACATGAGGTTTGTTATGGGCCTCTCAACTATTACTATACCACAAACATATCAGGAAGCCATATAAGATAGTAGTTGGCGACTTGCCATAGGAGAGGAGATGGTCGTTTTGCAGTCTCGTGGTTAGGGGTGTAAACGGACCGAACCTGAGCGAACCTACATTTTTTAGTTTTGGTTCGTTTATTTAATCGAGCCTAAACTTGTGTTCAGGTTCGGTTCGTTTATTTTCAAACCAAATCTGAATCGAACCTCTTTTTAATCGAATCGAATATAAGCGAATATCGAATTTGAGAACTCTCTAATAAGAGGTAGTGAAAATAAGAGAAATGAGAATATATGTGCGCCTATAACTAGAATAAACATTCATTCAATTATTTCTCTTTATGTAACTCATCTTCATCTTTCGAAAAAATTAGATTTAAAAGGATTCGTCTCTTTGAAAAAAAGCATAATTATAATATATTTTTATATTTGTTCAGATGAGGATAAGGAATAATGTGGAGTAAGATTTATATTTATTCTGTTGATTTGAGGATAAAAATGAGAAACGTACTATACACATAGATGATGGATGTTGTAAACACGATGTGACTATTTATTTTGGGATAGTTTATACTGAGATAAAACCTACTTATCTTGTAAGTATTCAGTTATCTCTAAACAAAGTTCACTTATTCTTGGATAAAATCCACTTATCTCAAAATAAGGTCCACTTCTACAGATAATGATTTATAAATATGTATGTGTTTGTTTATCGAGCTTTTAACGAATCGAACCTGAGCGAACCTATGATTTTTAGGTTCGGTTCATTTATTTAATCGAGCCTAAACTTGTGTTCAGGTTCGATTCGTTTATTTCCGAACCGAATCTTAATCGAACTATTAGCGAGCCGAATCTGAGCGAATATCGAACTTGAGAATTTTCTGACATCCCTACTCGTGGTACCTGGAGTGTTATTTTTGCCCCTCCAGATGCATTTGTTGTGGGGTGCAAATGGATATTTACTGTGAAGCAACGACCGAATGGCAGTGTTGATCGCTACAAGGAAATGCTTGTAGCACGTGGATTCATCCAGACTTATGGGGTGGATTATCAAGATACCTTCTCTCCAGTGGCCAAACACTCGACATTACGCATTCTCCTATCAATTGTTGTTTCACGAGACTGGCCTCTTTACCAACTTGATGTGAAGAATGCATTTCTTTATGGAGATCTACAGGAGGAGGTTTATATGCAGCAACCACCATGGTTTACTGCTAAAGGGGAGTCTCAGAAGGTGTGTAAACTCCACAAGGCATTTTACGACCTGAAGCAGAGTCCCTGAGCTTGGTACCAGAAGTTTTCAGAATTGATAGAGCATCAGGGATTTGTCTGGTCCACTGCGGATCACTCACTTTTTGTTCAGAGGACACGGAGAGGTACTGTTGATATTCTCGTCTATGTTGATGATATTATTGTCACGGGTGGTGATGAACAAGGCATTCAGGTGGCCAATGAGTTCCTAGGTCAGCAGTTTGTGACCAAGGACCTTGGCAATCTTCGATACTTCCTTGGATTAGAGTTCGTCAGGAACCAACGTGGTTTTGTGATGACCCAAAGAAAGTTTGTTACTGATCTTCTTCTAGAGACAGACATGACAGGGTGCAAGCCTGCTACTACTCTTATGGATCTAAGTATGAGACTATATGGTGATGATACTGAGGAGGTATATCAGAGGAGATACAGAGAGCTGGTTGGGAAGCTTCTATATGCTACCATAACCAGGACAAATATATCCTTTGCTGTGAGCAAGATGAGCCAGTTCATGGAGCAGCCTAGGAAGGTTCATATGGATGTCGTATATATGATTTTGAGATATTTGAAGTCTTCACCAGGTAGTGGTCTTATATTCAGCACACTTCTCTGGATGTAACAGCGTGTGCAGACGCAGATTGTGCAGGATGCCCTAGGGACATGAAGTCTACTTTTGGTTATGCTATTTTTGTTGGCAGCTCACTCGTGTCATGGAAAAGTAAGAAGCGGACAATGGTTGCTAAATCTAGTGCAGAGTCCGAATACATGATCATGGCTCAAGGAAGCCCAGAGATGATGTGGGTGAGGTTGGTTATGACAGATCTTGCAGTTGATGTACCTCTTCTTATGCAGCTTCTATGTGACAATCAGGCAACACTTTTTATTGTAAATAATCCTACATTCCATGAACGTATAAAGCATATAGAGGTGGATTGCCACTCTACCAGAGACATGATCCAGAAAAGTCTCATATCCACCTCTCATGTTTCTACTGGAGATCAGACTGCTGATATATTCACCAAATCTCTTACTAGAGGCCATTTCCAAAGATGTTCTTCCAAGCTGAGCATGATAGACATATATGCTCCAGCTTGAGGGGGAGTGTTGAGATTACTGTACATCTTTGGTGTTATTCCTTATTTTATTTTCATTATGTACCTCTCTTGCTATTTACCCATGGCTTTTCTCCTATATAAGAGAGCCCTGGGATTTCATGAATAATTAATCTATTCAATTTTCCCAACACTCATCATACTAAGAAATTTGGTCATCCTTTGTTCAGAGGATTCCAACACAAAGGAGGGAACCCATGTACCATTAGGGTACACTTGAGCTACCGTAGTGAACTTATTTTCTGCCAATGCAAACAACCTAAGATACCGATCACAAAGCCTTCTTGAGCCCGTCCAGTCATCTAGTTAAAAAAGGAATGTCTCTCCGTTTTCCCAGTAACATGGTATCAGAGCGGGTTCGATTCTCGGGGTTTTCATTATATTCTTTGTTTATGATTCGAGAATCAATTTGAGAGAGAAGATTTGATTCATGTTTATCGTTAGAGTTTTTTTTATTCATTCATTCCGCGTCAACGAAAAGCGTCAAGTTCTAGGGTTTCTCACGAAACCCTAATCAAGATCTTCTCTGTGGTGCGATCATTCAGGCCTCTCAAGAAGGCAATTTCATGTTCCAGCCTTCAACTCCAGGCTGCGTTGATCTCATGTTCCAACCTTCAACTCTAGGCTGCGCCGATCTCATGTTCCGGAATTCTAGGCGACTCAACATCGCGCTCCTTTCAGTAACTCTGTGGGCGCGATCTCCTGGCAGTGCCCCTTGGCGCATAACGCATCTTCAAGTGTAGGCAGCCTTCAGCACCATCGCACAGGCGGCACGCGATGCAGCCTCGGCACAAAACGATGCATCCCATCCACGGGCAGTGCAACAACCCAACCCTAGTCTCCCGCAGCGTCCCCCCGATCGGCGCTATTCTTCAGCACCGGCAACGAGGCAGTGCACCTTTGCGCAGGCGGCCACGAACGACAACAGCAACCCAGGCGGCACGCGCAGGCATGCCATCGCCGCGCGGTTCTCTTGAGACTCCAGGCACGCAGCAGCGCCGGCGCACATGCGGAGGCGCGTGCATTTCCCTGGCACGTGCGCGCTCCCATCGACGGTACCTCCTCCCTCAACTCCGGGCGGCGAAGAAGAAGCCCCAAGTTGGAGGCGACGTCGTTTGAGTCGAAGGTTCCCAATGGGGAAACCCTAGGCGGCCCCGATGGTTTAGTTTTCAACAACAACAACAAAGCCTATCCCACAATTAATTAGGGTCGGCTACATGGATTCTTCGCCTCCATTCAGATCTATCTTGGGTCAATCCCGGGCTTATATCCATGAAACTAAGATCCCTTCGTATAGTCTCTTTCCAACACTTCTTGGGCTATCCTCGCCCTCTCTTAGTCGGCTCAACATCTCAACACTCACATCTCCTAACTGGTGCATCCGCTGATCTTCTTTGCAAATGACCAGACCATCTTAAGCGGTTTTCTCGCATCTTATCCTCGATCGGAGTTACACCAACTTTCTTTTTGATTGAATCATTCCGAATCCGATCTTTACGTGTATATCCACACATCCACCTTAGCATCTCCATTTCTGCTACAACCATTCTCTGCACATGTCTATGGTTCACATGCCAACATTCAGATTCATAGAGCATAACAGGTCTCACGGCTGCTTTGTAAAACTTTCCTTTAATTTTTAAAGGAATTTTCTTATCACATAGAACAACAGAGGCTCTTCTCCACTTTAGCCAGCCTGCATTTATTCTATTAGTAACATCTCCATCAATTTCTCCATCCCGTTGCAAAATAGATCCCAGATATTCAAAAGAATCTCTCTTCCGAATGTTATTGTCACCAATCTTCACCTCAGTTCCTTCACCATTGCTTCCATCAAAGGTGCACTCCATATATTCCGTCTTAGCTCTACTTATACGAAATCCTTTAGTCTCCAATGCATGTCTCCAGACCTCAAGCTTCTCATTTACTCCATCTCTAGTCTCGTCAATCAACATAATATCATCAGCAAATAACATACACCAAGGTAACTCATCATGAATGTGACTTGTCAACTCATCCGTAATCAAAGTAAAAAGAAATTGACTCAAAGTTGAACCTTGATGTAAACCAATGTTGATGTCAAAATAGTCAGTTTTCCCAGACGGGGTCTTTACACAAGATAAAGTCCTATCATACATAGAGGGTTCTCCCTGCCGGCCGCTTCGCCTACCCTGGTGGACTTCGCTGCTGGTTCTCCCCTTGGAGTGGACGCTTCGGCTTCTCCTCGCCACGTGGCCTCGGCGGGAGGGGTTTACGAGGGGTCGAATGCAGTGCGTTCCCCCTCGGGGCGGTCCCTCTTCGATTCTCGGATGACGTGCGCAGATCCGTGCAGGCATGATTTGTTCTCCTCGGGGCCCGTCGAAGTCGATTCGCCTTCGCTGCCAACGTCCCCTGTGACGGCTGTCTGTAAGCATATCTCCTTTTCAGGCCACGTGGGCAATCATGCTAAGTTCTCCAATATCGGTTCTGTGAGATTCGGATCATGGCCACGCTTTCGGGACATTCGGGTTGTCGAGGATCCAATTATGCCTTCGGATCCGTTTATTGATTTGCCTCAAGGGTCCGCTGCTCATGATCCGGTCTTTCTGGCGGGTATCCATGGGGGGCCAGATGCTTCCGCGGAGGTCCACTCGGGGATATTATTTGAGGACTTCGACTCCTCCGCTTTGTTGGCTCCAACTCCTCTTCCTCCGCCTGCTTGGTCGCCTCCGATTGTTTCCTTGATTGCGGTTGTTGATGACGCCCCCCGGGACGCGGCCTTGCATTTTGTGGTCACCTCCGGGGCTGAGGGTGCTCTCTCCGTGGGGGGGGGGGCGATTCTTCCTCTTGCTTTGGCAAGTTTTACAGGCGGCGAATGCTTCCTCGACTCGGGTCCCCCTTGGTTTCCTCTTGTGCGACTCTTCGCGATGCGGTGGCGGAGGCGGCTGGTCTGTCGTCTATTGGGGGTCGTTCCCTTGGTTCATAATGAAGGTACTCTCTTGGAACGTTCGGGGACTCGGAGATCCCCTCAAGTGTCGAGCCCTGGGCTCGCGCCTCTCTAATTGGAATTGCGATGTGGCCTTTATTCTCGAATCAAAGCTTTCTGGTGTTGATGCGTCCCTTTGGCGTTCTTTCGGTGCCCTTGCGATTGATGATTTTCGTTCTTTGGATGCTGTCGGTCATTCGGGTGGCATTATTATTGCTTGGCGCTCGGGGTCTTTCAAATTCGAATCCATGCGAGTGGGGCGACATTCATTGACTGTGGTTTTTTCTCGCCTTGACTCCAACGTTTGTTTTGCTCTCACGGCTATATACGCTCCTACTTGTCATCTGCGGCGCAGGGACCTTTGGGAGGATTTGAGGGACATGGCCTCCGATTATGCGAATATGCCTTGGCTATTGGGAGGCGACTTCAATGTTACTGCTCTGTCCACGGATCGGCCGCGTGGACGCGGGGGGCGGGACCCCGGCTCGGAGGAATTCCTTGCGCTCATTTCGGATTTGGCATTGGAGGCCCTGGTGCCTAACGATATTTCTTACACCTGGCGGAATAATTCATCCCATTCGAGAATTGATCGGTTCCTTGCAAATGGTAAATCCTTGGATCTTTTTCCTCTGTGCTCGGTGGCTTCAAGGACGCGTTCTTTTTCGGATCACAACCCTATTATTTGGGACTCCGGGGAAGGGATTCTCTCACGGGGGATATTTCGCTATGAAAGGAGCTGGCTCCTGGAGTCAGGCTTTAGGGATAAGGTGCACGATCATTGGTCCCAGGTTTCTGTTACGGGCTCTGCTGCTTCTCGCTTGGATCAAAAGCTTTCTTCGTTGTGTCGCATGCTGGCCTCTTTCAAGAAGGAGACACGTCTTAATCGTGTGGCCGCCAGATCGGCGGCGAAAGATATTATTATGAGGCTGGACCGTCTCGAGAATGAGCGCGATTTGTCCTCGGTGGAACTCCATGATCGTGCCTCGGCCCTTGATGTTGTTAAGACGGAGGACAAGAAACAAATTACTGAATGGCAGCAGCGCTCTCGCTTGAAATGGATTATGGAGGGGGATGCGAATACTGCATTCTTCCACCGCGTGGCTAGTGGTCGTCGGAGAATCAATTCCATCCGCTCCATTTTGGTGAATGGCTCCCGCATTACCGATGTCAAGGAGATTGGTGATGCTTTCGCTAACCACTTCAAGCTTGCGTTTGGTCCCAGCGCTCCTCGCCGCTGGCGATGGCTGGGGCGGGGTGCCTCTTCTATCTCTGACTCGGACGCCTCGGCCTTGGTGCGGCCCTTCTCTTTGGCGGAACTTAAAGATGCGGTCTGGGATCTTAATGACAATGTCGCGCCGGGTCCGGATGGTTTCCCCGTGGCTTTCTACCGCGACTTTTGGGATGTGGTGGCCGGCGATGTGCTGGT
The DNA here is from genome assembly GCA_037367405.1 of Ottelia alismoides. Classification (NCBI taxonomy): domain Eukaryota; kingdom Viridiplantae; phylum Streptophyta; class Magnoliopsida; order Alismatales; family Hydrocharitaceae; genus Ottelia; species Ottelia alismoides. Next base: position 670,876 of record JAZKJV010000914.1, on the reverse strand, counting down.
GGTTGCTCATGAATTTGCTGCAGGTAACAGTGGGTTTAACAAAGTTAATAAGGCTCTAATCGTGTTGATTCCTAAGCTTCACCCGGCCACTCGTTTTGAGGATTTTCGCCCGATCTCTATGTCCAACGGGATACATCTTATCATCGCTAAGACATTAGCTAGGCGACTTGCTCCCTTGCTAGCGTCGCTGGTTTCCCCTACTCAGGCGGCCTTCATTCGTGGTCGTAATATTTCTGATTGCTATGCGTTGGCCTCGGAGATCGTCGGGGCGTGGCGGAGGTCAAATACTCAAGGAATTCTATGGAAGATTGACTTTGCCAAGGCATATGATTGCCTTGATTGGAAATTTCTGTGGTCTGTCCTGCGTAGGAGGGGCTTTCCGGTGGTTTGGATTTCTTGGATGCGGCGATGTGTTTCCACGGCTTCTCTCTCTGTTATGCTGAATGGTAGCCCTGTTGGGGGCTTTTTCCAGCCGCGTCGGGGCGTTCGTCAGGGGTGCCCTCTTGCACCTCTTCTTTTTGTGTTGGCGGCGGACGTCCTGCCTCGGATAATCGAGGGGGTGGCTGCAACTGGTTTGACGCGGGGCTGCTTCTTTGGGGACCTTCATGTCCATTCTATCCAGTTCGTCGATGATACTCTATGTTTTGTTGAGGGGGGCCCTGATGCGGTGGCTGGGATGGCCGCGACTGTGCATCTGTTCTCTGAAGCTTCCGGTCTGGCGATCAATGCGTCCAAGTCTAAAGTTGTGCCTTTTTCCTTGCCGGAGGCGGAGGCCCTGGAATGTGCTCGTCTGCTGGGATCCACTCCCTCCTCTCTTCCGTTTGATTATCTCGGTCTCCCTCTTACTGTTGGCCGCTCTCGTCTGCGCGATTGGATGCCTCTTGTGGAGAAGATGGAGGCACGCCTTGCGGGTTGGCGTGCGGTGCTGCTTTCCAGGGGCGGGCGGTTGATCCTTCTTAAAGCGGTTCTCGCCTCTATTCCCATCTATTTTTTATCGGTCCGTGGTTTGCCAAAAGGTATTCAATTGAGGTTGGAGAGATGCATGCGTCGTTTCCTGTGGGGAAAAAATGGTGGCGAAACAAGGGGGATTCATTTGGTTGGATGGGACGACGTCACCTGCCCTAAGCGTCTGGGGGGCCTAGGGGTCCGTCGGCTGGAGGCGGTTAACAATTCTCTATTGCTTAAATGGGCTGCGCGTGTATGGGGTAATGACGACAGCTTTATGATTAATGTTCTGCGGGCTTTGCTTGGTTCGGAATTCTCGGCCGGCTTTAGGGGCAATTCTGTTTGCTCCATCTCTCCTTTCTGGCGCGGTGTGACGAAGGTCTTTGGGCTAAATCGGTTCCTCTTTGCGCCTGTGCTGGGCAATGGGTATTCATTCAGATTCTGGACCGATGACTGGGCTGGTAGGGGTGTTTTCAATTTGAGATTCCCGCGTCTCTTCGCTTTGGTCGAGCACAAGGAGGCCTCTGTCGCCTCTTGTTGGGATAACGGATCCTGGTGTCCTAGGATCGCTGACAGCCTTTCCGAGCTCCGCCTGGATGACTTCCTTTCTCTTATGGCTCTTCTTGATGATGCCCCTCGTCTGTCTGGTGGGCGTGATCACTGGACCTGGAAGGACGGGTCTTTCTCCACGCGTAAGGCTTATTTGGCTCTCTCTCCGTCCTTGAATGTTGTTGACGCTCTCTTGACGCGTGACTGTCGTTTCCTTTGGTCCCTCAAACTTCCGAAGCGCATTGGTATGTTCTTCTGGCTCCTTCGTCGTGGACGGCTTTTGACTCGCGATCGTTGTGCAGTTTTCTTGCCGAATATTTCTCCGATGTGTGGTCTCTGTGCTGCGGAATGGGAAACTATCACCCATCTGTTCTTCGAATGCCCTCTTGTTCTTTCGATTTGGGTTGATGTCCCTTGGCTCAATACGGTCTCCTTTCCGGCCGTGTGTGACAGCTTGGTCCATTCACGTGGTCGGGACATGAAGCTTCTTTTGGACCCGCTTGCAAGGATTTGGAGTACATGGCTGGGGAGAAACGAGGCTATTTTTTCGTCTCAAAGGTTCTACAGGGAGAATATCATTATACGCGCAATGCGGCTTCTGGAGGACTGGTCCCAGGGTAGCCTTTTGGTATTTCTTGGGGATTAGCATTGTATGAGGCCTTCCTATCGGATGGTCGGTTTTCTTACTTTTTCTATCCTCTATGTAATTATTCTTTTGCCTTTTCTCTTTTAATATATTTGTAAAACCCCAAAACAATGTCCCATACCGTGGAAGCATAACATTTCCAGGTGGGATAAAAAGTAAGGACGTTACTACCGAACAACTCGGTTTAAGCATTTTGGGGGTGGTTAATCGGGTCCGTATGGGCCCGATCCCAAGAGGTTATTAGGGTCAGTAATGCTCCGTTAACGGACCGGGGACTAAAGCCCGGGACGTTACAAATGGTATCAGAGCCGAACGCCCTCTGACAGTGGAAAGGGCTACCCGAGAGGTGGAGCCGCCCCTACAAGAGGTTGGAGGAAATGGCTACCCGGAGCGTGCAGCCGCCACTGTCACAGGGAAGAAGTGATGTGCCATGTCGCAACGAGGACTTTGCGAATATAAGAGGGGGAGGTTGTAAAACCCCAAAACAATGTCCCATACCGTGGAAGCATAACATATCCGGGTGGGATAAAAAGTAAGGACGTTACTACCGAACAACTCGGTTTAAGCATTTTGGGGGTGGTTAATCGGGTCCGTATGGGCCCGATCCCAAGAGGTTATTAGGGTCAGTAATGCTCCGTTAACGGACCGGGGACTAAAGCCCGGGACGTTACAATATTGGGGTGAACACCGCCGAGTGTCTCCCCCTCTTTTAAGCTTCAAAAAAAAAGTCCTATCATACATGTCCTTTATGAGGTTAATGTATAGGACATGTACTTGTCTCTTCTCCAAAACTCTCCACAATATCTCTCGTGGGACAAAATCATAAGCCTTCTCCAAATCAATAAATATCATATGGAGGTTCTTCCTTTTAGCTCTATAAATCTCCATTGTTCTCCTCAGCAAATGGATGGCTTCAATAGTTGAGCGACCTGGCATGAATCCGAATTGATTTTCTTTTATGTTGTAAACTTTCCTCAGCCTTCTTTCGACCACACATTCCCAAATTTTCATAGTGTGACTCATCAGCTTGATACCTCTGTAATTTGAACAAATTTGAATGTCTCCTTTATTCTTATAAAGAGGCACCATGATACTCCTCCAATCTTCAGGCATTTTCTTGCTTCGCCAAATAACATTGAATAGATTCGTAAGCCAAGTCAAACCGCGCTCACCTAAAACTCTCCATACTTCTACAGGGATGTCATCCGGTCCTACACCTTTCCCAGGTCTCATAACCTTCAAAGCCTCCTGTACTTCCTTTCTTTGTATTCGTCTATAGCTTGCACGATTCAAGTAACTTTTACTACTAGCTAGATCACCCAAAGTGATCTCTCTATTTCCTAGCCTCGATGGTTTGGCTTTATATAAAATTGTTATTGAAGCCCGAGGGGTTGTTGAAGCCCAACGACCAAGGGCCTGTTAAAAAAAGGTGTCGTGATATTGTGGGCTGCGATATCAAAAAAAAAAGAAAAAAGGGGTTGTATCTTAAAGATGTACGTAACGAAAAAAATTGCAAAAAAAAATATTGCAAAAGCCGTACAAAAAAAAGAAAGGAGAGGGAAATGATACGGCTTAAAAAATTGTTTTAAAAATTGATGATGTGACAAGCTGGAAAAAATGATGAAATCGGCTTTTTGATGTTTTATTTCTCCCATGTTATTGTCTTCTCCCAACTTGGTCGACGTCCATGTTTTCCAACACATGGGAGAAAGGGGGAGCATATGTAGAGTTACAGGCCAGATTGTCAGACTTTCCAAGTCCTCCATATTCCGAGTCTCCAGTTTCAGACACGCACATGGATGCGGTCTTCTTTTCAGATGAGCAGATGTTTGCCATCATTTGTAGTGGTCCCCATCCTTTCTTGTTTTGTCGGCCAGAGTTTTCATGTGAGCCATAGGAACTCCAGAGTAAAGGACTATTCCCTGTGCCATGTTGGCAAGGGTTTTTATGTGGTATCATTGGTACTCTAGAGTAGGGTACCATTCTCTGTGCCAGATAGGAGAGACCCAGTTCTCCGAAGAGGAGACTTATTTCAGACTCCATTCTCCAACGACCGTGGATTCCGACAAGGATTGCATTTCCACGACCTTCTTTCAGTTCAACCCTTTTTTCAGAGATGGAACAGTTGTCCACATTATTGTGGTAGGCCAGAGTACTCCGACGAGGAGACTCATTTCCAGTTGCAGTGGCTCTGACAGGCGCAATTCAGAGCACATGCTCTCCAACGAGGAGATTCAACAGACTCACATTCCAGCCCGTTCGTCCTCCTCACCTGCACGGCATGAGAAGAAACATCCTCGACAGCAGCAGTTGTGCGTGTTGGGTTGATATTGTCCGTAGTGTCCTTTAGCGTGGTTGAGTTTCTTTCTGTTTGTAAAAGCTGAGCATTGCATGCTCCAGCTTGAGAGGGAGTGTTGGAGTGCTTGGTTGTATGCATCACTTGAGGGAGATGGATAAATGAATCCCTCCAGGATCCATTTATCCCATCCATATGTTTAGTCCCACATCTACCAGTGTTGGGACTTGGAGGCTCTGTGGAGGCTATATAAGGAGCCCCAGATCTCTTGTATCCATTGAGAAAAAATAATGCATACATCAGCCCTCTGAGGCATTCTCCTGTGGTTTCATCCCGCTCTTTAGGGAGTAGGGTTCCACATAAAAATCTTTGTTCCATAATTTATATTTCTAATTATGCTCTATTTATCATTATCGCTTCCGCTTCCTATTTTCTAACACCCACCACTGGCTAAGAATGCTCGGCATCTTTGGGAGAATTTTGGTTATGCCCTACCACAAGGATGGGGGAAACCGGATCCGGGAGGACGACAATGCCACCAATACCATATATGCTTCACACAAGGCTACTTACCTGGTCCTCCTCCTCACCCCAAAATCTGAGTATCCACTTTGCAATCAAGGCTTTGTTCACATTCTCAAGGACCGGAACACCTAGACCTCCATCCTTCTTGGATTTTGTCGACGTATCCCACTTGACTAGGTGTATCCCACATTTTCCATGCCTATAGACTGCCTAAAAGAACTGTTTAGATTCAAGTCTCCCTCGAAAACCAACGTATATCAATGTGGTGGAGAATAAAAATGCAGGTATAACCGAGAGCATGTGCTTCAGAAGCATCAACCTCCCACCTCTGGACAGGGCCGAAGTCTTCCATCCTGGCAACTTCTTCTCCAATTTGTCCACTAATGGGCACCAATTTGAAGAACGAAGCTTCTCACCAATAAGGGGAATGCCCAAGTATGTAATAGGGAGAGATGCGCTGGGGCTACAAAGCACTGGCGCCACCTCCTGCATCCCAGTAGTTGGGATCATTGTTTTAAAAACGTGCCTCGAGGCGTTTTTCAATGAAAAATGCCTCGAGGCTATAGCCTCATGCAGCCTCAGTGAGGCGTGCACCTCGAGGATTATGAGGCGCGCCTCGAGGTGCTGCCTCATGTATGAGCTGATTTTTTATTTTTTCTATAATATTTTTTCTTTTCTTTTTGATTGTGAGCTTTTCATCTTTCATAAACAAGTATTTTCAAGTCCTTAAGCCCACGATTTACTGAAATGCATTTTTTAGTTTATAAACATATTAATCTTATTTTTACTTTGTTATGCACGTTCTTTATAAATCAACATGAACAAAAAATTGAATTTTGAGTCCTTAAATCTATTGCCTCTACTCTTTAGTATGAATCAAGCATAAATCTTTCTTTATTAAAATGTTTGGATGCAAGGCCCCTACTTTGACCTAAAATTAGAAAAGTATATTTTTGTAAAAATGTCTCTTCTTTTCTTCTACTCAATCAGGACTACATTAATATACATCAAAGCATGCATGAACAAAGATGGGCATAACATGCAATAAGCAATATTCAAATATTTTATCTCTCAATCCTTATGGTAAAGTAAAAAGTGTCACTGATTCACTTCTTACTCTCTTATCCTTCTCAATTGAATGACACACATATCTCACCTAATTTTGAAAATGGTGTGTTACATCTAATCCCTTTAGTTAAATCTTATTCAAAACTTTAAATTTGCTGAGAATTGCCCATTATTGTGCTTGCATATCCATATTTACTTGACTCCTTACAGATTTAGAGTGGGAAAAAAAGTTATATAACAACTTGGATGTTTAAACCATGATGTTAGCTTTGAAATGTCATGGAGTTATGTATTTAAACATAACTATTTAATTTATAGAACTTGAAAATTGTAATTATGATTAATTATTATGTCTTATGAAAAATTTTCTTTCACGAATGAGGCTTACGCCTCGAGGCAATACTGGTAAAACGCCTCAATACGTCTTACGCTTTTTAAAACCTTGGTTGGGATTGCAATTTATTGGATTCAAGTTCACCATTTCAATTGGATTCTTGAATTGTTTCACAAAGAATATTCCTAATCATCTTCCCATGTGTTTTATATGAATGCCTTCAAATAAATTCTCTAACACCAAAAAGCATTCTGCTTTTTTCTTTCAATGTTACTCATCAATACTCAGTTTCAAAGCAGTCATGCATTTGGATGTTTTATTAAGTGCCTGCCTCCGTTAGGACTGACCTATCGTGATGTGATCGATTTTTAAACATATCCTAAAATTTAATGATGGTGTTTACTTGTTACTTTGGTTGCTTCTGCTTATGCACTATAATCAAAATGTTATTTCATACCAAGATGCAACCATATTCATTGCCCGTCGTATTTTTTGTTATCTGACTTAAACTTTTGACACAGGAAATAATTACTGGGGCAGGGCATACTTCTGCAGTTGATTGGTGGGCACTTGGTAAATGGCATTATTAAACTTGGTACTTTTTCTTGCAAATAATCATTTAGGTACTTCCAATTAGAGGTGATTGTTGCGAATTGATGATGATTATTGTATACTCTATGGTTCATTACAGTTATGTAAATTACGTAATATGAATGACATGCCTGACACATAGAACTGGGGAACCGTCTGTGATATAGTTTTTGTTCTGATTCACCATCAAGTATAAACCTTTCCATCCTCCTCCCTTGGTAAACATGCTGAGGATCACGGGTGTTGGGCTCTATAGTGTGGTCAGTGGACTCTTGTGCCTTGCTGCTTCTATATTTAACCAAGGGATGCTATGTGCTGTTGCTCCTGAATGTCTCTGCTCCTTTATAGTTGCCTAGGGGTTTCCCACAATGTTTCTCCTAAATGCCTCTGCTAGGATGCAATCGTATAGTAATACATCCATATCCAATAACGTAACATGTTTGTTTTATGTTTCATTTGAAATAAATATCTTTCAGAACAAGGACCTTCTCAGAAGACTGTAATCTAAAACTTTAAGGGAGGAAATGATCATCTACTTACCACTTGGATGCTTGAAAGCATGCAACAAAACATTGCATACAAATCATGGAAACAAGTAAACCACATAAAACACATGGAGTTTTGTGAAAAATCCTTCTCAATGAAATCACAAAAACTATGGGAATGGAGGGCTTATTGTTCACATGAGACAATGATTATCTTCCATTTCTTCCTTTGAGGGGTGGGGGGGGGGGGTAAGTAACGGATTCTTAGGTTTGGCGCATTAACCCACATATAGCAGAAGAACTCAACACTTCCCTTCAAGTTGACCATAAAGATCATGCTTAGACAACTTGGCCACAATCTTCTAAAAATTGGTCATGATGTAGTAGCATAAACTTTTTATATATGTACTTGTACTCCACAACTTGTACTTCATTTTATATATGTAGTAGCATAAACTTTTTTATAGGTAGCAATCAATATTAACATGTTTGGTTTTGTCTTCCAAGACTTGATTTTTAAAGCAAGGAGGGTGTGCATCCTTGATGGGGCATACCTCAAAAAGAGTCTTCTATTTAAAAACAAGCAATTGCAAGACCAAATCTTCTTAAGAGCCTTGCCATGTTCAATTACATTCTCACATAGTATATCTGATCACAAAAAATGACCTCATTCCCAGCAACCCAAATTTCCCAAAGACGCACAAAAGGACTTACATGTCCCTCGTGGGAACTTTATGTGTCGGCTTCTTGCTTTTCCATATCAGCTACAACCTCGGGCCAAGTCTCGTGTGTTAAATATTCGTGGGGTGGTAATATCATGATTTTCTTTCCTAACCAAAAAGGTTCCATCCAACCAAGTCCAATGGCCCCTCCCCTCTGTTTTGGCCTCTGCCTCCTCAAGAGCCTTCGTGATACTCCAAGAAATAATGTATTCGTTGATATGAGAATTGATGGTGAAGATGGAGCCCAAGTCCCCTCCATCCACATTTGTGCCACTGAGGTACTCTGATCTTTAAATAGTGCAAAAGCCTTGAGAATCTATCATAAAAAGCACCTTCTTCCATTTAGTCTTGTCCATGTTTGAAAGATTCCAAGTTTCCCACCACCGACCATAAGAACTAAGAAATCTCGGGGAGAATGCTAAGTATACCATGTCAAAAGGTAGAAGGCGTGCACAAATGCCATATATAGTTCATATCAACTGATAAAACTAGTCCTACCTACTGTCCTACTAAATCCTTGGCGCCCATTTTGTTAGAACGGCACTATTTGTAATTTTGAGCTTTAAGACTCTTAGCCCTCCCTCTTTTCGTTTGGCCATTGTCTCCTAGTCAACAAGGTGGACCCAACCTAAGACCTATTTAATTTGATAGGTCGTGGCCCATGATATCTTATCCCAGTACATGTAGTTTGTCACTACCCACTTAACATGAGCTTAAGTTTACGTTGAGCCAATCCATTTGTATTCTTTAGGATAATAGTACATGGAAGGAGCAAAAGTATATTATGACACATATGCTAGTAACTGAATGAACGAGGATGAATATGTATTACAGGGACTATGAGTACATGAAATGTGGATTCAAGACCCACAATTGAATAGAAGAGGATAAAATATGTGAGACATATGAAAAACTAAGGAGATAAGTGTAAGTCATCATGTGATGAGTAGAGTGGCGTTAGAGCTAAGATAAGGGAAGGTCTTCACAAGTTTATTATAAGAGAGACTAGATGTATACATGTTTATGTATAACATATATTGGGTGAGAATTTGGAATGACTGGAACTCTATTATATGGGGGTGGGGGGCGATTGGTTACTATATGGTTTATCTTTTATATCCCTTAGTGGGGTCAATGGGCTTATGGGGTTTTGACCAAGGTTGTCCCTAAGCTAACTTATTATTTAGGTTGTATTTGTAGTTCAAGCCCAACATGCCACGACTCGGGCTCCAGTTGGGTCAGGTTTGTGGATTGTGTCTGGTGTGCCTAGCCTAATGTTTATCCCTAGTATGTATGAAGCTTTTGATCTTTGCTAGACTTTGAGAACTCCTTAGAGTGATAATCTTGATTTTTCCCGTAAACGGTTGTAATCGAGTGCTCTTTTAAAGAATATATCTCTTAAGTCAATTGATATGTATATACATATCTTTCTTCCTTTGACCATATATGCTCTCGAGTATAAGGGGTTAGATATTGCTTGACACAACATTAATCAGAATATAAACTCTTCACCTGGTTATCCTTTAAGTGTTATTGTTTCTATACTTCTTATCAGGCTTGGTCTTGCTTCCCTTAATGTAGACAACTTTACCTCTACCAGTAATGGGTATATATATATAGGGGGCCTTTCAAATGAGACTTGGTCCTTCCATGTGTAAGGAAGGCCAAGGATCATAGCCATTAGATTCAAATCTAACGGCGTGATCAATTTATATGCCCAAAAGGGTATTTTGGTCATCATGTATTACGTTAATTAAGGATAGTATTTAATATTCCGAAATACTAAATATAGATAGATTTAATTTTGGTATTTTCCCGTAATACCATATTTAAATAATGTCCAGTTTGTGTTGGTCGACATAACGTGGGACAGATGTTTGTATCCTAACACGTTTTTTTGTATAATCTGTGATTCATTTTGTAACGACCGTATGTTTTTTGTATAATTTGTTGTTCATTCAAATTTCATTAGTCATTTCGTAAAATTTGTATGGTTATTTGTATAATATAATTCATATTAGTAATACATTAGCTATTTTTATATTTTTTCGATTTTATGTGAAATCTGCAATTCTTTTTTTATAAAAATGTATAATACATGTTCTCAATATGTATTATACATATCTAAAATGTATAATACACATCTAAAATATGTAATGGACGTCCAAAATGTAAAATACACATAAAAATTACAATTTTACATTCGCATTCAATTGATATGTAAAAATATACATCAAATATGCATAATACAAATCCAAATTGTAATAATAAACATTAAAATTGTATAATACACATGAAATATGTAAAACATAATTGTTGTGTGGCCTCCTTATGCCGTCACCACCATGATACACACGTCGTCATCGCCATCGCCCGTTGCTCTTGAAGATTCATCCATCGCCACTCGAGGAGCATCACAACCTCCACCATGTTGCCGACCGACCAACTGCCCACCAACATGATCCCACCGTCATCTCGCCGCCTCCTGGAACCACGTGCGACCACGCACTTCCATCCCTGATGCACGCTGTCGTCGTCCACCAGATCCACCATCCTGCAGTAGCCCAACCGCTTGGAGCACCACCCTCATCCACTCAACCCTGACGTGGCTCATGATCTTCACCGTCGCCCTTCCACCTCGCAGCCCTCGAGCCGCTTGACGTCACCCTTCATCTCCTTCCCTCCGCCACGCATCTCCATCATCGTCCAACAGCCGTCATCACGTGAGCAGACCTCCGCCCATGCGGAGGAGAGGTCCAGGCGTTGTCATCTAGCCCTCTGCATGGAACGCATGATGCACAAATAATTAGGGTTTCTATTTTTGAAATAAGCAATTAAGACGATATATTAATGGTTGAGATAATTGAGGTGATTAGATACTATATTTAGATTATGTATAAAGACCAAAATGGGTTTTTGTTAATTTTTTAAATAATATTAACATACCATTAATAACAACCATAGGATTAAATTCGGATGGGTGGGATTGATGGCCTTCCTAATGGATGGAAGGACCATGTCTCATATGAAAGATATCCTATATATATATCAACACATGCAAGGTAGTTATCCTTGGTCGTCTTTAGAGTGATAATATAAATAAGGTGACTTTATATACTCATATATCCCCCATTATCAACCATTTTAGTTTCTATTGAGATGTTATCACTCATGAGAAAAGGGAACTAGTGGTTAATCATGTAAGCGAAGCATCTCTGTTGCACTCCGGACAGAACAAAGAATGATCAATCCAAGGAGTGATCACAACCATCTTTTAAACAAGGAAACACGTGAGTGATCAACCACTCAAAGCGAGGTAATTGCTTACTCACACACTTGAATGGGATTCGGTAGACGACCCTAATCAATCACTCTAGAGCAGACAATCAATCACACAGGTAAAAGAAAAACATGACCTAGAGATCAAGAACCAACTAGATCCTCGAAAAAATAAAGACAACATTTATATTGATACAACATTTATATCGATACTTATGAAGAACGACTACCTCTTAGTGGAATTGCAACACACAGAGCCAAGTGCGCATAAATCCTTGACATGTAGCAAATACATGGAGAATCGCCAGAAGAATGCCTAGTCTTCGACTGGATTGCTCTGATATCATGTAGAAATAAATAAACAAAGAAATCACTAAGAACATAATGATTTATGTGGAAACTCTTTTCAATGGAAGGGAAAAATCTCGAGAGACGACACCTTAGTTCTCATAGGTGGATGGGGTTCTGTTCTCTTTCTAAACTTGTGAAAATGGCAGGAGGATTTACATGGATTTTTGAGTATGACTCTTATTTAATGAAATTTATTTGTTGGCTAAGTGTTTGTGGACGAGTCTCTAGAGAATGTTTGCTTCCACTGTTGATTCAAGTTCTATGAGTCTCGTCCTGGTTATCACAGACTATCATGCGGATGTGGGTTCATGCTCGAAATATTTCGTATGGAAGAGTGCGTACACAACATTTCAATGATATGTTCTTTTATATATTTTCTTTAGAAGGAAAATTAGTTCCTGTATAGTGCACTGGATGCCTTATACAAATCTTTGTTGGGTATCCATGTCTTGCTCTAAATTATAGATATTACTTGTGTTCACTTGCAGCTTCTTCCATTCCCAGTTCTATTGTTGAAGCACAACTTGATCCAAATAGGTGCACATGGTGCAAGAGGAGACAAGGTCTCGCGTAAAGAATCAGACTTGAATGGGGTGGACACTTCTAAGAATGTTTATATTGTCGAATCAAAGTCAGTGGACACAGTCAAATACAAACATGATGGGTCAAATACTTAAATAAAAAAAATTTATTACTCGATCTTTGGTCATTTAATAAATTTTAAAAATGAAAATGAATAGAGAAATACCATTTATTTTAAAATAAAAATGTAAAAATGCACAAAATCACATATTCCTCTTCAAGGTTGCAGAAATCGATGGTCGATACTCGGTCGGAAGGGTTACTGACTAAGGATTTATCGGCAATCGGGCAACTAAACATATTTTGTCGACCTTTAGTCGGTTTTCATTTTCTTAATTATTTTAAACATATAAATCATTTTGTATACATATATTCTTATATATTTGCATAGATTTGTACATTTTCTATACTATCATCATGAAATAAAAGAACTAACTGAATTGAAATAAAACATTAAGCATATTAAAATAAGTTTGCTTATTAAAAAGGCAAAAAACTAAAAAATAAAAAATCTTCATGTAAAAGTTGGCCCAATTAGTCAGGTTGATCGATTATTGGCCGACTAGGCCTAGTCGAATCGGCTACCCCCCAACTCGACTAGTCGACCGACTTTTACAACAACGTTCATCTTTATACGGCTAATTGTTGCTACTTGCTATGCCGTGACCTATCCAAACGAATCTATGTCCAACTTCAGGTTGCAACGAACTTTAAGGAGGGTGTTGGCACATTAGTATCTTAGATTGATATGTTCACCTTAATGGGGAACATTGTATTGCATTTTGTTCTTTTTGGATTAAATGGCCTATATATCTATTTGTCACTCATTCTCTATCTTTATGTTAGTAAAGACAGGATCTCTGGCCTCCATAGAGGTCTAAGGAGACATGTGGCATTGTGGTTATTCTCTTTATTATGAAGATTTTCCGTATTGAATAGTTTGTTATTCAAAAAAATGTGTTGAGTTGGGACTAGATTATAAGTTGGTAAATGGATCTTTGGATGATTTAGCATTTATCCTCCTCTTTATATTATACGCATCCTCCTTGTTTCAAAGGGGATGGTGAAAAGAGATATCTAGCATAACAAAAGAAAATCTTGCAACAGTATTTGAACTGAAAGACTTGGAGAAAATGAAGTTTTTTATTGGCATCAAGATGGCTATATCTCCGAAGGATATGTATCTAAATCAACAAACATTCTTTAATTAGTAAAGGACTCTGGCTTTCTAGGATGTAAACCCACCATCTCCTTGTGGAGGAAAATCATAAACTAAGGATGATGGCGAACCTCGTGATGATGCAGGGAAAGGAAGATGTCATGGATTAATAGGAAAACTTGTATATCTCACTATCACTAGACTTGATATCACTTATGTTGTAAATGTTGTTAGTTATCTCATTTTTTGAGCAGATGTATTCACGAAGGTTCTACCAAAGAAATGCCTCTCATGGATAATCTCCAAGTTGGGCATGATTGACAGATATGCTTCAACTTGAGGGGGAGTGTTAGACAGGGCTTTATTTTATTTAGTTGTAATCCGCGGGGTCCTTTTATGTAAATTTCCATTTATGAGTGCTCTAGGATTTCGGTCTATATAAGAACCCCTGGACCTCTTGAATAGGATAATTCATTTGTATTCTCTCATCTTTCTCCACACGGCTAAAACTTCACTTGAACGAATTGGGTACTAAATTTGCTATTCGGCTAAAACTTCACTTGAACGAATTGGGTACTAAATTTGCTATTCCAATGAAAATATTTCTTAACAACAAAGCTGGAATAAACTTGATCAACAATCAGGTTATGTACGATAGAGCAAAGCATGTAGAAATCATCATGCATTTTATTCGTGAGAAGAATGATACATGGGAGTTGTGCCTTCCTTACATGAAGTTTTGTGATTCAGTTGCTGATCTCTTTACAAATTGGTTGCCTGCAGTGCGATTTGAATTAAATCTAGGCAAATTGGGCGTAATTGACATTTATGCCCTACTAGAGGGGTAGCTTTGAGTTGAGTTTAGATTATAAATGGATAAATGAATTTTCGGATGGGTGACTATTTACCCACCTCTTTATATTGTACTCGATCCCCGTTATTTTAAAATTGATTCAAGTGAAGAGTGTCATTCATGGGTTTTCCCTTTATTGGGGATTTTCCACGCAAGTCTGGTCCACTGTGGTGTTTGTTTTTCATTGTTTGACAATATGGACAATTCATTGTCCTCATAGGGAACTACGCCTTTCGGACTCTCATAGACATTGAATTTAAGCATGTGACGATTGTTAAGTATTGATAATATTCTTCACAGCTTTTGGCTGTTGATTTCTACCAACTCCTTAAAATGCATGCATATATATTGCCTTATAGAGTAATTTTCTGTTCTCGATCAAATGATGTCTCTCTTCTTGTAGATTGCTGTATTGTTTTTCAAATATTTGCACCTTACGCGTAGCTGTTCGGCTGTGATTACTGTGTACAGGTATTCTTCTTTATGAGATGTTGTATGGGTGCACACCATTTAGAGGAAAGACAAGGCAGAAGACATTTGCCAATATTCTTCAAAAAGATCTCAAGTTTCCCAAAAGCATTTCCGTAAGTCCCACTTTTCGGACTTTGCCTTCTTTTCTTCGTTATTATCTATTTACTGCATTTAGATCGCAAGTAATCAACTTACAGTCAACAGGCATGAAGTATAGATGAGTCATGAAGATGCATGCGGACGGAAATAGGAAACATGGTTTTTCCAGGAATGGGTCGTATTAAGAAGAGGAAGCAGGCGTGCCTGAATATTTGAATAGGAGAGAACTAATGTGGGTAAAGATGGAACTCAAGAGAATCAATATGTAGTGACCACTGAATTCGTTCTTGTTAGAAAATCGGAAGCGGAAGCGAAAACATGGAAAAGATGAATAACGAGAAGAACAACGGGATTTTACGTGGAACCCTACTCCGTGAGGAGCGGGATGAAACCACGGGAGAAGCCCTCAAAGGGGCGTGTTTTTCTATTTCTTTTCTCTCATCTGATACAGGAGGCCTGGAGCTCCTTATGTAGCCTTCACAGGGCCTCCAAGTCCCATCGCGGGACAATGTGGGACTAAACTGTTGGATGGGGTAAATGGATCTTGGAGGGATCCATTTACCCGTCTCCCTCACATATGCACATACATCAAACACTCCAACACTCCCCCTCAAACTGGAGCATGTAATGCTCAGCTTGGACAAACATAAAGAAACTCAAATCAACGCTACAGGACACTACGGACAATATCAACCCAACGCGTACATTGCTGCAGTCGAGGACGTTGCTTCTCATGCCGTGCAGGTGAGGAGGACGAACGGACTGTAGTGTGAGTTTTCTGAATCTCCTCGTAGGAGAGCATGTGCTCTGAACTGCGCCTGTCAGAGTCACTGCAGCTGGAAAATGAATCTCCTCGTCGGAGTACTCTGGCCCGCCACAATAATGTGGACAACTGCTCCATCTCTGAAAAGGGCCGAACTGAAAAGGCCGTGGCTGTGCAATCCTCGTCAGAGTCCACGATCGCTGGAGAATGGAGTCTGAAAATAGTCTCCTCATCGGAGAACTGGGTCTCTCCCATTTGGCTCAGAGAATGGTACACTACTCTGGTGTACCTATGATACCACATGAAAACCCTTGCCAACATGGCACGGGGAATGGTTCTCTATCTGGAGTCCCTATGGCTCACATGAAAATTCTGGCCTACAAAACAAGAATAATGATGGGGACCTCGAAACTGATGGCATCCATGTGCTCATTTGAAAATGACCGCATACATGTGCACGTCTGAAACTGAGTCTGTCTCTGGAGAACTCGAAAAAGAGCCTCAACATGGAGTGCCTCGAACTTGGACTCTGACCAATCTGAATGTCGAGTCTGGAATTGCGCATCACACTAGGGACTCGGAATCTGAACGTCGAGTCTGAATCTTGCGCACGAAAATATCTTCATCTGAAAACTGTAGAGTCTGAACAACTGGTTGGTCTGGAATCTGACATCTTTGAATCTGCAACAGGACCTGTGACTCTACATATATACTCCCCCTTTCTCCCATACTGGTCGGAAAACATGACATCGACCAAGTTGGGAGAAGACAAAATAATGGGGATTAAAAAAACATGAATATTCTCAAAAAGATTTGTTGCGGCTTTTCATGATTTTTTTTAAACCGTCATTTCATTTTTTTAAGCTGTTTCAATCCCCTTTTTTTCTCGGCTTTTCTTGCAACTCAAATTTTTTTTCGAATATTTTGCGTACGGCCTTTTTGTACGCGCCCCTTTTTTTTAAACAAAGGGTACGGCCACTTGGGTCCAAAGACTCTCCTCATTCTTTCTTTTTTTAACAAACCAAGCCTTTTTTTTGTAAATGCCGTTGGGCCCACACCCTTGAATAAAAGGTGTGCCCCCACTTCTTTAGGAACAACTGCTTCCTTTTTAGGGTTCGTGAAACCCTTTTTTTTCTTAAACAGACGCCGCCGCCCTTAGGGTTCGCTCCCGCCACCCCCGATATGAAGGGGCGCCCCCCTCGTAACCTAGTGCCGCCCCTGATGGTTGAAGGATCGCCAGGAGCGCCGGGGGTGATGAAATCGTGCCACGATTTGCTAGGGCAGCGGCATATGGCTCGCACCGCCGGGGAGGAGTCCGAAGGAGGTCGCGCTTGCTCCTGGAGTTCCTGGTCATCTCGATTTGGCGGCGCGGAATGTGTTGGAGCAGCAGCGGAGTGCATGGCGACGCCTGGAGGACGCGCGGCTTGTGCGCATAGTGCGCCGCCACCTTGAGGCCTGAATGATGGGGTCACGGTTGAGAGAATGCCTGGGGGCTGCCATCCCAAGTAGGGACTGGAGCTTCGATGAACTTTTTTTTAAAAAACAGGAGCGTCGCCCCTGGAGTCGCTAGGGCTCCCTGGAATCTGGAGCTGTGTGTAGGAACCTGGAGTCTGCTATGCGCCAAGGGTCTCTTCCGCCTGATGCAGACCTGGTGGAGATGGGGTTTCACCTTGATAGCCGAGAGCGGAGAGGCTCCGTGCTTGGAGATGTTGCCACTGCTATAGGGATCTTGAGAAGATGCGGCTAGGGCTTAGGCATCCTGCACATGTTGTGGCAAGCCTGGTAAACAAATCTTCAAACATTGGAGATCGTCGAAGTAGATGCTGCTGCTGGATTGTGTCGTCTATGAATAACTTCTCAGAACTTGGTGTCGACCCGTGTAAAAAAAATAGGGTTTCAACAGAGAGAACCCTAGGATCAAATTAGAGTTTCAAAAGAAACCCTAAAACCACGATCTTTAACTTGAACAAGTCACGAACACTATCTTCATACAAATGATATTCAAGAACAAAAAATCGACCTCTTCAATCGAATCTCGAATAAACATAAAAGAACTTAAAAATCCTCGAGAATCCAACCGCTCTGATACCATGTTAGAAAATCGGAAGCGGAAGCGAAAACATGGAAAAGATGAATAACGAGAAGAACATCGGGATTTTACGTGGAACCCTACTCCGTGAGGAGTGGGATGAAACCACGGGAGAAGCCCTCAAAGGGGCGTGTTTTTCTATTGCTTTTCTCTCATCTGATACAGGAGGCCTGGAGCTCCTTATATAGCCTCCACAGGGCCTCCAAGTCCCAACGCTGGACAATGTGGGACTAAACTGTTGGATGGGGTAAATGGATCCTGGAGGGATCCATTTACCCGTCTCCCTCACATATGCGCATACATCAAATACTCCAACAGTTCTATATTCGAGTTCCTCTTCTTGCTTTTTCTATGGGCTACATCGAGCCCTTCAATCATTACAATTTTTAATAAGGCATGTGAAAAGAGTTGTAACTTGTAACTCACAATGTTTAATTTTTAAATCAAATATCTTCACCTCCATAATAATTATTACAACAATTTCACTTCGAAGTGACATAGATTACCTCCATGGTAAGTAGAGAACTGGGTTCGATACCAAAAATCTATAGATAGGATTGTGAAAGGACCCCCTCAATTTATATATCATGTGCAGTTATAAGTTGATTGCTTACATACAATCACTATATTTTAGAAAATGAGAAAAAGTAAGCCAGAAAAATTTAAGGCAAATGATAGGGCAGTGAGCCTAATACAATATTGGCTAACCCTAGGGTGTAAGGTTAGCATAAAGAGCTCAAAGTCCCATAGGAATGCATAAAATTCCTCGTGGGCATTCCCATTAAAGTGTGGTAGCAAGTTTAGGAACTGCGGCTTTAACTCATATTCAACCTCTGGCTCTGCGGGACTCAGGAAATTTTGGACTCGAAATTGTCCCGGATTGTAGGCCGCATCTATGGGTGCATCTACCCCCATGTTCAATTGTCCTATCTAAGCTCTAAATATGACATTCTACTGTAGATGCGACAAGTGTAGCAAGTATCATCTGCATGGGTCCTCTCGATGTTCCTTATCGTCTTTTTGCTTCTTTGGAGGCATCTTGATTGAATCTTCACGGAAACATTCATCAGCAAATAAGTTCAAATTAAAAGAGGTTGTTGAACTCAAATTAACCTCACCGAGGTGAAGGTTTTCCTCGATGAGTAGGGAAGAGGAAGAGATTGGTCAGTGTTTGACCATCCTCGAAGCGAGTGAACCTGGACTCAAAAGGGTCATGAGTCAAGAGAGGTCCAGGAAGTAAAGGGACCTCGGGAGACGTACTCTTTGGAGGGTTCAGAGATAGATTCGCAAAGTCCGAACAAAAATCCCCCAACTAGTCATCTTTGATATCAAGATGATCGAAATGAACATGAATAGCAAGGAGATTCTATGCACTACGGTGCACGTAAATGTACAGAGTAAACTCACGCAATTCAAACACAAATCAAACCATTTGCATTCACCAACTTCACACGTGAAGGACGTAAAGGTTCAGCCGAGTTATCTTGTCAATTTTAGTCAGTGGTAGAACAATATTTCAATACATTACACACATGGTGTCGCCTTACACCTAACGGTGCTCTTGATAGCTCCCAATCAAAGAGGTGATCTTCCTAAGCTGTCGGATTTCAGTATTACACCTCTAAAGATACTACCCGGCTTACACAACTAAAACGTACACTAAGGTCGAATGCAAGCTCTTGCAGCTCCCAAATCCATGAGTCGGAAATGGAGACTTAGAGGGCGAGTTCAGAGTTTTGGGCGCTAACCTTAGGGGTTCGTTTGGTTGCTGGGTTGGGTTGGGTTGGGGTAACCCTGTGAATAGTAAACTGTGAGGAGGATTGGGAGGGTTGGAAGGAGGGGTACACCGGTGTACCCCAACCCAGCCCTGCAACCAAACGAACCCTAGGAGTTACGCCCTCACCCAGTCTCTGTGTCCAATGAGGGCTTTATGCACACATAATACAAATGTTCATTTTATTCCAAGTTATTTTGATCGACTTGCTTAATTTATAAAACAAAAGAATCAATAAATTTATAAAACAACTCCAACAATCTAAACTCAAACCATACAATCCATACATATATAAAAGATCAATAAAAAACCATAGACTACTAGCTGAATAAAAAATGTGTTGCTGATGGAGATCTTACTGCTGTAAGGATGGTTACATGGAGGAAGCTCGTGCAGAGGGCAGCGAGGGGCATCCTGTGGAAGAGGGCAGCAACGAGAATGTTGTGTGAAGGCACGGAGACAAAAGCTGAGGAAATTACTTGGACGTTAGGATGGGCCTAGGTGCGAAGCGGCACATTTGAAGTGTGCATAGTTAGCACATTCTTCAGATGCTTCTGTCGATAGCAGGTTTTCAAGATATATTATCAATAGTGCACTTATAAGATAACACATCTTTAAAATAACACAATCAAAGAGTAACATACTGTTCCACTAGTCAGAATTAATTTTTATTTAGATACGAGGGGATATGGTTTATTTTCGACATTATTAAGGAATTTCACTCCTATTAAAGACGTCATTTTGCAGGGCATACTAGTTGTTTCCATTCGGATCGAGACAAGTCTATTTTCAATGCATCAAGAGGAAATTGGTTTTGTGCCATAAAAACATTTCTTTGAGAAGAATCCAGCACCCCCAATATCCATCATTTACTATTCCATTAAGTTCATAAACATCTTTTTCACATTGGAATGGATGTTGTTACACCCTTTGGCCTATTATACCATTTTTTATGACCACCATATGCTGTAAATATTAGTAGGTACCTGTTGTAATTAATGAGGGATATCATTCTTGGTGATGTAGCAATAGTGACTAGTTGTTGTGTTTCTTCTGCAGGCGAGCTACCCTGCTAGGAAGTTGATGCATCGGCTATTGCACAGAGATCCGAAAACCAGACTGGGTTCATGCGAGGGAGCTAACGAAATTAAGCAACATCCATTTTTCCATGGCATCAACTGGGCTTTAATTCGGTCGATGGTCAGATCCTTCTCATTTTCTTGTTTCGGTTATGTCAGTTAGGGTTGCCAGTTATTAAGTTCAATTTTCTTCTTGACGTTGCCATAATATGCTCCATTTCATTGCAGAAAACTCCTGTACTAGATACTCCGATCTTCGGATCCACTGCAGCGGAAAAAGACGCCATCCTTGCGGATCCGTCAATCTTGGCAACGCAAGTGGATGTATTCTAAATTGCTCGATCTGTGAAGATCCCTGTGTTTATAATGATGCCAGGTAGAGCACCCCCTGCTTCGACATTTACTAGAGTCAAATGCTGTAGCTTAATCAATTTAGCGAACAGAGTGGATAATATTCATCTTCCCTTCTGCAGTTCGATTGACATGCAGGTTCTAATAACTGTGTGACGGCCATTCAATTTCATGATGCCCCTTCAAGTTCTGGGTGTGTGCAAATTCTAAAGGTTTTCTTGCTGCGAGTTTGTCAGTTGGTGAATATGTATCTTGTGCTGCCCGTTCAGGCGATGTAATCTGTGTCAAGTCATCGGTAGGTTTGTGTGCAAGGTAATCATCTCTAGAATGTTTCTTCATGATGTGCATTCACGGTAGGCTATATGATTCTGTTTCCATGGTGCTGTGAAACTGAATGCAATCTGCGTCAACTCCTCGCTGGCTTTTTGTGCATCGTAATCATCTCAAGAATGTTTCTTCATGATGGCAGTGATGTAGGCTTTGCGATTGTGTATAATCAACACTGAAATCTCGATGGATCATTCCAAAACATCATTTTTCGCTTGAGTACAATATAAGACTGCTTCGTAGGATGAACATCGGCCTATTTATCCCAAGAGTGCTTTTGTTGGTACCATATTTGCAAGTGATTGTAGAATTATTTAAATTCTTGAATTTCCTTCGGTGGTTAGAATAATTGTGCCGTTTCCAAAAAATACCAGATAATAGTGCAGGGGTTTTTTATCGCTCAATGTGAACGATGTGACAACTGGATGTCCTTGGGATGCCTATTTGCCTGCAAGAGGTGATTGATTGGGTTGGATCAACTTAGATGATAACAAGTCCTTTTAGATCGGCTGCCGGACTAACGTGTGCCAACTTGCCTGTTTTTGATACTGATCTTTAAGCTGGTGAGAAAATTTTTAGCTTTCGTCAATTTGACTTGAGAAAATTCTATCCACTTCTAAATTCATTAGGCCTTGAGTTGAATAGGAGTTCTTTAGTTTTAACATAATTGGACTGTTATATCACTTTTCATAAAATCATATCAAGCATTTTGAACAAATGGCACTGTGGCAGGATTGGATGTACGGATACTTAAAATATATCTATTTTAAACCTTATTTGAGGGTCTACAGTCATCTTTAACCTCTCCCATTAAACAATCATCAACCATAACTAGTATCAAGAATGGTCGCCAATATGATGCATCAAACTTGCCTTTTCCGAAGTGCAAACAAATCAGCTTCACCAGGTTTCCAAAAAAATAAACAATTGGTATCTAAAACACTCGGATTTGAAACCGAACCCGGCCCGATTAGGGTTCATTTGATCCAATAATACTATTGATCGACATTAAATGATCTGAATCGATACATAGATCGTAAATCCAATTCCCGTTTGGGATCAATCGATCGAAAATCAATTGCATCATAATGTGTCTCATTGGAAAAGTTGTGGGAATCGCAAAAATAAATGAGACCATTACAAAATTTGTATCGTTCAAACAAAGCCAACAAAATTGACCATTTGTCAATCGGGGGCCATTTGACCTTTTAAATCACAAAAAAATTAATCACAAATTAAAATCGTATCTCGGCGGTTTCAGAATTCATCTTAGATCAGAAATATGTGAATATTACTCATTTTAATCGTGATTCAATGACGATTGAAACAGACTATTATTCATTTGAATTTGATATTTGCGGTGGAAATACAGATAACTTTGATATTTCAAATGAGTTGGAGGTAGTGGTTTTGAAAAATTACAAAGCTCTAGCAGTCCCACACGCGGGCTCTTGTCCCCCCCACTTGTCAACGTAAGATCATTTTCCTTCCCTTATAAATATCGCTCAAGTTCCCCCTTTCTTTCCTCCACATTTTCCTCCAAACCTTATTAACTTCTCCACTGAAGAGGCCCACATTCTCTCTCCCTTCTTTGCTGTTGTGCAACCATTCCAACTGAGCTGGAGTTGCTCCTTGTTGCTGTTAACAGCTACAGCCTTGAAGTTGCTGCACCCGAAGCTCCTAGAGTCGTTGCGGTTGCTGCTCCAAAGCAGCCATTTGCTGTTGCATGTCTTGATCCAAGCCATTTCCTTCGAAATTTTGGAGATTTACAAGGTACAATCTAGCCTCCCTTCTTGTTGTCCTTCATGCATTTTAAAAACAAAATCAATATTCTATTATTTGCTTATAAAATTAGATGAAAAAGTAGAGCTTTACATGGAATTGATCACAATTTCATATCAATTAAATAGACCCTAATCTCATGTTTAAGACAATTGTATGCAAATAGACCTACTTTCATACCACTATATGCTCTAGATTTTATATTTGAAAGATGAGAAATCGAGGGTATTTTTTCATGCAAATAAATCATAATTTTATACTAATGTAATAGCTTTAGAATGCAAATTTTAGAAATAAGAAATTAGGTGATTATGCATGTGTTTAAGATAAATTTTGGACCTATTAATAGGCTTCAGAATTCATGTTTTAGATGGTGAAAAGTTAGAGATTTTAATATATAGTTGTACCTAAATTTCATACCAATAACAAGCTTCGGAAATTTTGTTTTAAAAGGGGTAAAAGTTGGGATTTTAACATGCAATTGATTCTAAACTCAGATCATTGTTTAGGATATAGAATTTATGATTTTGAGGATGAAATTTTGGATCTTAGCATGCCATTACGTCTAAATTTCAGACTTATTCATTGCTCCATATTTCATATTTAAAAGGATGAAAAGTGAGGTGGTTTTATATGCAATTGAGTCTAATTTCAGACCACTAAATAGCTACAGATTTTTATGGTGATTTGAATACAATTAGCTTTAATTTCATGCCACTATTTATGCTCTGATTTAATGATTAAAATTTAAAGATTTGGGGGTTAAATTGGCATGATTTTGATCGAGATTCAGGCCAAGTTTATGCTCTAATTTCATGATTAAAATTTAAAGATTTGAGGGTAAATTGCATGGATTTAGTACTAATTTCGTACCATTAATTAGCTACAGATTATATGCTTGAAAGAGAAGAAATTGAGGGTAAGTAATATGCAATTGTATCCTAAATTCAGACCTAAGAATATGCTCCAATCTCATGCTTTTAGGAATTTAAATATGGTGTTCTTGCATGAATTGGACTCTAAATCAGATCAATTATTAGTCTCCAAATCTCATGACTTTAAAAAAGATATTCTAAATACAAATACTAGGAATTTGGTACCTTTCTCTTAGAAGCCAACAAATAGTTAAACCATATGAAACCATCATCCAATGATAGCATTAGGGTGTCAATATCTAGGAGGTCATACATTCTTAAATAAAAATTAAGTGAATCAATCTATGATTTTCTGAGATCTTTGTGACTAATAATCTTCATCAATCAATCCTTTAGCAATTATACATCACTATCGATAAGTTGTAATAAAATACCTAGATCTGTAAAGGCAACCACACAAGATATTGTGAAAGGAATGTATATCAAGTACGTTTGTAAGATGGTGAATCGGTGATGCCTAATATTTGTGCCAATCATGGTGGCCTTTACACCTGACCGTGCAAGGGTGCGATGAACCTCAACTGAGCAGGAGATAGGAAGCTCAGTTAGGGAAGTGGCCGCCTAGCCTGGGTTTAGGATCCCAGTCTTTTGTACGATTTTTTGTGAGCTGATGAATACGAAATCCACCTCTTTAATAGTCTCTAATTGTAGTATAGGAGGCGATAAATGATTCTTCAAAAATCACAATTCTTGACTATTGTGAAGAATTTTTACTTGATAAGTACACCAAGGTCGAACACAGAGAACACTGATTTTTAGTTGCATGGTTCTAAATTAATTTCAATAATTAATTGATTGCTATGTTAATCTTTATATCAAAAAATAATATAAAATAAATAAAATCCAATGCAAAAGAAGAAAAATAAACAGAGAAGACAATGAAACACGTAATATGTGACATATATTTCTAATCCAATAAAAAGATGATCATTTAATCTTCAAATGAAATCACAGATCTAAAGAGCTAATTTCAAGAAATAATTATCAATTTATTTTCTAGCTGCGGGCTAAAAGATTAATCAATGGATAATTATCCTCAAGAAAAGAAGAGATCAAAATTCCAGGTAATTTAATCATCAAATAAATGGATTTTAATCACATAAAATGTTAGGGAATTAAATTAATTCCTCCTCGATTCCTCTACTAAAATGATCAATTATCAGTAGAGAATTAATCAAATTAAATATCTTCAATCTAGTCCCTGCAGCTTAAATCGAAATTTTTCTCGATATAAAATAACATAAATATGTCAAAAATCAGCCTGTATATAGTAGATACTTGTATTATAGGAGGAAAAAATGATTCATCAAAAACACCAATTCTTGAATATTGTGGAGAATTTTTCCTTGATAACCAGGATTGAACACATGGATGGTAATTTTTAGTTGCATGGTTCTAAATTAATTCAATAATTAATTGATTTCTATTTTAATCTCTATGTTAGAAAATAAAATAAAATAAATGCAATTTTAAGGAAGCAAAATTAACATGTGATATGTGATTTATATTTTTAATCCAATAACAAGATGATCATTTAATCTTCAAATGAAATCACAGATCTAAAGAGCTGATCTAAAGAAATATTTATCAACTTATTTTCAAGATGCATGCTAAAAGATTAATCAATGGATAATAATCCTCAAGAAGAAATGACCTCAAAATTCCATGTAATTTAATCCTTAAATAAATAGATTTTAATCACCTAAAATGGCATGGAATTAAATTAGTTCCTCCTCAAGTATGCCCCTACAAAGATTAATACTTCTATTAAATGATTAGTTATCAATAGAGAAATAATCAAATTAAATATCCACAATCGAGTCCTTATAGATTAAATCAAAATTTTTCTCAATATAAAATAGCATAAATATGTCAAAAATCAGCCTGCACAGATCAAAATAAATCCTCAAATAATATTAAACTTAAATCAATCTCTAATTTGTTCACAACATATATAAAATGATAGAGCACGAAAATAGATTCAAAATGACATATTGTGCTCAAACAGTGGAGTTCATTTGAGAAAGAATGACGAAATGAAGTTTTTGGGACTAAAATGCAATGAAAATAAATAGTTTCTTCTCAAAAAGGTCTCTGGAGGGACTTAACTACAATATGAGAAACCCACGAGGATGCTGATGTAATTTTCCCACGCACACATGCGCGGGGCACGCGATTTTGTTTGACGGGGACCTCCTTGCAATTTTCTGGACTGGAAGGGGCTTAGGCGTAATTTCCCCCCTATGCACGTCGGGCATGTGCTATACGAGGTTTGGAGGCATAGGCTGAGGCTCAGAAATCGAACCTCCATGTGGATGTTGCGAGAAGCTCGGATTCACCCGAGTCTCGAGGCGAGGGCGCAAGGTTCAGTAAGGCCACGTGGTGATCGTGGGACTGTCTGATTATGATCGTACGGTTGGTAGAGGCGCAGACGGTGAGGGCGGTGGAGCTCAACTGGGCGACACACGCCTAGGAACTCAGGCGGTCGACGGATGCGCAGAAGTGCGGTAGCTGCCGCAGAGCAAAGGCCGAGCATGAAGGGTAAGCAGAGAGGAGAGGGCTCAGCCGAGGGTGGAACAATGGTCGTGTGGCAGTGGGGCGGCTGACCGATGGAGTCGTGGAGGAGACGTGGTGTCGATGAAGCATCCGTGGCTCGATGGGTGGATATACACGTCCCGAGGTAGCGTGAAGTGGTGGTTCGAGGGCGGCAGGGCTCGTCGATGTCGTGGGCTCCATGCGGTGGGTATGTATTTTTGCAGTGAAGTTACCTACAGTGGTAAGCGAAGAAGGAAAGGGGTAAGGGGAGATGAGCGAAGCTCCGAGTGTGAAGGCGAGGGAACAGTTCTAAGATTCGACCTTTGCGAGGTCTGAGGCGGAGGGGTTCTGGGAGGTAGAAGAAGATCTGTAGAGGGAGGAAGAGTGGAGGCGGAATCGATCTAGAGGTGAACTTGCAAAGTGGAGGCAGAGTTGTAGTCGATTTTCCTGGGAATGGAGTTCGTTGGGAGTAGATGATGATGCGAGGAGGACGCAGAGTGGAGGTCGCCTAATGGAGGAGAAGCTCGGTCTAGCTTCGGTTGTCGCTCAAAGCTGTTGTGGAGACTGAGCTAAACGATCTTTAATGGAAGCTCGCAATGACAAACAAGGTTCATTGAATCTAACCGAAGGTCGAATAGGATCGTCGCTCGAAGGGGATTCTCATCGTTGTCACCGGTGATGAGTTCCTGGTCTCGTCTCTTATGCCTCTTGTTAATGGAAGATGGAGGACGAGGGTGTTGGCGACGAGAGCTTTATAGGAAGCGGACAAGGTGGAGCGTAACGGTTTAATGATGGTTGTCTGTGTGGAGGTGCAACGGTAGCAGTAGGGAGGATGATACCCGGTCGTTGCGGGAGAGGAGGTGACGACGTAACGACGGTGGCACCAGCCATTGCAGGAAAGGAGAGGGTGTGGCACGTGCCACGCACGTGCCTGGAGAGGGGAGAGGCGGCATGTGCGTTGCATGTGCGATGAGAGAGAGGAAACAGGGAAGGGTCACGTGACCTAGAGAGAGGGGAAGGAATGGGCACTGTGGTGGTACGTTGGGGAGCAACCACATGGCCGCTAAAAATAATTAAAAAATGAAAATAAAAATAAAAAGATAATAATAATAGAAAAGGTGGTGACGCGTGGTGGCTCTAGGATCGGTCACGTGCCACTCCAAAAAATGAAAATAAAATTAAAAGAAAGATCGAAAAGAAATAGTAAAGGAAGTCAAATCAAAAAAGTGGTCAACATAAAATTGTTCGTCTCGATGAGATCTACAACTTTTGTGAAGGATTCAAACTCAAAAGATATCATTTGTACAAAAAAAATATTTTTTTGAGGTACTCTATAGATAAAAAGTATTATTTTTTTTATTTTGTGATTTTTTGTATTTTAATTTGATTTGATTAGTAAATTGATTTCTATATATAATATATATATATATATAGAAAATAATTATTTATGGATTTTATAGGTTAGAAAACTGCAAAATAAAATCAGCAAAGATAAAATATGTACAAAATATACAATGTCAGATTTTTTGTGTTTTCTTCTGATTTTCTGACTTTTATGGATTTTAATTCTTTATGCTCAATTAGTTAATTAATAAAAAATATAATAGAGAAAGAATTAGGGCAAAATAACTTATTTCTATACATAAAATAATAGGTTCTATCATGGAAAAAATAAGGGTTATTTAATTACAGATTTTGACCTTAATTTAGCACAATTAGTGAATGTTAATGAAATTATTTTAAGATATTTAATTAGTTATTTATTAAGAGGATTTTGCTAAGATTTTCATATAAAGTAGATGAATCATGGATTCATCACACCCCTATACTTAGATCTTTACTTGTCCCCAAGTAATTTTTATTGAATTAAAAGGTTGAATCCCTGACTGTGCATGTGCAAATTCAATACTTGTATCATTAAAAATAAATGGTTTCTGTGGTCCTAAATTCCTAAAATGAACCAAGATCTAGTCAAAAGGCATCCAACTTCTCTAATTATCAAACTCTTTGTTCATACATATAGCATAAGGGATATATAGTTTAGTGTGTACTGCAATCACGACAGTCGAGTCGAAATGTCACCAAAAGTCCTGATCCAAGAGACTATCCTCAAGAACAAAGTCTCAACACAAGAGAATAAATCAATTCTTGTATTCAATCTATCACCTTAGTAGTTTGTTTACCTTGAAAGTGTAGATGAAATGTCAGATGATGGATGGCATATGTTTGTGTATTTTCTTCTCCCCCTCACATTGGAACAAGGGTCCTCTCGAGTATGGAAGGCCGTATCCCGATATATCGGCGATATATCGCCGATATATCGATGTCGACATGGGACCGATATCTAAATCGATATATCGATATATCCGATTTCAGGCATTTCCTTCAGAAAGATTCCTAGATATAGCAATATATCGGCGATATATCGCCGATATATCGATATCGACACGATATCGAAACGATATCGATATCGATATGTCCTTCCATGCTCTCGAGTACCTTACTACTCAAAACATGTATTTTTTATTTGTTGATCAATGTGTCCGTCAAGAGTTGTTGATTCGTCTGTACTTGTTTTCCTGGGAGTACACTGGGGTGTATCTTCCTTAAGTATCTAATATACTTACACCCAGACTTGTATCACTTATTATATAGATCCTTTTCCAAGGTACTGGCCCGACTCATTAGTTCTAATTAGCTTCGGTCTAAGTGTACACTTTGAAATGGTTGGGAGGTCTCACCTTTGATTGAAGCACTTTGAATTTGGCTTTGTAGAGAAAGATTTTATTTTTCAATATTTCTTTCTTTTCTTTTCTTTTTGTAGGCTAGCTCCACTTCTTTTATTTAGTTAGTGCATGTTGACCAACAATTAATTAGTCTCATTACACGCTAGTACATAAGTTAATATCAAAAGATAACATGAGAACTTGTTCAAATACTGGCTAGGGTTTGCTAACACTCAGGTTTCTTGAATCCTTCATTGACTTTATTCTATCCTCGAGGAGAATTAAATCAAGTCTAGACTTAAATCCCAAGTCCTATATCCTCAAGTGAAATCTCAACTCATCTCATCATTCATGCAGTTGTGTAAGTGATGAGTTGATCGTATTCTTAAAAGGTGGAGACTAACTTGGAATAATGTAATCTCATGAAATTACATGATATAGCCACCTTCCTACTTGGGAGGGTGGACGACCACCAACTCCCATTAGGAAAGGGTCGCCGTCCCCCCTGTTATGGAAGGAGGCAATCTCCATTCCATGAATCTCCATGCTTGATTGATTTAATTTGAGATTAATTTATATTGATTTTTCGATATATATATTTAATATAAATTAAATTAATTGTTGGTGTGTTTTTACAACAAAATCTTGTCCATTGAAAGGAGCACAAATCAATCTCATCTATTGATTTTGTGTAGTCCATGGATTGTGATATATGGACTTGTAAAATACCATATAAGAAGAGACAACCCTTACTCTTCAAGTTAACAAAAATTACAACAACATATGCTCTCTCTCATTGTCTACACACCCTCTCTCTCTCATTGTGGTCGTCCATCATGGAGCCCTAGAGAGAGTCACCACCGTCGCAGCATCGTTGTTATGTTGCAGGATTGTTTGCTCGTGGATCTCTGTCTCCTTCGGTGTGCCTCACTCGTAGGGCCTGTTTGGTTGCAGGGTTGGGTTGGGCTGGGTTGGGATGGGTGAATAGTAATCTGTGAGGAGGAAGTACCCTTGTGAATAGTAACCAGGGTTGGGCCAACCCTGCCCAACCCTGTAACCAAACAGGCCCGTAAAGAAGACGTTGGATCTCATGTGACGAGATCAGGAGATTCACCGCTTGGATCATCAACATGGATTGCGAGAAGCACACGTTTCATCAACACGCTCGCAAGCATCTCCTTCGTCCAATCGGACTTGAGAAAGGAGGTCTCTTTGTTTAGAGACTCGATCGCCACACTTCAAGAGGTAACCTTAATACTTGTTTGTAGTTTAGAGGAAACGATCTGAGAAGTGTTCTTGGATCATGTGATTTCATCGTTAAAAAAAATTTAAATCATGCTGCCTCGAGCGACTAGTGCAACTAGTCATTCCCGATCACATACGATGTGATCCTCACGCTTTCGTGATGTGCTTAAGGATTTTCTCATATCTTTAAAAAACTCTGTCAAAATTTTCATAGAAATATGTCACGATATAAGGGAAAACTCTGCTGAGATTTTCCTAGAAATATTATCCCGTTTAAGGGGAACAACTGCTAATTTTATGAGAGAAAATATGATCTTCTCGTTCTTCATTATGATCTTCGCATTCTTAGTTCATTATTCATGTTCTTGACACGTTCTTAATGTTCTTGATACGAAGGTAAAATTCAATCATTTAAGGAGCTGTAAATCATCCTCTCTGAAAATGAATCACGATAAAGCACTGCATACACGAAAGAGAGAACGATTAGGTATCAAAATCATGCCTCTTGCTGCTGGGTTTCAAGTCAAATCAGATAAAATAAATGTTTATTATGTTATTTATTTTGAAGAATGTTCACATGCTTGTTTCATGATTTACTCTAAAATAATTGCTAAAATAGAATGGGTGAAATGAATCATCCTTGCAGTTGCAGTGATAATTGTGCAAAATGATACTGATACTATCTGGGAATTGATATGGCATAAAAGAGATCCAATTTCAAGTTTCATCCTATTTTTTATGATAAGGATGACTTGGAGTAGGTACTACAGGTCGGGCATACAACCTGTAGGTTTGTCGAAAGAACATCTATATTGATCGGCCAAAACTAAGTGGTACATAGTTGTCCGGATATGTTGAGCATGTGAAATAAATTATTTGCAATGCGTGGTACTCAACTAACATTAGGTGGGTTGACTAACGAAAGATGTGGTCGTGCCATGTGGAGGCACGGGTGGTTCAATAGCAGCTAGATCCCTATACCATGAAATTAAAGTTGCTAGTAGTTGGTGATTAAAGGCTAGCCTGTGGTTTTAAGCTACTGAGTCCTCGAGGATGGTGTACTTCTTTGTTTGTCAGGTTGAGGGTTTGGAATATTGTATAATAAAACAAAAGGAAACAATTAGGGTAGCTTTGAAGGATTGATTGATGTAACATACGACAACATAAGCTCACTAATTCAACGTAATCTCCAATCCCCAAGTGTCCATAGCTTCGGAGTCCATGAGTGGTGAGGTAAATTGCTTGGACTAATCCTTGACGTGTACAAGGCATAGGACTTAAACTAATTAGAAGAAATGAAACTTTCTGGAGTAATAAGTTTTGTTAAACAACACCACTTCTTTGTTTTTCTCTTCTTTGTTACTTAGCACTCGCTAATTTTTGTCCCGTGATTTTTAGAAACCCAGCATGCATCGGAGAGTCATCAAATGGACAGTAGCCATCCAGCCAGCATCAGTAGCATTACTTTATAAGGTAGTTAGTAATTTTTACGTATTTCCTTTCCATCTGATGTACATATAAATGGTTATAGTAGGATAATGTACCATGTAAACTTTATTTTATGATAGAAAAGTATTAAATACTTCCTTCTTAGTATTTTTAATTGAAATCTATTTCTGAATGTTAGTTGTGATTACTAAATAAATTACTAATGAGTAACCAGATCCAGGTATGGGAGGATCTGACAGCCTAGAATTAGGGTCTTGATAGTTTAATATCAAAGCTTGGTTACTCCAGTAAGTTATTTAGTAATTGATAACTATCAGCGGTATTCAGAAATTAAGGATGTATTAAGATCCTTTGATCTTAATAGTTTACTTTACTACCATTCACATGTCATTGTCCCTGATGTACATCATGTTAAGACATATAGGACCTAATCTTTAGCCTTGATTCATCTTAGGATCATGGCAGACCAAGATGTGTCTAGGAAATTAGCAGCTATGATGGCAATGCTCCAAGAGATGGGGCAAAGGCAGCAGATATTAGAGGAGAGGTTCAATGCACAAGCTGGGAGACCTAAGGTGTCTAGACCTGTGGATGCTAGGATTGATGGTTCTATCCACTTTTCTGAGGAAGAATTGAGTCATCATCCTTCCACTGAGTCTGCTCCTACCCCGGTTGAAGGAGCAATGTAGAAAGCTCTTTTTAGACACCAAAAATTACCAGACAATTATCGAAAGGGAAAGATTCCTCTATTCAAAGGCATTCAGACACCCGCTGAGGCAGAACTATAGCTTGATGATGTCAGTACGATGTTGAGAATAATACATGCACTAGCAGACACTTGGGTGCACTTTGCTGATTACTCCCTAGCACACTATGCAAGATGATGGTGGAGAGAAATTTCTAAGAAATTAGTAGATCCTGTTCCATGGGATATCTTTAAAGAAAGGTTTCTGAGCTCATTTGTATCCCTCCCATTGGGAAGAATTGAAGAGGAGGGAATTGGCTTCTTTGACTCATGATTCTAAGATTTTGCGAGATTGTCATATTCACTTTACTAAGCTAATATGTTACTCCCCGGCTCCAAAAGTTTCACCACAAGAGTGTCTTAGCAAATGTTTTAGTGGGCTTTAGGGAGATCTTAAAGAGAATCTTGTGAGTTTTAAATCCCCTACTATAGACGAAGCAATGGACATCGCCTCTCGTATTGAGATGGAAAGGGATGAAAATCGTCAAAGAAGAAGTTTCCACTTTAGTGGTAGACCATCCAAACATAAGACAAATTATAACTGCAGAGACCATCGCTATCATCTAGTTGGTTCCAGTATAAGCTCTCCACAGACCTTGAGCCAAGAGTTATCAAGAAGAGGGGATTTTCTAGACCTCCACTATACCCTCACGACCCAACAACATGAGCTAGTACCTTTGTGCTTTGGTCTTCAACTCAGTCACGAACACATGCATGTTATTACTGTCATCAAGAAGTCCACTTTAAGAAAGAGTGTCCAAAGTTGAGAGGATTAGGTTTCAAGTCAACCCCAACTAACACTATTGCGTCCGTCCTAAGCAATGAACCAACACATAGAGGAAGAAAAGGCAAAGGTCAAGGCTTACAAGGACTGTCTCCTATACAACAACCACAAAGTGTTGCAGGCTCTAATTTGCATATTCCTAATGGCTAGCTCAATGCAATAACTGAAGAACAAGCCTACAATTCAGGCAAGGTCATACGAATTACCATTACTATCCATGGATTTTCAGTACATTTCTTGTTTGATTTTGGTGCTTCACATTCATTTATTGCTCGACGATTAGTACACACTTTGGATAAGATACCAATAGAAGTACAACAGTCCTATCTGATAAAGGGACTAGGAGGACAAGTATTTATAATCCGAGAAATCCTAGATAATTGTTTGATACAAATAGCATGACATTAGCTACTTGTTTCTTTACTACTTATTGAGATGGATGGCTTTGATCTTATCATGGGTATGCACTGGATAGAAAGGCATCATGCATGCCTTCATCTTTTCCAGAAGATAGTAACTTTTAACATTCCTTACTCAATAGAGTTCCGGTTTACTGGAAAGACATCCAGTGACGATATTAACACATCTCCACTTTGAAGGCATAACAATTGTTAGAGTAAGGGTGCCAAGGTTAATTAGCTTATGTATCCACTACATCATGGTTATATAGAATGATAAAAGAAGTACATATAGCGTACGAGTTTCCTGATGTATATCCAGATGAACTACCTGGATTACCACCTGAGCGAGATATTGAATTTGAAATCTCTCTCACACCAAATACTCATCCTATCTCCATCCCTCCATATTGGATGGCACCAGCTGAGTTACGAGAGTTAAAGGTATAATTACAAGAACTGTTAGAAAAAGGCTTCATTCGTCCTAGTACTTCACCATAGGGTGCACCTATTTTATTTGTGAGGAAGAAGGATGGGTCGATGCAGTTGTGCATTGATTATATATTGATAAACAAGAGGATAATAGAGAACAAGTATCCTCTACCAAGAATAGATGATATCTTTGACCAGTAGCAAGGTTCAACTGTGTATTCCAAGATTGACTTAAGACCTAGATACCATCAGTTGAAAATTAAAGATGCAGATATTCTTTAGACAACCTTTCAAAGTAGAACGAGCATTATGAGTTTTTAGTTATACCTTTTAGACTAACAAATGCCCCAGTAGCCTTCATGGATCTCATGAATAGAGTATTCAGGGAATTCCGAGATCACTTTGTTGTAGTCTTCATTGATGACATGCTTATTTACTCCAAGGATAAATATCTGCTGGAACACCATCTTCGGTAGACACTTGAAACACTAAGAAAGAACAAACTATATGTTAAATATAACAAATGTGACTTCTGGCTATCTGAAGTATCCTTCTTAGGCTATGTTATTTTTAGAGAAGATATATCAGTTGATCCTATAAAGGTTAGTGCAACGATGAATTGAGAACGCTCGAAGACTGTCACAAAAATACGAGCTTTTCTAGGTCTAGCTGGGTATTATAGAAGATTTGTGAAGGACTTTTCACAAATAACATTGCCAATGACTAGGCTGACTCAGAAGGAAGTCCCATTCATATGATCTGATGCATGCAAAACTAGTTTTCAGACACTTAAAGAATGCCTAACATCTGCACCTATCCTTACTCTACCCTCTGGGACTAAAGGATTTACAATGTACACGGATGTATCTAAAGAAGGACTTGGGGCAGTTCTTATGCAATATGTAAGGTAGTTGCTTATACATCATTACAACTCAAGACACATGAGAGGAACTACCTGACACATGATATTGAACTAGCTATTATAGTCTTCGCTTTAAAAATATGGAGACACTACCTCTATGGTATTACTTTCGAAAGCTTCACCGGTCATAAAATCTTGAAATATCTGTTTGACCCGAAGGAGCTCAAATGAGACAGAGACGATGGCTAGATCTATTAAAGAAAAATGATTGCATCATCTCCTACTACTCCGGTAAGGGAAATGTCATAGCTGATGGACTTCGTATATGTACTTATTCACCTAGGTTTGTGAGTACTATCCACTTCTGAGGGTTACTATCAATATTGAGTGAATGGAAACCATTTGACAGTAGTGTTGATATTATAACTATTCCTCGTCAATACAAACCAGAGATTTGGGATAGAATAAAGAAAGGATAGCAGGATGACACAGTCCTTAACAAACCTGGAAACAAAAAGATAGAGGGATTCTACATACAAGATGAGATACTATATAACCATCACAGAGTTTGTGTATCAAAGACACTCGAGTTGAGGAAAGACATCTTACGTGAAGCACATTACTCTAGATTATCTATTCATCCAGGAATTACGAAGATGTATAAGGATCTTAGTTCACACTTTTGGTGGCCGGGAATGAAGAAGGGTGTTGTTGAGTTTGTGAATTCATGTTTCACCTGCCAACAGCTAAAGGCTTCACACCAAAAGCCACATGGATTGTTGCAAATTCTCCTTATCCCTGAATGGAAATGGGAAAGCATTTTCATGGACTTCATTACTTGCTTACCTCAGATGACGAGTATTAAATACAATATATGGTTCATAATAGATCGTCTAACCAAGACATCACATTTATTCCAATAGACTTATCTTCCACTCCATACCAGCTTGCTGAGTTATATATTACACATATGATCCATATCCATGGCATTCCAAAGGAGGTAGCTTCCAATCGAGATTCATGATTTGCCTCACACTGTTGGGATAGCTTCATGAAAGCCTTAGTGATGAATCCATGGTCATCACTCTTTATTCTTTTATTTTAGCTATTTATCTTGGCAAAGCATCATGTAAATAGATGTAAATACAATAAGTTAGCATTATGCATGAACTTGTTATCATTACATAATTAGCATGTATTTGTGCAAAAATAAAAGAATAAAGGAAAAGAAAAAGAAAGAAGGTATTTAGAATAAATGCAGTGACCCGAACCCCAAGAGAAGGTCAAGCATTGACCTGATCGCAAAATAAAACAAGTAGAGAGAGATAGGGCCTACTCTATATTGTACATATTATGTGTGTAAATAAATAATTACTTTTGACAAAATAAAAATAAAAGATTCTATTTACCTCCATATATAGCCCTAAATATAAAGCAAAAATCAACGAGACCTAAAAGAAAATTCTTTTGCCTTGTACAAAATACATGTATATATGCTTCATTCTCTGTTTATTGTGTACTTGTAATTAAATAGTAAAAATAAAATAAAAATTATTTTATACTCCAAAAATTATGTTATAAATAAATAAAATATAAAAATTAGGGTATTTGTGTTAAAATAACAGTATAAAAATAATTGTATAGAATACATAGGTATATTATACATGTATATAATACACTATATTGTATAAAGGTTAATTTATTTTTCAAAAAAATAATTAAAAATCACAGAAAAATTCCTTGAAAAATAATAAACATTTTCCAAGTATATTCATTTTTAAATTTAAATTCATTTATTATTTTTAAATCAATTTTCTTTTTTTTCTAGCAGTTTTGTCGTGTAGTATATTTGTCCTATTCTAGCTCGCTCCTGATTGATCCAGTGGGTATTGTCGACTTCAGTCAACTGGTCCCCTAGACTCCTCTTTCGCTCAGACCCGGTTTGCTTCGATTTTCTCCGAATTATTCCAACCCGATCCGATCGATTTTTCTTATTTGTAGCTCCGATTATAGAGGGTAGATCCATGATCCTCGCCCGATGATATCCTTAGGGATCTGATGAATCCACATTTCATCATCTTTATTCTATTATTTTGGCCTCAAAAACCCTAGCAAATGCATGTAAATACCCTTAATTCCAACATTTTAGCATTCATGCATATGCATGTAAATAGTGTAGAAAATACTGTAATTAAAGCCAAAATTATATAATAAATAAAAGAAAAGAAAATGAATAGAATATTTTAAATATTTTATGGCTCAAAACCCCGAGACCTAGGCATCTCGATGACTAGGTCGGCAAGGAATAAAGTAGGGGGAGATAAGGGCTAGAATATAATGTTTTTCATTTATTCTTTATTCATTTTAGGACCTATTTTTGGTTCCACTTTTTATACCTCAAATAAAGAAACTTTGAACATGAAAGTTGTAGATAATTAAATAAAGAAAAATACGTAATTGATTCATTCAAAAATAATGTACAGATAAAAAGTTATGGTCTGAATAAAATCCCAGAATCACAACTTCCTAGACCTGTAACTCCCAAATAAAAACTCCAAATGCATCAAACTCACCTTTAATTGTATATAGTTTAAAATATGCTATTTAATGGCGGTGGTTTCGCATTTGGCGAAGCTACAGTTTGAAAGTTGAGTTTTGGACCCCTATTGTATACTTGTACAGATTAAAATATTCATTTTATTAATTATTCATTATTTTTATAATTATATATTTTTATAATTTTGTAAATATTATTTATAATAAATATGTGTATTAAAATCAGAATAAAAACATAAAAGAAAATACAAAAAAATACTTGTATATAACTTACATAGGTATAATACATATATATATACCTATACAATACATACTTATATTTTATTAAATGCACAAAATAGATCAGAAAAATAAAATAAAAATATTTGTAAGTATATAAAAATACTTTATAAATTTATAAAATATTAAACAAAAATAAATAAATTAAAACACAAAATGAAAATATATTAATAAAATATATAGATATATATACCTACATAGGTCTAAAAAGACAACTTATAAAATTATACCTCATAAAAAAAATTAAAAATCACCATAAAATAATTAAAATATAACAAATATTTTTCATTTAATAACCTAAAAATAATAAAATCAATAACTATTTTAAATTGATTTTACAAGGCATTTTCATGGATTTTTCCCGGTTGGTCCACGTGGACCAACCAGGCACCGGCCCTAGTTGACCTCGGTCAACTGGTCGTCCCCCACCCATGTACCCGTGTCAGACATTGGTTTGACCCCTCCTTCGTGATTTTTTTGAGGACAACCCTTGCACCATTTTGCGTAACATTCTTCTTGACTTTTCTTCCTAGGCCATTGGTGATTCACGCCTAGGTGAATCCTTGGGTTCTGGATCGCTGTGCCAACCGTTGTTCCGCGTTCTTCCTCGCCACTCGTCAACCCCATATAATCGCACCTCCGACTTCGATTTGAATTTGAACCCCTCTTCCACAAGTGCAACTCCCCTAATCGTGCCCAAAAGCCCCAGGAAGGTGACAGCTTCCTCCGGCAGCTTTCAGGCGGGTCGAGCAAGCACTGAGGTAGCTCCACCACCTCCGTCTTCGCCGGCATAGAGGTACATCTTCCCTCCAGTGATCAGCCGTCGAGGCAGCCTTTCTCCCTTTATTTCTTTCGATTCCATTCCCCTTAGTCTTAGGATTACTTCGCCTCAAAGATCGTCACGTTTCACCCACTCAATCGCGCAATCGACCACCTTGCCGGAGTGCACCTCTGGCCAAGTCTCCCTTTCGCCGCTTCACGCTGTCACCTCCACTCCGCGGGGTCCAGGCACTTTGCCCTGGACCCTCTCACCCTTTTTTGCAGGTACTCGGACCTTAACGAACGCCTGGGGGCCATTTTGGCCTTCGCTGGAGACGCCCGAAGCCCCGTCAGCTCCGTCGTCATCTCCAACGATCCTCGGCTATCGCTGAGGCTTTTTGGGTCCACCAGCATCTAGAGGAGGACCGCATGAAGCTGTCGACCATTTTTGGAAGCTTGAAGGACGCTGGGGAGGTCCGATCTGGTCGGGAGAACTTCGCCACGCCGGAGTTCCTCTCGATTCTTCATCCAGCCTCGCCTGCCGTTGGATCTCGGCCACCTTCCAGACGCAGCAGCCACCGTTAGATCTGGGCCACGCCGCACTGTCTGATCCTCAGCCCAGATCTAATCGTGGCCCTCCATCGCCGAAGCGGTATCGGGCGACGACGAGCGGACACGTGTCAAGTGGGAGACTCCCCACCGTTGGATCGTGCCCGAGTGTGGTATTTTACACTGACCCTTGCGCCATTTTTGTATTTCTATTTAGTCTTTAAACATTTATCTGCAGTTTAAATATTTTTGTAATAATTACATCTAGGTCCCTGAGCTTTTGATATTTACAGTCCAGTCTACGTCACCTCACGTGATCTGTGCACGTAGGGTGGTGGTGATTTTATGCTGGACCCCCTGCGGGTTTAGATATTTAGTTTTAGTCCAAGAAATTTTCTATCACGTGTAATATTTTTTGACAAATTGCATGTATACCCCGGGAGTTTTGTAGTATTGCACTTATACCCCTGCCAGGTCACGTGTTTATACACGTGGGCTTGGTAATTTTGCAGCGAACCCCTCCCGGGTTTGGGAATTTGTAATTAGTCCAGGAACTTCGTTTATTAGTTGTAAACTTTTGTAAAAATTGTACTTTGGCCCCTATACTTCCTGATATTTGCACTTATACCCCTACAAGCTGTGTGATTTTATTAGATGTTTGTATTTATTTCGTGCATCATTTTAATTCGAAAAATTTCCAAAAAAATACCATAGGCTTCTGTTTGCATGCTTATTCACGCCATATTTTTGCATTTCATTTTTATTGCATTTTAATATTTATTAAAAATCAAAACATGCATTTTTGCTACTGTTTGCACTAGAAAATACCAAAAAATATTAAATCTTTTTGAAAAATTCCAAAAAAATACCTTACGTCTATTTTAGTGTCTATTAACTACAGTCCAAAAATCACTAAAAATTTCAAAACAAAACCCTTAAAAATTAGAAAACCCCTTAAAACTTCATAAAAATCTAAAAAATCCTAGAAAATTCCTAAAAATATAAACTCAATTTCTGTAGTTTCTCTATTTTATTGTCTTTTATTTAAAATTAATTTGAGGAATTTTGGGTACTGTTTAGTATTTTTCATCCTAATTTTAATGCCAGTCAGTAGCTAATTCATTGTTTTCTTGTATTTTGACTTTTAAAAATATCAAAAACATTCAGAAAAAATCCCAAAAATCATAAGAACATTATAAAAATATAAAAAGACCAAAAATATTTTATTTTCTGATTTTTGATCATTTTTCCTAAATTTTATAAATACCTTATCCCCTCTTTTCTTATATTATATATATCTTCTATTATTGAAAAAATATATATAATAAATATGAAATATAAAAAGAAAATAAAAACAGTAAATTGAAAATCAAAATACAAAATTAAAAATTATAAAATAAAATAAAAAAATTAAAAATTAAATCCGTTGATTAAATCCAGATTTCTTTGCGGATTTCTTTTGATATCTATCTTATTGAGCTATCTGACCATTCTTCTTTCTTGTCTTCTTGCGAGGGATCGTGGATCGAGGAGGATTGCCTTGGAGATCCCGAAGCAACCTTGGGAGGCGGAGTCGGCTATTCTAGCCCAGTCGACAGGAGAGAGCAGTAGGAGTTGAGAGAGAGTGGTAGCTAGTAGTCTTTTATTTTTTTTGTGAGAGAGATTCATTTAATTTGTAATAATACAGGTACTTGGACACTTCGGACACTCGGGCCTAATTTCCAGGTGTTTGTACACATGTGGGCTCACCGCGGTTTTCATCGCGTTTTCTCGCTGTCATTTTCCGATTTTGATTTATTTTTCCTTTCTTTTGTGGAATGAGCCCTTAGCTTTTAGGCTTTGCTTGATCGAGTAAATTAGGTCCAAACACCCTAATAACCATTGCATGTACCTATAGTGCGTTTTTGGACTTAGTTTAAATTAAACAGTCGATTCACCATCTTCGAGTCATCACGCCGCGAGCCCACCCTGCCAAGCTCTGCTCCTGAACTCGATTTGTCGAGCGGAGGAGGGGTGAGCCTAGACCAGACTCTTGGATTGAGGATTGGTGACCGACTTGTGGTTCTTCACGCTAGCAATTGCCTGCTTAGGACGGTTTCCGTGTGCATATCGGCATTTAGATTAGGTTTATAATTCCTGCTTTGCATCCCGCATGGAGAGAGCTGGTAGGCGTTGTAAGTCTTCTATCTTGGCATTCATCATTTAGGCACAAAGGTGAGATTTCCATCTTACCGCTGCCTTGCATAGCTTTTCCGACTCTTCTCCCTCTGTTTTTGGATCAAATAGGAATCAAAGAAAATACAAAAATGTTAGGGGCTTGTTCGAATTGACCCAAAGCAAGTGATAACACTAAAAAAATTAAAAAAGGGACTGCTAAAGAAAACTTGACCTAAATAAAATTGGATAATTGGACTCATTGCTTGGGGAGAGTAACTCCCTCACTTGTATTCAGGTTGCATGGGAAGGTCTCCTTCCAAGTGAGAGAGCGGCTTCGTAAGGATTAGAGCCCAAAACTCAGTCTGTGGCTGCCTTGTGTATCGCATGGATTTCCGAAGTATTGGCGCTACTATCGTACGTAGACGAGTAGGGCTTGGTCACCATTGATGACTCCATATTGTGTAGAGCATCGACCTTGTCCGAAGTATCGAGCATAGGCCTCGCCTTCACGGGTGTGTCTGTCTCATCGTCTTGCGTCCGAGTAGGGTCTTGCACGCTCACGGGTGATTCCGTTGCGAGCGAGATCCGAAGTATCGGTTTCGTCTATCGGCTTCCTCCCTCTTTTCTTCGGCTGAGTAGGGATCCAGGAAGGGTTACAAGGACCTTAAAAAGCACAGACTACAGGTTACACAGGAGGACAAGTACGAGATTCTTTTCCGGCAGTACTCTCGCTCCTGTAGGCGTAGCGCTCTAAGGACTCGTTAAAAGATAATTGCCTGAATTCAAGCTAAAAGCTACAAAGATAAAAGCCGAACCTTCACGGCTTCATGTGTTGAGTTAGTTAACCCTTTGCTTTGTATTTGATTGCTAGTTGGATTTAGGTCAAGATCAAAAACACCGCACAATTGTGCGCAATTTTGCTTCCCCTCCTTCTTCATTTCTTAACCTTGCTCTTCTCAATAATCATGATGATGGGATGGAGATCTCTTAGGCCGTCTTTGGCGGCATCGCTATCCAGCACTCCTCCCTATTCATATAGGACAACCTCGGGGAGTCTAGACCCACTCTCCGAGCCTAAGTTCACTTCCACCATGTTCCCTCTCGACCACCCTTCTCCTTCCCTCGGTCCAAGAGTTTCAGAATTTAGTGCATCATAGAGCACATAACTTTTGGCGGCACCTGAGATGGGTTCTTTTGCCTTTTCAGAGAATCCAGCCATGGCAGACAAAGGAGAACACCCAGATGAGCATGAGCACCCTCCATTTCTGTATGACCAAGCTGCCATCAACAATTCATTGTTAGCATCCCTGGAGACTATGCAGAGATAGATCCGAGACCAGGGAGTATTCATGGGTGACCTCATGAGGGAAATCATGCAGATGCGAGAAAATAGACCTGGGGGCAGTGGCGGTGGAGGTGATATACCAGAAGTAGCATGCGAGGGAGGAGAACCCAACCAGGAGAGGCCGCCACAGACCATTATGAGAGAGTTGCACAATCCAGCAGTATCTCTCACTCATCGTTGGATCCGACTCCCTCCCATCCATGGAGACTTTGAGCTTCGCCCACACACTATTCAGCTATTGCCCAAATTTCATGGGCTGGCGACCGAAGAGCCACACCTCCACCTACAAGAATTCAAAATGATCTTCAGTACAATTCATGACAGGCTGATGACTGAGGACACCATCAAGATGATAGCCTTCCCGTTATCTTTGGTTGATAGAGCTGCTTACTGGCTGAAACATTTGGGGAGGTTCGTCGACACTTGGGCAGATCTCCGGACCGCATACTTGAATAAGTATTATCCTTTCGGTCGGACTAACGTAGCACGAGCTATGATCAACAATTTCATAATGATCCCTAATGAACAATTCCATGAGGCTTGGGATCGCTTCAGAGAGCTCATCGACCGGTGTCCATACCATGATATATCCAAGCCAAATCTAGTTCAGAGTTTCTTTTGTGGGCTGACACCGGAGTTGCAGGGGCTTGTAAATGCCTCTTGTGGTGGGTCCTATTTCTCCAAGGGTGAAGACGACGTTTGGGCCATCTATGAAGGGATGGCAGAGAACTCGACAGTCATGGCCCAAGCCCGAGTCTACACACATCAGAAGCCCCCCCAAGGAGTGGGATCATTTCAGAGGATCGCCCGCATCGATGTCGGTCCTCATACTTCGTCGGCAGCCGCAGCCCAAGCCAAATCAGCCACAGCCGACATGGGCATCATTAGTGAGAAGTTGGACTGTCTCGAGATCCTCGAGAAGAAGCAGATGCAAGGACTGTCCCAGATGGACCAGATGACCAAGACAATGAGTGACCTGAAGACGCAGATTCTATGCATTCAGGAGGCACAGACGTCCACTCAGCAGCCTCCCAGGTCACGGGCTGATCCCAGCAGTAGCAGCTCTACCCAGCCCTCTGCCTCATACCGCCAGGTCAACCACATCCATGCAGAGCCGGTTCCGCAGCTACCGTATTACCCATCACAGCCAGCATCTCAGGACACTCAGATAGTGGTCTATCAGCCGAATCAGCCACTGGCAGTTCTACCTCCACCATCCTTCAAGCAGGATCCATTGATGGAAGTCAATGGGATATGGTACGACCGGTACCCCCAGCCCGAGATTCGTCACGATCACCCTGGATTCCGTTGGACCACTGGTGGCACCTCTTCCCAGCAGCAGCCTCCGGCTCAGGGATATCAGAACAGCCAACAGCAGCAGCAGCATCCCCAGTATGCCCACCAACAGAACCAGCATGGTCCTCATCCCACCTATCAGGGACAGTAGTGGAGGCAG
Source organism: Ottelia alismoides (assembly GCA_037367405.1). Lineage (NCBI taxonomy): Eukaryota > Viridiplantae > Streptophyta > Magnoliopsida > Alismatales > Hydrocharitaceae > Ottelia > Ottelia alismoides. The sequence goes on along the minus strand of JAZKJV010000914.1, from coordinate 626,544 downwards.
CGTCAGCCGCCTCACTAATCATACTCCCATCCTCCCCAATACCAGTAGCAGCAGCAGCCTCATTTCTAGCAGGGAAACACTTCCGGTTCTCAGGCCCCTGCCTTTGAGAACCCAGCTCTAGATGACCTTTCCCGCTTGCTCTCTGAATAACAAGCATCCTTCCGGCAAGAAATGGATGAGTTCCGGCAGGAGATGGGGGATATCATCAAGGGCAAGGCCGCCATACCAGCTCAGATTGAACCAAATCTGAACAATCTGAAAAGAATGTCTGAGCAAGTACAGTTTACAGAGGATACTTCTCCTAGTGATTATTTGAGTGACACGTCTTCTTTGTATGATGCTGATTTTGTGACTACTAGGAGCGGTAGGATGCCAGCCGGCGGCGCCTCATCTGAGCGACAACCACACGCAGAACCAGGAGCACCAGATGAGCCAGGTAGTGGTGCTGATGCCACTGATGATGTTGATGATGGTGGTGCTGACACCACCAATGATGGAGATCCAGACGATGGTGCTGAGGACGTCGTGATATCTGATGCAGACGGTGGTGCTGAAGCCCTCATTTTTGATGCAGAGCCAGAGCGCGGTGCTGATGCCGTGAAGACAGGTGCCGTTGGTGGTGCTGAGGCCACCACTTCTACTTTTGTTGAGCTCCCACAAGTAGTGTTGCCACCTTTTGTATATAAGGATTGTGGTAACAAAAAGACCAAAAAAATGAATAAAGGAAAGGTTTTTGTTTACACTTCAGATCCATATGTGTTGAATGATGATCATGGTATGGATTCTATTCCTTCACAGGCACGGGAACCTTGTCCTAATCCTCCATCTGAGGAGGCCCCTTCCATCCCCTTCCCTGAAGCACTCCGCTTGGCGAAGGGGGACAAAAGAGAAAATCCAAAAAAGACCCAACAGGTACAGTTCAACAACCAGATGATTGATAGATTCCACATTCAGCTGACTCTATAAGAAGCACTTGAGCACATCCCCCTCTTCAAAAAGAACTTAAAGGAGAAAACTACAGTCCGCAGGAAGAGGAGGAACCAAAGAGATCAGATCCATGTGCTCACCCATTACATTTGCTGCACTATTCAGAAAAAATTGCCAGCTAAGAGACCCGATGCAGGAGCTCCCTATGTCAGATGTGAGATTCGGGATCAACAGTTTGATTGTACTCTATTAGACAATGACTCTTCTATTAACCTTCTTCCGGCAGCCTTACTCGACCGATTCGAGTTTGGTCCTCTTCTTAGGAGTAGGACAGTCCTTCAGTTTGCTAATAGGTCGACTAAGAGGCCGAAGGGGTTGTTGAGAGACGTGGTCGTTACCATTCAGGGCCTGAAATTCCTCGTGGACTTTGTTGTATTGGACATCGAGATCCCTGAGTCGGTAACCGATGCCCCCACCATACTTGGATGCCCATTCTTGGCCACAGCCAAGGCGGTGACCGATCATGATAGCAGGAAGGTATGTTTTTGTGTAGAGGGCAAGATCATACAAATAGAGATGATCGAAGAGACCAGAGCAAGAGAATATGCATGCTCAGAGCAGTCCAGTGATGTCGCGCAGATGACAGAGGATGAGCTAGACATCCACCAGGAGTGTGATTTTGTGATGACAGATGATGAATCTATTTGGACAGATCCCGTTTCACAGACCCTCACCTTGCCTACAGATTCACCATACTTACAGCTTATGGCAGTTGAGAGCCTGGAAAGCACACCCCTGGACGAGGATACCTTTGTGGCTGACAGTTGTGGGACGAGTGATGCAGATTTTCAGTCTTGTTCTTCTAGTTCAGATCCCTCGGATTCAGACATTGATTGGGATGATTTTGATGAATATTTACCGTGTCTAATTCTTTCTGAGTCGACAACTAGGGCAGAGTGCGAGCCAGTACAGTTCATAGATGATTCAGCAGGGTTCCCTCCGTCAGATTCTAATGCGCAGCGAGAGTTCTCACATGCAGACATGGTCGCCTTCACACATACATATCAGAAGCCAGATCTGCCACCTCCCAGTTGTCCAGAACTGAAACCCTTACCGCAGTCGCTGAAGTATAGATTCCTTGCGGGTGAGCCAGATATGCACCCAGGCATTATCGCAGCAGGTTTGACTGGAGAGCAAGAATCTCGTCTGATGGAGGTTCTTGAAAGACACCGCAAGGCGATAGGATGTAGTATAGCTGATCTCCAGGGAATTAGTTCAGCTCTGTGCTCCCACCACATCTATCTTGAAGAGGACGCTAGGCCTTCGCGTGAGTTCCAGCGACGGCTGAACCCGAATCTTCGAGATGTGGTCATGAAAGAAATATCGAAGTGGTGGAGCGTCGATTTTATCTACCCCATCTCTGACTCCAAGTGGGTTAGTACATTACATGTGGTACCCAAGAAGACGGGTATCACTACAGTTGTGAGTGAGTCTGGAGAGGAGATTGCTACCCGAGTACCCACTTCTTGGAGAGTCTGTGTGGACTACAGATGATTGAATCAGGCCACCAAGAAGGATCATTTCCCGCTGCCATTCATTGATCAGATTATCGAGAGGCTAGTTGAGAAGAGTCACTACTATTTTCTTGAAGGGTACTCTGGTTACAATCAAGTGGCCATTGCGCCCGAAAACCAGGAGAAAATGATATTCACATGTCCGTTTGGGACTTATGCTTTCAGACGGATGCCCTTTGGTTTATTAACGCCCCGGCGACATTCCAAAGGTGCATGTTGTCCATTTTCTCGGACATGGTGGGTGACTGTTTAGAGGTCTTCATGGATGACTTCTCGGTCTATGGCGATGTGTTCGATGCTTGTCTTGACTACCTAGACCGTGTGCTTCAGCGCTGCATTGAGGTCAATTTTGTCTTGTCTTGGGAGAAGAGTCACTTTATGGTGACTCAAGGGACGGTCCTTGGTCATATCATCTCCAATAGGGGCATGGAGGTCGATCCGGCCAAGGTGGATATCATTAGAAAACTCAATCCACCGTCCAATCTGCGTCGATTGCGGTCTTTTCTGGGGCATGTGGTTTCTACCGACGGTTTATTCAGGACTTCAGTCGTATTGCCTGACCACTTACTGATTTGCTGACGAATGACTCCTAGTTCATTGTAGATGATAAGTGCCTTTCGTCCTTTGAGACTTTCAAGAGGATGGTTGTCACGACTCCTGTCCTTCAGCCACCCGATTGGTCTCTTCCATTCGAGATCATGACGGATGCTTCTGATTTTGCCGTAGGGGCTGTGCTTGGACAGAGGAGAGATGGTTTGCCGTTTGCCATTCACTACGGTAGCCGGACTTTAGATGCCGCTGAACGGAATTATACTGTGACAGAGAAGGATATGCTGGCCGTAGTCTTTGCTTTGGATAAGTATCAATCGTATACTCTCGGATCTAGAGTGACTATCTATACAGATCACACTGCCATTCGATACTTAATGGCCAAGAAGGATGCCAAAGCATGCCTTACCAGATGGATCCTTCTGCTCCTGGAGTTTGATATTGAGATTAAGGATAAGCTTGGAGTTAAGAATGTGGTGGCGGATCATCTCTCCCGCTTAGAGAACCTTGAAGAATCTGAGCCCAACACACCTATCACCGAGACGCTTCCAGATGAGGCGATCTTGGCTATCACCTAGCTCCCATGGTACGCCGACATTGTGAACTATCTTGTTGCCAAGACGGCTCCACAAGGTTGGCCCAGGCAGAAACTCGAGACCTTCCTGGCGAAGGCAAAGTTTTATCATTAGGAGGATCCCGTCCTTTATCATGAAGGAGGGGATAGCATATGGAGGAGGTGCATTCCTCAAGAAGAGCAGCATAGTGTCCTCACATACTGCCACAAGCTTGAGGCAGGAGGACATCACTCTGGGAGATGGACAACACAGAAGGTGCTTCAATCCGTCCTTTGGTGGCCTACTCTCTTCAAGGATTCAGATGAGTTCGTGAAGAGATGTACTGATTGTCAGAAGATGGGTACTTGCGGACAGAGAGACATGATGCCCATGCAACCCATTCACTTTTGTGAGGTTTTTGATGTATGGGGTATTGCTTTCATGGGCCTATTTCCTAAGAGTCAGGTATTCGAGCACATTTTGCTCGCTGTGGATTATGTCAGCCGATGGGTTGAGGTCATCCCCGCCCGAGCTGCAGATACTAAGACCGTGTGTCGATTTTTGAGGAAAAATATCATTTCACAGTTCGGGGTACTTAGAGTCTTGATTTCAGACGGGGGGTCTCACTTCATCAATGACAAGATTAGGGCCCTTGCAGACGCGTTCGGCATTAACCATCGTGTTGCCACGCTGTATCACCCTCAGACTAATGTTCTGGTCGAAGTATCGAACAGGGAGATCAAAACTATCCTACAGAAGGTTGTCCACCCAGACCGAAAGGATTGGTCACAGCTTTTGGACTCGGTCTTGTGGGCCTATCGGACTTCCTTCAAGAATCAATTAGGAACATCTCCCTTTCAACTCGTCTATGGCAAGCCGTTCCATCTTCCTGTGGAGATCAAGCATAAGTCACTTTGGGCAGTCACTGAGTTATTATTGGATCCCGAGAGTATAGGAGAACAGAGGAGAGTAGAGTTGGCAGCCCTGGAGGAACTGAGCGATACAACCTTTTCTAGCAGCCTACAGTATAAGGAAAAAGTGAAGACATGGCACAATTCTCATATCAGCCATAAATAGTTTGAGCCCGATCAGCGAGTATGGTTGTTTAATTCCAGACTGAAATTATTTCCAGGGAAATTACAGAGCAAGTCGAAAGGTCCGTATGTGGTCCGGAAGGTACATGACAATGGTAGCATTGATATATCCGAGCTGTCATCTTCCTCCACCTTCCGTGTCAACGGTCAGCGCCAGAAGCTATATCTAGATCATGATCCACCGACCGTTGATGTTGCCCCATTCTTTTGGTATGAGATGTGTTCTTTGACTCATATCATTTGCATCTCATACATGGTGATCACTTCCATCTTCCGCTGTATAGATCATCTGTCCATATCAATCTTTCATCTGTTGATTTATTTTCTTATTTTCTTCTTTTCTTCTTTTCCTTTTCTATTTTCTTTATCTATCAAAGAGGCGTCACCCCTTGTTGTCAGTTTCTACACTTAGGACATACTTTGTCCTAAGTATAGGGGGGTGTGCACCCCGAGTTTCTTCATTCTTTTCGATCCTCTCCATTGTGTCCTCTTCTTATCTATACTTAGGGATATCTTACCCTAAGTATAGGGGGAGACAATCTGAGTATGATCTGTTCATTCCCACCCTTGACCCTCCCTGCTTTGTGTAAGGTATGCTACACGTAGGATTATTTGATCCTAAGTATAGGGGGGACGGTCAACTTCTCAGTCATTTGTTCCTCTATTTATTTATTCTTTAGACTTGCCTATACTTAGTACGAGTTATGTCTTCTCTTTTCTCTCCGATCTATGAGGACATAACTCAAGCTAAGTATAGGGGGGTCATATATACTATGTATATACTTTAGCCATAACTTGTACTTTCGTATTTTCTTAATAAATATGGCTAAAATTCTTTAAAATTCATTAAAATCCTTAATAAAAAGATGTGTTGTATTCCTCAAATTCTTTTTGTATATATTGATTAATAAATCAGGTGAAAATGTTTTTTTTGCAAAATGTTTGAAAAATAGTTTGAAAATCTTTGTGAAAATATTTTGAAAACTATTTTGAAAATGTTTTGTTACATGTTTTCAACCTTTGTAAAAGTGTGTGGTTTGAAAATTTATTTTCTTTGTGTGAAATGACTTGTAAATGGTTTGAAAAATGGTTGCAAAAATATTTTGAAAAATCTATCTATACTGTTTGAAAACCTTTGCAAGATGATTTTCAAATGTGTGTACGTGTTTGTAAAAATATGTGTAAAATTATTTTGGACTATAGTTTCAAAAATTGTTTGAAAAAATCTGTGTCAAATAAATTTAAGGAATATATACATCACACCAAAATCCACTATATATATATCTCTATAAATTGAGCACTTACCCTGTAAATTCTTAAAATCCACTTCTTGTATATATAAGAAGCATCCTCGTGTAAATATTTTTCACCTAGCTTTTAGCCAAAATCTTTTTGTTTTCAAAAATTCCAAAAACATTTGCAAAATTAAAATCCAAAAACATGTGAAAAATCTTTTTTAAAAATACAAAAAATGCATAGGCATCATCATCATCTTTTCAAAAATTCCATAAAAAAGTTCAAAATCTTTGAAAATTGCATCACAAAAATATTTTCTGCATTCTGCATATCATTTGCATAGCATGAGCATTTTTCGGATTGAGTTTGATAGTTGAACAAGTCTAAGTAAAATTCGAAGATTGGAGCTTGATTGGACTTTAAAATCTACCTAATAACAGGAACCTTATAGGAACTGGGTTTGAGGTACTTCAGGTCTAGTTGACTTAATTCTTTGAGGATCATGAGACTTGGTTCATTGGATTCTTGACTGCCTAAGTAGAGTATTTCGGAACACACGCATGACTCTTGTTGATAATGACCTAACTTGGACATCTGCACCTTTCACATGGCCCAACTCAGCTGGAGTGGTGAGGGGATTGGATTTGCCGGTATGAGATGCACACAAGTGGAAACACTTGTTCTCCTCTAGGGAGGGAAGTGCTCCCCAACACATCCAGTGATGAGGAAGTCTAAAGACAGGAGAGTGTGGGTTGAAATAAAGCTTCAAAGAGGGATAGTCTACTGGCTCAAGAGGAAAAACTCCTTATGTAAATGCTGCTGTGAATAGTATTTCAAAAGAAATGGTCAGGCATGTACAAAAATAAAATTCCTGCAAAGTATGTACATATGTTGTAAAGTAATTAAGCAAGCTTGAGTTCCAAAGTCAAATCATGTGAGCCTGCAGCTGGATGACTTGACTACACTGGTCTTGCATCCTAGGATAGGTAGCTACACTGGCTACCGTCCATTCTTCTCTTCATCCCCTCCTCTTGAGCTGGTTTCCACTTGAACTTAGAAGGGAATACCCCGCTCCTCGAGGATGGAGTTATTGGATTGGGGAATCATTGGGTTGTCATACTGGAGAAGCTCAGTTTCTTTGTCATTCTAGTTGGGAGAGCCACCATCACTTACACTGTACGAGTCAGATTCATAGTCGTAAGGGTTTGCGTATGAGTGGAAATATTTCTGACCTGGCTATTGAGGAGACTTGGACAGAGTTTTGGGATTCTCAGGGACTGTTGGATTTCAAATTCGGTTCTCATTAAGGTTCCGCCCGCACTAAAAATCCAAAGGTCTGATGTAATCTCCAAACTTTGATTTTATGAAGACAAGTTTGATAATTAAATTCAATCCATATTTCTTCTTTTTCTTTTCTTTGTTTTCTTTTCTGCACTTATTGCATAAGTGTTTGCTAGGGACTAGCAAAGGTAAAGTATAGGGGGGTGATTCTATTATTTTGGCCTCAAAACCCTAGCAAATGCATCTAAATACCCTTAATTCCAACATTTTAGCATTCATGCATATGCATGTAAATAGTGTATAAATTACTGTAATTAAAGCTAAAATTACAGAATAAATAAAAGTAAAGAAAAAGAATAAAATATTGTAAATATTTTATGACCCAAACCTCGAGACCTAGGCATCTCGATGACTAGGTCGACAAGGAATAAAGTAGGGGGACATAAGGGCCAGAATACAATTTTTTTCATTTACTCTTTATTCATTTTGGGACCTATTTTTGGTTCCACATTTTATACCTAAAATAAAGAAACATTGAACATGAAAGTAGTAGATAATTAAATAAAGAAAAATACAAAATTTATTTCATTCAAAAATAATGTACAGATAAAAAGTTATGGTCTGAATAAAATCCCAGAATCCCAACTTCCCAGACCTGTATCTCCCAAATAAAAACTCCAAATGCATCAAAACACCTTTAATTGTATATAGTTTAAAATACGCTATTTAATGGCGGTGGTTTCGCATTTGGCGGAGCTACGGTTTGAAAGTTGAGTTTTGGACCCCTATTGTATACTTGTACAGATTAAAATATTCATTTTATTAATTATTCATCATTTTTATAATTTATATTTTTATAATTTTGTAAATATTATTTATAATAAATACGTGTATTAAAATCAGAATAAAAACATAAAAGAAAATACAAAATAAAAATACTTGTATATAACTTACATAGGTATAATACCTATATACCTATACAATACATACTTATATTTTATTAAATGTACAATACACATCAGAAAAATAAAATAAAAATATTTGTAAGTATATAAAAATACTTTATAAATTTTTAAAATAATAAACAAAAATAAATAAATTAAAAGCACAAAATGAAAATAAATTAATAAAATATATAGATATATGTACCTACATAGGTCTAAAAAGACAACTTATAAAATTATACCTCATAAAAATAATTAAAAATCACCATAAAATAATTTAGAAAATAACAAATATTTCTCATTTAATAAAATCAATAAATATTTTAAATTTATTTTACAAGGCATTTTCCAGGGATTTTTCCTGGTTGGTCCACGTGGACCAACCAGGCGCCGGCCCTAGTTGACCTCGATCAATTGGTCGTCCCCCACCCATGTGCCCGTGTCAGACATTGGTTTGACCCCTCCTTCGTGATTTTTTCGAGGACAGCCCTTGCACCATTTCTCGTAACATTCTTCTTGACTTCTTCCTTGGCCATTGGTGATTGACGCCCAGGTGAGTCCTTGGTTTCTGGATCATTGTGCCAACCGATGTTCCTCATTCTTCCTCGCCACTCGTCAACCCATATAACCGCACCTCCGACTTCGATTTGAATTTGAACCCCTCTTCCACAAGTTCCACTCGCCTAATCATGCCCAAAAGCCCCAGGAAGGTGACAGCTTCCTCCGGCGGCCGTCAGGCGGGTCGAGTAAGCACTGAGGCGGCTCCACCACCTCCGTCTTTGTCGGCGTAAAGGTACATCATCCCACCGGTGATCAGCCGTCTAGGGAGCCTTATCTCCCTTTATTTCTTTCGTATTTTGTTCCCCTTAGTCTTAGGATTACTTCGCCTCAAAGATCGTCGCGTTTTACCCACTCAATCGCACAATCGACCACCTCGCCGGAGTGCACCTCCGGCCGAGTCTCCCTTTCGCTGCTTCACACCGTCACCTCCACTCCGCGAGGTCCAGGCACTTTGCCCTATACCCTCTCACCCTTTTTGCAGGTACTCGGACCTTAACGAACGTCTGGGGGCCATTTTGGCCTTCGTCGGAGACGCCCGAAGCCCCGCCAGCTCCGCCATCATCTCCAGCAATCCTCGGCCATCGCCGAGACATTTTGGGCCCACCAGCACCTAGAGGAGGACCGCAAAAAGCCACCGGACATTTTTGGAAGCTTGAAGGATGCCGGGGAGGCTCGATCTAGCTGGGAGAACTTCGTCACGCCGGAGTTCCTCTCGGTTCTTCGTCCAGTCTCGCCCGCCGTTAGAACTCGGCCACCTTCCAGACGCAGCAGCCACCGTTAGATCTGGGCCACACCACACTGTATGATCCTCATACCAGATCTACTCGTGGGCCTCCATTGCCGAAGCGGTATCGGGCGACGACGAGCGGACACGTATCAAGTGGGAGACTCCCCACCGTTGGATCGCGCCCGAGTGGGGTATTTTGCACCTGACCCTCGCGCCATTTTTGTATTTCTATTTAGTCTTTAAACATTTATCTGCAGTTTAAATATTTTTGTAATAATTACATCTAGGTCCCTGAGCTTTTGATATTTACATTTCAGTCCAGTCCACGTCACCTCACGTGATTTGTGCACGTGGGGTGGTGGTGATTTTGTGCTGGACCCCGTGCGAGTTTAGATATTTAGTTTTAGTCCAAGAACTTTTCTATCACGTGTAATATTTTTGGACAAATTGCATGTATACCCCTAGAGTTTTGTAGTATTGCACTTATACCCCTGCCCGGTCACGTGTTTATACACGTGGGCTTGGTAAGTTTGCAGCGAACCCCTCCCGGGTTTGGGAATTTGTAATTAGTCTAGGAACTTCGTTTATTAGTTGTAAACTTTTGTGAAAATTGCACTTTGGCCCCTATACTTCCTGATATTTGCACTTATACCCCTGCCAGCTGTGTGATTTTTATTGGATGTTTGTATTTATTTCGTGGATCATTTTAACTTGAAAAATTCCCAAAAAAATACCATAGGCTCCTGTTTGCTTGATTATTCACACCATATTTTTGCATTCATTTTTATTGCATTTTAATATTTATTAAAAAAACATGCATTTTAACTACTGTTTGCACTAGAAAATACCAAAAAATATTAAATCTTTTTGAAAAATTCCAAAAAAATTACCTTAGGTCTATTTTAGTGTCTTTTAATTACTATACAAAAATCACTAAAAATTTCAAAACAAAACCCTTAAAAATTAGAAAACCCCTAAAAACTTCATAAAAATCTAAAAAAACCTAGAAAATTCCTAAAAATATAAACTCAGTTTCTGTAGTTTATCTATTTTATTATATTTTATTTAAAATTAATTTGAGGAATTTTGGGTATTGTTTAGTATTTTTCATCCTCATTTTAATCTCAACCAGTAGCTAATTCACTGTTTTCTTGTATTTTGATTTTAAAAATATAAAAAACATTCAGAAAAATTCCCAAAAATCATAAGAATATTATAAAAACATAAAAAGACCAAAAACATTTTTTTTCCTGATTTTTGAGCATTTTTCCTTAATTTTATAAATACCTTATCCCCTCTTTTCTTATATTATATATATATTTTCTATTATTGAAAAAAATATAAAAAAATATAAATTATAAAAAAAATAAAAAATCAATAAATTAAAAATCAAAACACAAAATTAAAAATTATAAAATAAAATTAAAAAATTATAAATTAAAAACCCATAAAATATTGCATATTGTAGACACTTGATCATAGTCACGCATTTTTGCACTTTGATTGATCTATCCTGCTTGCTCCCTGAGTTCGACACTCTACATACTTTCACTATACACATTATTGTAGAGTTAAAAATAAATTTGACTCCACGATTTATTCTTCATTGCTTGATATATATATATATTGTGGGTTCATTGTTGATTAAATCCAGATTTCTTAGCGATCACCGCAGCGACTTCTGTGTTCCCGCCTTGTGTGGAATACACAACCGTTGGATTTCTGGGTTTATCAAGATCCGACCCTCGATTCGTGCGCCCTTGCTCCATCTTTCTTGGACCATGAAAACTATATAACCTCCTGGGCTCCATCTTCTCCTGCAACTTTGGCTGCTCCACCTCTTCGGTTGCACCTGCCTCCCCTTTTCCAGAGTGACAGCGAGAGAAGAAGAGGATAAGGACACCATTTGGAGGGTGGAAACCCTAGGTTCAGCAATGTTTATCCTAGCTCTGCCTCGAGGAGTTCCAGCCTCTGGCGACGTCGGCCATCGAGGCCAAGATCCCCGTGGGTTGTTATCCACATTTCCAGGCATACTCCTCCACTTCCAGGTACCTCATTTCTCTCTTATTTCCCATTGATTTGATCTTCTCCCTGCGAGACAGAGTACCTTCGATACCCATTCCCATTTCATCACCTCTACCGCCTTGACCGACTTACACCCCATCATCAACAACCTTTCGATTCTCTGATTTCTCTGTAACCCCTCGCACGGCTCCAGCCATCGGTCTGGAGCACCCACACAGGTCGAATCCCTCACTCGTTGGAGACCTACCATCCATCTATCCCCCATCTGATTGTTGAATGTTTTAGCGCCCTAACCCCCGTCGGAAGATTCCCTTCCAAGCACACGGCATACCTTGCAGGGTTGTATGCATCTAGACCTCATCTGGAGGTCAACTTGAGGAGGCATAGCATCTCCAGCTCGTCATACCTCGTCGGGCCCTTCTAGGAGACCTCGACCCATTCTGAGCCTACCAGTAGCTGCGGACCATCTGCACCGACCTTTCCCCTCCTGCAGCAACTCCAGAGGATGCCAGAGTAGGGCAACATCATCGATCGAAAATCGCCGGAACCAAGGTCTTCCAGGCATCGTCTATACCATCCGATCGAGGATTGTTCCCAGTTCTAATCCACACCATCCATCTACAGGGAGCCCTTGACCGTCCGATCCATCTGAGGATCCTCCAGCAGCCGTCCATCGTCGAACTTGTATCGTCAGATCTCAATCGTCCAATCCGTTAAGTGGGAGCCCTCGACCATTGGATAGCTAATAATAAAGGGTAAATTGCACTTAGGCCCTTTCTCATTTTGCATTTACTTGTTAGTCCTGTAAATATTTGTCGTAGTTCTTTTTATTTTGGATATTTTGCATAAGGGCCCTTGTTCTTTTTAGTATTTACATTTCAGTCCTTCCTTAGGTGTAGCACGTAGCCTGACATGTGATGTTTTGGGTGATTTGCATGTTATATCCCTGAGGTTTATGAGTGTTATGCTTTGAATGAAATCTTTTTGAGAATTTCACTTATGCCCCTCCAAGCCTGAGTCACGTGTTTTGTGTGTGTTTACTTGGGATTTTTGCAACATTAGTCCTGGGTTTTCATTGTGTTACAGATTGGCTTGTAATTTTTAAATAATAACAAGTAGGTCCATGTCTGCTATGTGTTTTGTTTTAGATCAAATAATTATCAAATTTACTCTAAAAATTCCCTAAAAATTACCAGTAGCTCCTGCTATTGTGTAATATTTTTGGTAATTTTGTGATACAATTTGATTTTATTTGATATTTTCTAAAAATAAAAAACCCCTAAAATGTGTATGTCTATTTTATAAAATACTGAAAAATATAAAAATATCCCTAAAAATTCTATAAAAATTCTTGTGTGTTCGTTTTGGTTTCTTTTAATTCCTATACCATTTTGTTCCATTTTCTTTTGTAAAACTCCTAAAAAACACAAAAGACAAGGAATCTTATAAAGATTCTAGAAAATTCAAAAAAATGCAATTCTAGTTTTTGTAATTTGGTCGTTTTATCCACTTTTTCATAAAAATAGCCACCAAGCCTTTCAAGCAATTTTAGTATTTTAATCTTGCATTTTGGTCACGGCTGAACATGGTGCTTCTGTTTTGTGTATGTTTTTTTTAGAAAATCATATAAAAATCTGAAAAATCCCATAAAATCAACAAAAACACTTGCATTTTTAAAAATAAAAAAATATTTTTATTTCTAATTTTTGAGCCTTTTTAGTCTTAATAAAAATTATTGAAGGTTGATTTCCTTTATCTTGTTATTCATTTTCTTATTAGAAAAAATATATAAAAAAAATTGCAAATTATAAAATACAAAAAAGCTTCTATTTCTTTTCTGATCCTCGACTACTTCGTAGGCTTAGCTCGTGCTCCTTATGTTCGACCCTGGTCACTATGCCGGGTTAAATAAATAGCGGAGACCACTACATTCAATTTCGTGCTTTGATTGTTTTATTTGTGGTCTTATTTTTCTTGCTGAGTCCGGCTCGGGTGGTTGAGGTCGCAACGACCTTTGATATCACTTAGCCTCGATCGTCTGGTCGCTCATCAGAATGGCTCCATTGCCGGGGAGCACGACATAGTAGTCGGTTTTTAGTTTTCCTTTCTTCTTCTTTTTGCTTTATTTTTTTCATTTTTATCCTCTATCTGTTATAACTGTTTTCTGACTTCTTTCTATTTCACTTGTTGTGTGAGGGACCGCCCAAGGAGTTTGCAGCTTTTGGTTGGAGGACCCGCGCCCGAAGAGGAGCAGGAATGCATGCAATGTAAGAGATGCGTATCTGACTCCAGCACTCTACATGCAGGGTGATCCACACATAAATTTAAAGACAGAAATAAATCTAACCTATATGATGTAAGAAGAAAACGACCTTAGATGAGCAATTTCTAATCGCGAAGAACTGTGTACCTAGTCACTTGAGAGGTCACAAGCCGCTAGAGGTTGTATATAGCACGTGCAAGATCCGTTGTGGTGGACACCGATCAGCATCAGAGACCGGACTCCGACCTCTCTCTCTGAACAATTAACTACAGTTCTTCGCGATTAGAAACTGCTCATCTAAGGACGTTTTCTTCTTGCATCATATAGGTTAGATTTATTTATTTATTTAAATTTATGTGCGGATCACTCTACATGTAGAGTGCTGGAGTCAAGTACACATCTCTTACTTTGCATGCATTCCTGCTCCTCTTCGGGCGTGGGTCCTCCAACCAAAAGCCGTAAACTCCTTGGACGTCTCCTCGCACAACAAGTGAAACAGAAAGAAGTTAGAAAATAGTTATAACATATAGAGGATAAAAATGAAAAAAATAAAGCAAAAAAAAGAAAGGAAAACTGAAAACTGGCTACTAAGCCATGCTCCCCGGCAGCGGCCCATTCTGATGAGCGGCCAGACAATCAGGGCTAAGTGATATCAAAGATCATTGCGACCTCAACCACCCGAGCTGGACACAACAAGAAAAATAAGACAACAAATAAAACAATCAAAGCACGAAATCAAATGTAGCGGTCTCCGCTATTTATTTAACCTAGTATAGCGACCAGGGTCGAACACATGGTGCACGAGCTAAGCCTATGAAAAGTCTCAGATTACCCTACCTAATTCAACGGAATTAACAATTAAATTGAATGCGTGTTCATTGTAGTCAGGTAAAATCAGACTTATCAAAACCACTTTGATTAATAGTCAATTAAACGCAAGCGGAAATTTTTTTTAATTTACTTGGGCAATCCCAAGGTCGAACTCAGGGACACGAGCCTCTTCCATACTATTTAGACTCTAATTATTTGAATTAAGGGTTGGATTAAATAATCATATATCAAGAAATGCAATGAGATGTGACATGATGCATTAAGTAAACATGAATGTATGCAATTTTTTTATTTGATTTTTATCATGCAAAGAGATGCAATTAAATGCAATGCAAAAATATACCCTGATTATCAAAACCCTTGAGCCATTTAATCATTAGTCAAATCAGGTTCAATTCATAAAGTTATTTTCATTGATGTATAAATAAGGCATGTGAAGCGATACAATAAAGACACTTAGCTATTATAATAATACATTAAAATTCACAGTGTCCAATCTTAAATCTAAGCATGCCATCAAGAAGACAATGAAACAAGCTTCAAAATGCCACTGAAATCGACTCAATCGGAGCGAGGATGCTCAAGATATGCAAGAGTGAAGCCAGGGGCATAAATGCAAGAAATTATAAAAGATAAATAGCAAACAGGTCCCTGGGAGGGACTAAAATGTATATAAAATAAAGTTCGAGACCTTCCCTGTAAATAACCCACACGCACGGGGGTATTTTTGCAATTATTAAAAACCACAAGGGGTCAGGTGCAAATTCCCTAGGCGTATGTGGTCTACACGTGACTCCAGGACCAGGATGCTATTTGGAGAAGTTGGTGGGGCCTCCATGAAATTTTCCCATAGTGTACATGACAAGCACGCACGCTCTAGGCTCGATTGACACGTCGGCTCGAACAAGGCTCGTCAAGGCTTGGCGTTAGGCTCGGGCTCGACAGTCCCAAGCCTATGGTAAAGGATATGATTAGATTCTTAAGCGCATCATGGAAGCGTGAGCATCGTATCGAATACGACAAACAAAGACTAGTCAGACTAGTTGTTCTATGCAGCGGAAATTAAAAAAAATCATGCGACGAAACCACATGACCAAGGACACTTATCGGATCGTTTTGTCCAAACCATAAACAAGTATTAGGGTTACCTCTTGAAGCGTGGTTGCGATCGAGTCTCTAAACGAAGAGACCTCCTGTCTCAAGTCCGATCCGATGGAGGAGACGCTTGCGAGCGCGTGGATGAGACGCATGCTTCTCGCAATCCATGTTGATGATCCAAGCGGTGAATCTCCTGTTCTCGACACACGAGATCCGACGTCTTCTTCACTAGCGAGGCACAACGAAGGAGACGGAGATCCACGAGCAAACGATCGGGCAGCATAACGACGATGCTGCGATGATGGAGAACCTCTCTAGGGCATCCATGGTGGACGGCCACATGAGAGGGAGAGAGAAAGTAGGCGTGTAGAGAGAGAGACTCATGTTCTCATTGTGTGTAAAGAAGAGCAAAGGGGTACCTCTCCTTTTATAATATTTTGGGATCCATGGATCTCAATCCACGGACAACACAAATCCAATGGCTAACATTGATTTGTGTTTCTTTTAATGGCCAAGATTTGTGTTGGTAAAAAAACCAACAACAATTAATTTAATTTAGATTAAATCTATATTGATAAATCAATAGAATTCAATCACCAAATTGAATCAAGATCTCATGGAGATCATAGGAGATAGAGTGCCTCCTTCCATGTTGGAAGGAGGGGATGGCCACACATTCCTAATAGGAGTGGTGGCCGTCCACTCCATATATATGGAAGGTAGCTCTCATCTCTATAATGTGATCTCTATGATTATGCAACAACTTTTGTTGCAAATTATTCTACAAAAATAATTCACGATTATTTTGTAGACATTGCAATCTTGTCATTGGAAAAATTGTGAATCACATTCACAACCCAAAATAAAATGTAAATTACATTTTCAAATTTAATGTCCAATGTGAATCCAATTCACATCAACATTTAATTAACAGATATAAATTACAAATAGCTCTCTCTTATATATTATAAATCACATTTATAATATATATATGATTAATATGGATAGTGTTATCTACATTATTCATATCCATGATAATTAAATCACATTTAATCATCTTGGATCTCTATTCTCATGTTCCCAAATAATATGAATCACATTCACATTATTCATATCTTTGATAATTAAATCACATTTAATTATCTTAGATAACTCTCTTTATAATATCATGATAATTAAATCACATTTAGTTATCCATTTTATCAATGCTCGGATACTTATATCAACAATGAAATTATCCTGAACTCTTTCAAGGATAATGCGCTTTCTTCGCGAATACTTGGAGAAAAGGACATGGCGATTGTATTGTTCCACATATAGTGACTTGGATATTGAGATCACATCTCAACTCCAGATCTCGGGCCTCCCATAGATGCTTGATTAAATCAAGACCACAAATCTATTCTTCTCATTGAATATGAATCACATTCAGATCAATGTCCAACATTTGGACTAAGATCAGATTACTTCTTTACTGTGAGGAGTCACTAAAATCCAGACCCGGTTCATCACTCCCTAGGAATGGAAGCGTCATGGTTATACAATCGTTTATGATCACATCACCCTCAGGTATTCCCAGTACCTGTACATCCTGTATACTGGAAGATCTAGAATAATCCTGAAGTATAAGATCAATTTTACATTGTCTACTTCAGAGATTTATCATTAAGTTTCTCATTCGATCATTGGGAGTTGGTATCGATCATATACTTTTCAAAAGCACATATCGTATCTAGGTGTTGATCATATACTTTCCAAAAGTATATATCAAACCTACAAATTCAGTCATGCTTCCAAAGTAAGACGACCGTGTACGAAATTTGATCTTCCCAACATCTCATGAGTGAGCTCATGTCTTCTGGTTCGGTAATGAACCTATATGATCCCTTTGAGAGATCGTATTACTCATTGACCTTATATGCACACCAACGTGTCGGTGTATAGACCTTGGTTAGGTCATCAACCTATTGGTCTGCCAAATGTACATACTCAGACATATAGTAACACATCAGTCTCCGATCAGAGGATGCGTGCCTATATCATGACAGCATACGATATAGGACTTTGGTTATCTCGATGTCGTTAGGTCAACTCTTTGACTTAACTAATCTTACACTTCTGAATCTCTATTCCCATGCAGAGGACCTGCATCAGAGGAGATACAGAGAGATGGTTGGGAAGCTTCTATATGCTACCATCACCAGGCCAAATATATCCTTTGTTGTGAGCAAGATGAGCCAGTTCATGGAGCAGCCTAGGAAGGTTCATATGGATGTTGTATATATGATTTTGAGATATTTGAAGTCTTCACCAGGTAGTGGTCTTATATTCAGCACACTTCTCTAGATGTAACAACGTGTGCAGACGCAGATTATGCAGGATGCCCTAGGGACAGGAAGTCTACTTTTGGTTATGCTATTTTTGTTGGCAGCTCAATCGTGTCATGGAAAAGTAAGAAGCAGACAATGGTTGCTAGATCTATTGCAGAGTCTGAATATAGGACCATGGCTCAAGGAGACGGTGCTTGATGAGTCCTCAATCTAACTCTTTACATGTTCATCCAAGCACCAGACTCTATGATTCAATATTTGAATCAACAGTTGTATGATCATCAAGATGACCATGGTACATAACCCTAATTCTACTAAGAGACCTATTATGCAAATTCGTTATTCTTCATTTCAGATCAGGGAATGATATTTGCAATAACATTTATTGCATAATGGCTCGTCGTGGGCTCGTATGTTCAACAATCTCCCACTAGCCCAAAGAGCCATTAATGGGATAATCATTTAAACCCACACTCATGTGACAATCATAAGCTAAAAAAGCAGCTAGGTAAGTTGATCAGTCACTCTGTTCCCAAGAGACTACGCTAAGTCCTTTTACGGCACTTGCATATCCCAAGGTAACAGTGTTCGCATCCAATGCAAAAATTGCATCTTATGCAACCACTACTCAATTTTGTCAGTTATAGTATCCTTGACACTACATCTTAATAATTATTATAACCAGTATTTCCATAATCCTTATCAAAATACCTTTATTCTTGGAGATCTCTATCTCCTAAGGCATTTACAGTTAAGACCCTTATAGATCGCTATCTACAAGATCTTAAACTTTTGAAGATAAGACTTTGAGATCACTATCTCTAAGTTTCATCATCTTCGAAGATATTGTTATTACTGCAATCAAGTGTTTTATCTCCATAGTAGGATTAGTAACAGTGTACTACTCCCACTGCATGGCAGATATCTGACTTTTGTACACATCTAGCATACACTCAGCTTCTCGTAACTGATGCACAAGTGCAAGCAGTTCTAGCATTCACTTCCTCAATTCTTTGAGGTGCTATCCTTTAGATAGGTCACTACCACATCTTAAGGGGAAGGAAGCTTTTCTTAGAATATTTTAGAATGTGTCCAAGGTGTGTTACTAATGTGACAACCCCAATACCCTCTTCTCTTTGCTTCTGAACAACTTCAGAACTAAGATCTAAGAGGTATCCTTGAGATCATATCTCGAGGTATGGAACAACCATATTTTAAAACACTTATTATTATCATCCTTAGATCATTCCAAATGATTAGGATATATACATTTAGCACGATGAACACAATGGCACTCCCACTAAGCTTCACATGGTTTATCAAGATTCTATCAGAAATCATAACATTTATGAATTCATCAGATCCAATGTTCCAACCACAAGAAGCTTATTTGAATCCATATAATGGAGTTCTCTAGCTTGCACACATTGCTTTCCTCGAGCATGAAGCCATGGGGCTACTTCATATGAATATCCTCAAAGAGGTATTCATAGAGGAATGCAATCTTGACTTACATCTTGAAGATGTCATAGTCAAGTTGTATAGCTATAGTCAGCAATATTCTGATGGGTTCAAGCATGGTTATCGAAGAGCAAGTCTCATCGCAAGCGATGTCTTCTCTTCGGTGTGCAACTCATGGCTACGAACCGTGCTTTGAAGGTCTCTACCTTCTCATCAGGTTCCCTCTTTCTATTAAAGATCCATTTATACCTTAACGGGTCTAACCCTTATAGGTGGATCCTCGAGGGTCCGTATACAACATTTGTATATGAAGTCTACTTTAGACTTTATTGCTAACATCCATCTTTCCATGTCATGATCTTCAGAAGCTTCATCACATGAAGTAAGATCATTGTCAGATTTAATTAACACATGAAATACATCCTCAAACTCATTTGAAGAGGTATTAGTGTTTCATCTTTAATTGTCCTTTAAGTTTCCGATTTCAGAAGCCTCATTATCATCTCAAGATTAAATGAGTTTCTTTACTTCATTTCATCTTGATTCTCAAGAGAGTCATCCTATAAGAATCATATTCTCAAAGATGAGATCTTTTAAGGATCTCAAGGTCATAAAGTAGGTATCCAATACCATCCTTTATTTTCCTAATGAAGTAGCACTCTCAAGTGCTAAGTTCCAGCTTACTTGCATGGAATCTTATTAGGGATACATTGTAGTCTCTACTACATATATACCTTGAAACTAATAGGTAATTATGCTAAAATCCATCATTGATCAAATCATGTCATACATGATCTAATTGTATCTCCCCACAACTCTCTTGAGTTTAGGTACATTAGGAGGATTGAGATAGAAATGACATTCATATCTCTATAAGGTATTCCATGAATTTATCTAATAGGTACTGACTACCTAGATTAGATCAAAAAATCATTTAATCTTCCTTCAAACTTTGGTTCTAAACCAAAATTGTGAAATCTTTGATTTCAAAGTTTTCTAAGTGATGAGAAGAAATCTCATATCACAAATAATCATCAATAGATATCACATATCCATAATGTTTATTCTGATATAGATTATTCACATACATCAATATGCATGAGATCTTGAATACCTTGACATCTTACACCATTCTAAGGAATGGTGTATTTGACATTTTTACTTTTGAATACAGTATTCTCAAGTATGTAAGATTTTAACCTTTAGAGAATCTAAAGTTTCATTTCTTATAAGTCTCTTGATCACATCAACAGACAAATGTCCAAAACATGATGCTAGATCATTATCAAATGATCTTCATCCTCATATTGATCTTTAATGATTTAATTTTCAGTATTAGAAATCTTAATGAACCATTCATTAATTTTCTAATTTAATAGAGTCCACAAGATTTTAGATTACTATCTGAAATATCTCAATCATAATTCTTTATGATAGGTCTATTACAGAATTTATTTTTATTTCCAACACTTAGAAATAAACAATGAGCGTATTCTAATATCTAGGTCATAGAGACATTCTCTAAGACTAAGGGCTCTCCCACTGAAATTAACAAGTCCATCTATCCAATAGATATTGTTGCAACAATTTCATCAATATCCATGTGGATGACTATTAAACCTTAAAATTAAATTTTATAGTCTTCTAATACATATGCAACCGATTGCAAGTGTCATTAGAAGATTGAGATACAATTATTAGACTTTATCTTATCAAATAAGAGAGTCAGTTTCAATGATTATATGTAGATTACTCTGATGCACTATCTGATTCCTTCTTTAAGGATTCTAGATAGATTTTATAGTCATACTATCAACACATCAACTTATTGCAGTATTAGTATTCATCCAACTCTTTGGATGTCATATAGAAGTCACAAAAGTACAGTCAACTCTTTGACTTTCCTTCTTACTTGGGACCAACCCATGCTTCCACCGCGCTCCCTTTATCTATAAGCAACCATTGCTCAAGACAAAGGATCTCTTATGTTGAAATCAAAATTTTCAGTATAAGAGTATTTCAACATTTATACATGCTTCATACAATATGAATATTCTGAAGCTTCATGAATGACTAGAATATAGATAGTATAATGATGACACTCATCGTATCTACATCCATCCAAATTCTTAAAACATTGGTTCAGGTAGGTACTCAAACAATTTGAATACACAATCTCTTATAGAGCCACCATTCTGCATGACGCAAAGAACCATGTCATTCATGATAAAATGTCAAGAGCACATATGCATGCTAAAACATCTTCTTAGATTTTATAAGGATTATTTGACAATTACGATCATCATCGACATGTCACTTTCAAAGTACATTCGATGAGAGATCAAGACTATAGAGACATACAAACCCTAGGGTAGTAGTCCTATTATCTATTTAATTGTCACTCCTCTTTATTATGAGGAAACTTGCACATTGCAACCACATACAATATGTGTTCAACTGCAAGTACAATATCTAGACCATGGATCCAATCCATGATATTTTACTGGTTATTATTGAGTATAATATTGAGTGGGTTTAATGAAGGATTATCTGAATAAGAAATTTGCATAAATATATTTAAATATATATTGTACTTTGATTTAGGAATTTTTATATCAAAGTTGTCTTGCCTTGTCAACATTGAAAGTTCATTCCGTTAATCACTTTCAATGTAAGAGATATACATACCATTATATCTCAAGCAAGATCTGGGATCACCTTCCTTATCTTTGTTACATCCCAATAATATGAGAATCTGTAACTCCGATAAAAAGAAGCGGAAATGCATTCTGCCTTGCAAGTCCAACTTGCATCTCCCAATTCGATCTTTAACACCCGGGCCCATCACCCCTAAGGTGATGTTGACCCATCATTAATTGAACCAACCGTCAACATGAATAGTACTCACTATGCGCAATCCAATATCGCCCCAATAATATGAGGATCTGATATTGGGGTCACTATGCATACGGCCTTACTCTTTAGAGAAGCAAAGAGCCCGATCCAGATGCACTTGCATATAGGAGCTGTTACTTCGTGCAGACGTCTCCTATATGCAATCCATGGCGATGGAAACCCTTCGTCTCGACGGGAGACCATGGATGTCACTTATGTGATCCTCCACCTCATATTCAAATTTTAATTAATTATCATGAATCATATTCATATAATTAATTCTTCCAAGGAAAATACACATCTATTCATAATAGAGTGTTTTAATTTGGATATAATTAATTCACTCTCATCAAATCAATTATCAATCTAATTCAATCAACAAACTTGATTATTTTTACTTGAATATATATGGTATTATCTCAAAGTACGTATTAATTCGAATTTTAATAATTAGAAAAATACACATTGATTTTTCCGGCATTATCGAGTCCCTACTCGCTGTCATGGCCAGTACCGACGAAAGTGGGACGGACCGCAACCGGTGCGACCCGCTACCCCAATGCTTCCCGACTAGACACCATATCCACCTCAGGAAAGGATAATGCAAAATAGATCAGTATGTACTTGAGATGATCATCGGTTCTTCAACCAAAATTATACCATATAGTAATAATCAAAACACTTTTGATTATAAGGAAATTTGCTAGACAACCCAATCTTATTCAAACAAGTTGTTTGTTGATTGTGTTTCAAATTATGATCTAGATCAAATCTAATCAATTTATTGGTTGAGGCCAAGTCAATTAAGGAAATAATCATCATTAAATATTTTTCAAATATTTTCCATAATTATTTCATGAAATTAACACTTAATTTCACTAATTGACAATCACATGGTTCTTGATTAGGAAAATAATTTCCAGCAGTGACCCTCACTTACTAAAATTAACATATCTCAATCATTTTAAGTACAAATCAAGAAAAGTAAGTTTTCAAAGTTTTCTAATTTGATTTACAACAGAACCTATATAATTTCATGTATTTTTAGGCGTTTATAAATAGTAATTAATTCCTTAATTACGTTGAGATTCGCAGTCCCCGAAACAGTGGATACATGTTCACTAATTTGATCATAACTTGAGAAAACGGATTTGAAATCACCAAACTCGGATCCTACGATTTCCTTATTTGATGGGGAACAAAATACTAGTTTTATGTTTGTGTTTAAACAATTTAAAGAGGGCCGAAAATAATCACAAAATAGAGATGCGAAAATAAAATGCGATAAAACTTTCGCAACCCTAATGAACCCAAGTCATCCTAGGTTTACGGATTGTATCCGAGATCTCCAACCTGGATCTGATACCACTTGAAGGATATGGCTAGATCCTTAAGCGCATCACGGAAGCGTGAGCATCTTATCGAATATGACGAAGAACGACTAGTCAGACTAGTTGTTCTATGTAGCAGAAATTAAAAAAATTTCATGCGACGAAACCACATGATCCAAGAATACTTCTCGGATCGTTTCGTCAAAACCACAAACAAGTATTAAGGTTACCTCTTGAAGCGTGGTTGCGATCAAGTCTCTAAACGAAGAGACCTCCTGTCTCAAGTCCGATCCGACGGAGGAGACGCTTGTGAGCGCGTGGATGAGACGCATGCTTCTCGCAATCCATGTTGATGATCCAAGCAGCGAATCTACTGATCTCGACACACGAGATCCAATGTATTCTTCACGAGCGAGACACACCAAAGGAGATGGAGATCCACGAGCAAACGATCGGACAACATAACGACGATGGAGAACCTCTCTAGGGCATCCGTGGTGGACGCCCACATGAGAGGGAGAGAGAGAGAGAGAGTAGGCATGTAGAGAAAGAAAGAGAGAGAGAGACTCATGTTCTCATTGTGTGTAAAGAAGAGCAAAGGGGTGCCTCTCCTTTTATAATATTTTGAGTTCCATGGATCTCAATCCATGGACAACACAAATCCAATGGCTAACATTGATTTGTGTTTCTTTTAATGGCCAAGATTTGTGTTGGTAAAAAATCCAACAACAATTAATTTAATTTAGATTAAATCTATATTGATAAATCAATATAATTCAATCACCAAATTAAATCAAGATCTCATGGAGATCATAGGAGAGAGAGTGCATCCTTCCATGATTGAAGGAGGGGATGGCCACACATTCCTAATAGGAGTGGTGGCTGTCCACTCCATATATATGGAAGGTGGCTCTCATCTCTATAATGTGATCTACAAGATTATGCAACAACTTTTATTGCAAATTATTCTACAAAAATAATTCACAATTATTTTATAGACATTGCAATCTTGCCATTCAAAAAAATTGTGAATCACATTCACAACTCAAAATAAAATGTAAATTACATTTTCAAATTTAATGTCTAATGTGAATCCAATTCACGTCAACCTTTAACAATGTAAATTATAAATAGCTCTCTCTTATATATTATAAATCACATTTATAATATATATGATTAATATATATAGTGCTATCCACATTATTCATATTCATGATAATTAAATCACATTTAATCATCTTGGATCTCTATTTTCATGTTCCCAAATAATATGAATCACATTCACATTGTTCACATCTTTTATAATTAAATCACATTTAATTATCTTAGATAACTCTCTTTATAATATCATGATAATTAAATCACATTTAGTTATCCATGTTCTCAATGCTCGGATACTTATATCAACAATGAAATTATCCTGAACTCTTTCAAGGATAATGCGCTTTCTCCGCAAATACTTGGAGATAAGGACATGGCGATTGTATTGTTCCACGTATAGTGACTTGGATATTGAGATCACATCTTAAATCCAAATCTCGAGCCTCCATAGATGCTTGATTAAATCAAGACCATAAATCTAATCTTCTCATTGAATCGAATCACATTCAGATCAATGTCCAACATTTGGACTAAGATCAGATTACTTCTCTACTGAGAGGAGTTACTAAAATCCAGACCCATTTCATCACTCCCTAGGAAGGAAGCATCATGGTTATACAATCGTTTATGATCACATCACCCTCAGATATTCTCAATACCTGTACATCTTGTATACTGGAAGACCCAGAATAATCCCGAAGTATAAGATCAATTTTATACTGTCTACTTCAGGGATTTATCATTAAGTTTCTCATTCGATCATTGGGAGTTGGTATCGATCGTATACTTTCCAAAAGCATATATCATACCTAGGTATTGATCATATACTTTCCAAAAGTTTATATCAAACCTACAAATTCAGTCATGCTTCCAAATCAAGACGACCGTGCACGGAATTTGATCTTCCCAACATCTCACGAGTGAGCTCATGTCTTCTGATTCGGTAATGAACTTGTATGATCCCTTTGAGAGATCGTATTACTCATTGACCTTATATGCACACCAACGCGTTGGTGTATAGACCTTGGTTAGGTCATCAACCTATTGGTATGCCAAATGTACATACTCAAACATATAGTAACACGTCTATCTCCGATCAGAGGATGAGTGCCTATATCATGACAGCATACGATATAGGACTTTGGTTATCTCGATCTCGTTAGGTAAAATCTTTGACTTAACTAATCTGACACCTCCGAATCTCTATTCCCATGCAGAGGACCTGCATCAAGAGGTCGGTCAGATATCATCCTAAATGAGAAAGGATTTCCATCTCCTACTCAGGCTGGAGATCATCTCTCAACAATCATTTGACGGTGCTTGATGAGTCATCAATCTAACTCTTTGGATGTTCATCCAAGCACTGGCCTCTATGATTCAATATTTGAATCAACAGCTGTAAGATCATCAAGATGGACATGGTACATAACCCTAATTGTACTAAGGGACCTATTATGCAAATGAGTTATTCTTCATTTCAGATCAGGGAATGATATTTGCAATAACATTTATTGCATAATGGCTCGTCGTGGGCTCGCATGTCCAACATATGGGTCAGGCGCTGAGGCTCGGAACTTCTTCAATGGAGACACGTGGACGATCAAAGACCGCCCGATCCTAAGATCGGATGGTAACTGTAGCATATGGAAGGTGACTTCGCGTCCTCTTGTGGACTGTTGGATTGGCACGGGGATGAAGCCATCCAACGGTCACTGTGCTTCTTCCCTCGTCTTTGGCTGGCAAAGGATTCATACCTCCGGCGAAGCGGCTGCAGCTCCGATTCCATCTTCCTCTTGATGTGTTGTGCTGTGGAGCCATCTGAAGGTGCAGCAACCATCACCGAAGCTTGGTGAAAATGTCTGAACACTTGAAGAAGGTCATCGATACTCACACGCTAGAGCAAGGTCTTACGAAGTCAGCTCCGATGGAACTCCAACGATTGAAGATGCCAAGCACCTATAGAGTTAGCCTGATAGCCGAAGCGTGTGAAGTAGTTGGGGAGTGAGTGGAATGGAAGGGCTGCATGCGAAGGGGATGAAGCCCTTATGGTCTTCACCGTGCGGTGAGCGGTGGTGAAGGTGGAGGAGGGTGATAAGGTCCTGGAGAAGAGGGGGTTCTGTCGGTAGTGTACGCGAGGATGGTGGTGATCTGATGAAGCTTGGAGAATGTTTAATGGAGGATGAAAGTGCATCAGTGGGCCTAACTAATTTAGAGAAATCAGAAAAAATACAAAGGAGATTGAAGGATCTTACCTGGGCAAATGGCGGAGCGATGGCCTGGGCTTGAGCCTCTTAGATAGGATCAAGGTCTTCGCACATAGAGGGTGGGCAGTCCTTGGAGCTCGAGCGGGGCGGAGCCGCCGCATCACCGCCATGAAAGACGACAGGTCTCACCGAGGATGATGGTCATCTTCACTCGATCCTAGCACCTCCCCCTGTCATAGGGAGGTGGAGGAGGGCTGGGCCTTGCCTCTCGTAAAGGTGGATGGGGCGTGAGGTGGGCGAAGGTGAAGTATTTTAGGAGAGAAGGTGGTGGTCCAATGATGGAGGTCGTAACTTGCAGGGAGGATGTGGAGCGAGAGGAGGGATATCGTAGAGATCGTGAGCTCGTGCGAAGATGGGGAATGACAGGTCTTGGTCGTGGGATGCTCTATTGGTGGAGAGAGTGGCGAAGATGACGGGGAAAATGGGAAGGGCGGAGAGGCTGCGAGAGGTGGAGAACGTGGTGGCGAGAGGAAGACGACGGGGTCATGGTCGTTGGATCTCGCGATGAAACGGGCACAAGATAGGTGTGAAGAAGTGGCTAGGATTAAATCAAGGAGGCGAGATCAAAGGACGATAGGTGGTGCCACGTGGTGAAGGGGGATGTGAGCACTAGCAGGCGGTCCAGATGAGATCTGGAGGGAGATCGAACAGTGGGAATTAAAGGTGAGACAGGATGGCTAAGATGAAGGCATTTGGAGGCGATCGTGTGGTGCCGTATGAGCCACGTGGCACGCTGAGGTTAAAGCGGAGACTAGTAGTGGAGATGGAATCAGAGATAAGGATCGGAGGGTTGAGGATGGAGCGTGAACTGATGACCGTGATCTGTGGATGAAGGAGGCGATCTAATGGTGGAGAATGTGGGCGGGTGGCGGGTGAAGGAACATGTCACGTGGTGCAACCAGAGGATGCCAGGTGGCCCAATCAGATTATTCGAAGAAAGAAAGTGAATTAAGAGGGCAAAGGAGACCGAATTTGGAAAAACTCAAACACTGAAACTTGTAGATCTCGATGAGATCTACAAGTTTCATGTTGACCAAAATAGAAAAAGAGGTCAAATATAGGGAGAAAATACTTTTGAGAGCATTTTTAAGGGTAAAAACACTACAAATTTTTATTTTGGTATTTTTTGTATTTTTAATATTCTCAATTACTCTGATAATTACAGAGATTTATCTGGTTCTTATTGACACTTAGTCTAAGATAAGGGGATAATTTTTGCGAATTAAGAGTATGAAACAGGGTTTCATCAACCCCCTATACTTAAACTATGTTCGTCCCCGAGCATCTAAAAAATGAATGAGCTGGATTAACCCCCTTGTGCATGTGCGTACAGGATCTAATATGTTCAAGTCCTCTCAATTTTAGATATCCAAAATCTCAGAGTTCAACCCATCCTTAATCTAGAGGCATCCAATTCCTCTAATTTTGCAGACTCTCTCTTGTATACATATAAACTAAAGATATGAAAATTAGTGTTGATTGTGTTCACGAGAGTAGAGTCAAAATGTCACCTAAGGTCATGGTCCAAGAAGCTCTCCTATGGACCCAATCCTCAACTCTAGGGACTAAATCAAATATTACGTCCAATCCACCGTCTCTTTAGTTGTCAGACTTAGAAGTGTAGGTGGCAGACCAGATGATGGAGGGATTTAGGATTGTGTCATTTCTTCTCTCCTTCTCATTGGAACAAGGATTCTCTCTAGTGCCTTATTACGCAACACATATTTTTGGTGTTGATCAATGCGTCCGTCAAGAGAAGTTGGAGCCGTTGTACTTGTTTTCCTAGGAATACACCCGGGTGTGCCTTTTTTTGAGTACCTATCGTACCTTCTACACCCAGACTTATAACATTTACGATGCAGAGCCCTTTTTTGGTGCAAGCCCGACTCCTGGCTCTAATAGCGGTGGTCCAAGTAGACACTTTGAAAATTGTTGGGAGCGCTCGCCTTTGGTGGAAGCTCTTGTTGATATTTGACTTTTGAATGGAATGAGAGCTTTTCTTTGACATTTCATTGCATTGTAATATTTTTGGCTAGCTCCACTGCTTTTGCCAAGAGTTGGCGCACATTGATCAACCTTTTTGTTTTATTCAAACCCTGGCACTTAGATCAAAATCAAGAGATTAGCATAAGAACCAAGCTCTCATACTAGCTAAAATTGCTGACACTCAGGTTTCATGAAGCCTTCAAAGATTTTATCCCATCCTCGAGCATCATTAGATAAAGTCCAAACTCAAATTCCTCATCCCAGTTCCTCAAGTGAAATGTCAACTCATCTCATCGAAACCACAATCGTGCATGTGATGTGTTGATCATATTCTTAAGGTAGGAGACTAAGCATGCAATATAGCACGCAAATCTAGAAACCTAGGGAAATGTAGATGATTAATTCTAAGATCTTGATGGCTACGGCTGGTTAACTTAAAATCTCAAAACCTCATAAACCAAGTTTCCTTGAACATTTCTGATCATGGGTAAAAGTAAAAAGGTAGGTGATTTAATCCAACTCCTTCAACCTTTTTTTATCTTTAAAAGACATCATGACTGTCTAAACTCAAATGAGTAGATGCATCTGCGTTCGGCCAGTATAGGTGTAAGTACAAGTCGGAGCCCGTTGCTTGAGGATGGAGCCTTATGCGATGTCCTTTAAACCACCTACTCTGCTAAGGGCGAACCCTCACTGAACGCGGCTACTTATTTGGATTTAGTAGTCAATTTGACTCTTAAAGGATTTTTGAATTTTTTTATTGGTTTTTGATTAAAGGTTGGAACACAGGTTAGACTCAACTTTCCTTAGAATTGAGAAAATAATTTCCAAACCATGTCACACAAATAAAGATTTTCCAAATATTTTTTAAAAGACTTTTCAAAACAAGAAAAACTTATTTTTCAAATCATTTAAAAAAAATTCTATGAAAATAGTGTAACACAATATAGAAAAACCTTGAAGACATTTCATCCACTTAGTTCACAAGATTATACTTTAGCCAAAAAGTTTTAAATTTTCCAAAATTTTTCAAAATATAGCTAAAGTACATATACTGTATATACGGTATACCCCCCTATGCTTAAACTTTGCTATGTCCTCATAGCACTAGATGATACAAGGGAAAATCTCTATTTCAATATAGAAAAATATACGGGAACTAATGTGGACTCCCCCTATACTTAGGTTAGAAATAACCTAAGTATCGAGGCACGGAAAGATGAGTAGAAAAATTACGGAGACTCAGGTCCTCCTATACTTAGGTTGAGAGTAGCCTAAGTATAGGGATTAATAATTGATGTTGGGGGAGACCTGAGGTGAACGAAGAAGTTGGATGGATATACAAATGAGCGGATGAATCTTCTGGGATTAATAGAGTATCTAAGGTCTAAGAGAGGGTGTCGAATCAACCAAGGCTCAAACAAGTATGCAATACCCTTGATTTCACCAACACACACGTGAAACCAACAAATGTTGGTTGATTATCTTGTCGGTTTTATTGGTGATAAAAAACATTCTAGTTTATGTGGGAAAAATATCAAATAAAACAATCTATGTAAACATAGGTGTTGCTCTCCCAAAATAAGATTTTATTCCATTTTTAGGATGACTTGCATTTAATAGTCCAAATTATTTTCTTGAGGTTATCACTAATTAAAAGTGAGCACATAAACCAAGCAATCATCATCTACCGCTCATTCCCATTTTCCATAAACCTAGGTGATCAAGCTAGGATGGGGTCGAGAAAAGCCATGCAGTCAATAAAAACCATGATCTAGGTTATGTGAGAAAACATGCAGCACCTTGAGCAAGAAGCGTGAAAACTCGGACTGAACCAAAATCATATGTATGCAAATCAGAGAAAAACCGCACCTAACATGCTTCTATTAGCGAGGAAGAACATATTTTAAATTTGGCTAAGTGAATCGATGCTTATTTGCATCTATTATTAAAGTATGACCTACCTACAAGCAAGCACGTAAAATAAAAATGTGAAAGAAGCTCGAAGAGCTGTGTGCTTGGTCATAAGTCGACACTCAAGTGGGGACGATACCCACAAAACCACATATAAGTCGTTCATTTAGAAGCGCGAGTCTTCTATCGAAGATCATTGTAAAGACGATTATTACATGCATATGAAATGAAATAAAATGCGAGACATTTTTTTCTTTGAATCATCTCCAAAATTGCTTCTGCGGCTCCTTACAGCGGGGAAGTATCTGCTCCTCGCCTCTTTGAACATCAAAGGCCCTGCCACAAAAGAAAATGTTAGGTATCGATCGAAAAGAATTTTTAATGATGCAATAGAACATGGACAAATTGACCTACGTATAGAAAATACTTAATTAAATAAATAAAAATCCAAACAAAACAAAAGATGAGCCATGTCCCCAGCAACAACGCCATTTGAAAAGCCTCATATTACCCTACCTAATTCAACCGAATTAACGATTAAATTTAATGTGTGTTCGTTGTAGTCGGGTAAAATCGGACTTATCAAAACCACTTTGATTAATAGTCAATTAAACACAAGCAGAAGTTTTTTTTATTTTACTTGGGCAAGCCCAAGGTCGAACTCAAGAACACGAGCCTCTTCCGTACTATTTAAACTCTAATTATTTGAATTAAGTGTTGGATTAAAGAATCATAAATCAAGAAATGCATGGAGACATGACATGATGCATTAAGTAAACATGAATGTATGCAATTTTTTATTTGACTTTTATCATGCAAAGAGATGCAATTAAATGCAATGCAAAAATATGCCCTAATTATCAAAACACTTGAGCCATTTAATCATGAGTCAAATCAGGTTCAATTCATGAAGCTATTTTCATTGATGTATAGATAAGGTATGTGAAACATTACAATAAAGACACTTAGCTACTAAAATAATACATCAAAATCCATAGTGTTCAATCTGAAATCTACGCATGCCATCAAGAAGACAATGAAACGAGCTTCAAAACACCACTGAAATCGACTCAATCGGAGCTAGTTTCTTAAGATATGCACGAGTTAAGCCAGGGGTATAAATGCAAGAAAACATAAAAGATATATAGCAAATAGGCCCCTGAGAGGGACTAAAATGCAAATAAAATAAAGTTTGAGACCTTTACTGTAAATAACCCACACGCAGGGTGTATTTTTGCAATTATTAAAAACCCCAGGGGATCATGTGCAAATTCCCCAGGCACATGTGGTCTGCACGTGACTCCAGGACCTGGATGCAATTTGGAGAAGCTGACGGGGACTCCATGCAATTTGCCAATAGTTCACGTGACAAGCATGTGCGCTCTAGGATCGGTTGACACATCGACTCAAACAAGGCTCGTCAAGGCTTGGCGTTAGACTCGGGCTCGGCAGTTCCGAGCCTATGGGTTGGGCGCTGAGGCTTGAAACTTCTTCGGTGGAGACACGTGGACGATCAAAGACCACCCGATCCTGAGATCGGATGGTAACTGTAGCATATCGAAGGAGTCTTCGTGTCCTCTTCTGGACCGTTGGATTGGCGCTGGGATGAAGCCATCCAACGATCATTGTGCTTCTTCCCTTGTCTCCAGCTGGTGGAGGATTTAGACCTCCGACGAAGCGGCTGCAGCTCTGCCTCCATCTTCCTCCTCATCTGCTGTGCTATGGAGCCATCTAAAGGTGCAGCAGCCATCGCCGAAGCTTGGTGAAGACGCTTGAGCCCCTGAAGAAGGTCATTGATACTTACACGCCGGAGCAAGGTCTTGTGAAGTCAGCTCCGATGGAACTTCGATGATTGAAGATTCCAAGCACCTGCAGAGTTAGCCTGATAGCCGAAGCGTGTGAAGTAGTTGTAGAGTGAGTGGAATGGAAGGGTTGCGTGCGAAGGGGATGAAGCCCTTATGGTCTTCACCGCCGATGAGCGATGGTGAAGGTGGTGGAGGGTGACAAGGTCCTGGAGAAGAGGGGGTGCTGTCGGGAGTGTGTGCGAAGATGATGGTGATCTGATGAAGCTTGGAGAATGTTTAATGGAGGATGAAAGTGCATTAGTGGGCCTAATTAATTTAGATAAATTAGAAAAAAATAAAAAGGAGATTGAAGAAGCTTACCTGGGCTTGAGCCTCTTGGAGAGGCTCAGGGTCTTCGCACGTCGAGGGCGGTCGATTCTTAGAGCTCGAGCAGGGGAAAGCCGCCGCATCGTCGCCATGAAAGGCGGCGGGTCTCACCGAGGACGATGGTCATCTTTGCTCGATCTTAGCACCTCCCCCTGTCACAGGGAGGTGGAGTAGGGCTGGGACGCGTCCCTCATAAAGATGGACAGGGCATGAGGTGGGTGGAGGCGTAATATTTAAGGAGCGAAGGTGGTGGTTTGATGATGGAGGTCGTAACTTGCAGGGAGGATGTGGAGCGAGAGGAGGGATATCGTGGAGATCGTGAGATCGTGCGAAGATGGGGAATGATAGGTCTTGGTCGTGGGATGCTCTGTTGGTGGAGAGAGTGGAGGAGATGACGGGGAAAATGGGAAGGGCAGAGAGGCTGCGAGAGTTGGAGAACATGGTGGAGGGAGGAAGACGACGGGGTCGTGGCCGTTGGATCTCGTGATCCAACGGCCACGAGATGGGCACGAAGAAGCGACTAGGATTAAATCAAGGAGGCGAGATCGAAGGGCGATGGGTAGTGCCACATGGCGAAGGGGGGTGTGAGTGATAGCGGGCGGTCCAGATGAGATCTAAAGGGAGATCGAACGACAGGAATTAAAGGCAGGATGAGATGGCTGAGATGAAGGCGTCTAGAGGCGATCATGCGTCGCATGATGAGCCACATGGTGCGCTGAGGTTAAGGCGGAGACTAACGGTGGAGATGGAATCAGAGATAAGGATTGGAGGGTTGAGGATGGAGCGAGAACTAACAACTGTGATCTATGGACGAAGGAGGCGATCTGATGGTGGAGAATGCAGGCAGGTGACAGGTGAAGGAACGAGCCACGTGGCGCAACCAAAGGATGCCACGTGGCCCAATCATATTATTCGAAGAAATAAAGTGAATTATGAGGGAAAAGGAGATTGAATTTGGAAAAACTCAAAACATAAAAGTTGTAGATCTCGATGAGATCTAAAAGTTTCGTGTTAACCAAAATAGAAAAAGAGGTCAAATAAAGGGAGAAAATGTTTTTGAGAGCATTTTAAGGGTAAAAACACTATGAATTTTATTTTTTCTATTTTTGTATTTTTAATATATTCAATGACTCTGATAATTACAAAGATTTGTCTGGTTCTTATTCACACTTAATCTAAGATAGGGAGTTAATTTCTGTGAATTAAGAGCATGAAACAGGGTCTCATCAGCCTACAAAGTAGTCAACGATCAGAAAAGAAAATGAAGTTTTTGTGGTTTTTAATTTGCAATTTTTATATATTTTCTAATAAGAAAATGAATTACAAGATAAAGGAAATCAACCTTCAAAAATTTTTTTAAACTAAAAAGGCTCAAAATTTAGAAATATTTTTTTATATATATTTTAAAAATATGCAAGTGTTTTTGTTGATTTTATAGGATTTTCCAGATTTTTTATATGATTTTCTAAAAATAAAACAAACACAAAACAGAAGCACCATGTTCAGCCCTGACCAAAAGGCAAGATTAAAATACTAAAATTGCCTGAAAGGCCTGGTGGCTATTTTTATGAAAAAGTAGATTAAAGGGCCTAATTACAGAAACTGGAAGTGCATTTTTTAGATTTCTAGAATTTTTAAGAATTTTTATAAGATTCTTGGTCTTTTGTGATTTTTAGGAGTTTTACAAAAGAAAATGGAACAAAAATGGTACTGAAATTAAAAGAAACCAAAACAAACACACAATAATTTTTTATAGAACTTTTAGGGCTATTTTTATATTTTTTTCAGTATTTTATATAACAGACAGATAAAATTTTAAGGGATTTTTATTTTTAGAAAATACAAAATAAAATCAAATTACATCACAAAAATTACCAAAAATATTACCAGTAGCAGGAGCTACAGGTAATTTTGGGGGAATTTTTGGAATAAATTTGATAATTATTTGATCTAAAACAAAACACACATCAGATAGGGAGTTACTTGCAATTATTTAAAAAATACAAGCCAAATTGTAACACAATGAAAACCTAGGACTAATGTTGCAAAAATCCAGGTAAACACGCACGAAACATGTGACTCAAGCTCGGAGGGGCATAAGTGAAATTCTCTAAAAGATTTCATTCAAAGCATAACACTCATAAACCTCAGGGATATAACTTTCAAATCACCCAAAACATCACGTGTCAGGCCACATGCTACACTTAAGGAAGGACTGATATGCAAATACTAAAAATTGCAAGGGCCCTTGTGTAAAATATCCAAAATAAAAAGTAACTATGATAAATATTTACAGGACTAACAAGTAAAAATAAAATAAGAAAGGACCTAAGTGCAATTTACCCTGTATTATTAGCTATCCAACGGTCGAGGGCTCCCACTTAACGGATGGATGGCTGAAATCTGACGGTACTGGTTTGACGATGGACGGCTGCTGGAGGATCCTCAGATGGGTCAGATGGTCGAGGGCTCCCCGTAGATGGATGGCGTAGATTAGAACTGGGAATGAGCCTCGATCGAAGGATGGAGACGATGCCTGGAAGAACTCACCTCCGGCGATTTTCGATCGATGATGTCGTGCTACTCCGACATCCTCTGGAGCTGCTATAGGAGGGGAAAGGTCGGTGCAGATGGTTCGCAACTACTGGTAGGCTCAGAATGGGATGAGGTCTCCTAGAAGGGCCCGACGAGGTGTGACGAGCTGGAGCTGCTATGCCTCCTCAAGTCGACCTCCAAATGAGGTCTAGATGCATCCAAACCCTGCAAGGTATGCCGTGTGCTCGGAAGGGGATCTTCCGGCAGGGGTTAGGGTGCTAAAACATTCAACAATCAGATGGGGGATAGATGGATGGTAGGTCTTCGGCAAGTGAGGGATTCAATCTGTGTGGGTGCTCCATACCGATGGCTGGAGCCACGCGAGGGGTTGCGGAGCAATCGGAGAATCGAAAGGATGCCGATGATGGAGTGTAAGTCGATCAAGGCGGCAGAGGCGATGAAATGGGAATGGATATCGAAGGTGCTCTGTCTCATCGGGAGAAGATCAAATCAATGGGAAATAAGCGAGAAATGAGGTACCTGGAAGTGGAGGAGTACGACTGGGAATGTGAATGACAACCCATGGGGATCTTGGCCTCGATGGCCGGCGTCGCCAGAGGCTGGAACTCCTTGTGGCGGAGCTAGGCTAAACCTTACCGGACCTAGGGTTTCCACCCTCCAAATGGTGTCCTTATCCTCTCCTTCTCTTGTTGTCACTCTGGAAAAGGGGAGGCAGGCGCAACCAAAGAGGTGGAGCAGCCAAAGGTGCGGGAAAACATGGAACCCATGAGGTTATATAGTTTGCAAGGTCCGAGAAAGATGGAGCAAGGGTGTGCGAACTGAGGGTCGGGTCCCTAAGGATATCATCGGGCGAGGATCATGGATCTACCCTCTGTAATCGGAGCTGCAAATGAGAAGAAAAATTGATCGGACTGGGTTGGAATAATTCGACAAAAATCGAAGCAAACCAAGTCCGAGCGAAAGAGGAGTCCGGGGGACTAGTTGACTGAAGTCAACAATCCCTGCTGGACCAATCAGGAGTGGGCTAGAATAGGACAAAATACACTACACGACAAAATTGTTAGAAAAATAAAGAAAATTGATTTAAAAATAATAAATGTATTTAAATTAAAAATGAATAAAATAAAAAATGTTTATTATTTTTCAAGGAATTTTTCTGTGATGTTTAATTATTTGTTTGGAAAATAAATTAATCTTTATACAGTATAGGGTATTATATACCGGTATAATATACCTATGTATTTTATACAAATATTTTTATATTGTTATTTTTACATAAATACCCCAATTTTTGTATTTTATTTATTTCTAACATAATTTTTGGAGTATAAAATAATTTTATTATTTTTTATTATTTAATTACAGGTACACAATAAATAGAGAATGAAGCATATATACATGTATTTTGTACAAGGGAAAGAGGATTTATTTTTAGTCTCATTGATTTTTGCTTTATTTTTAGGGCTATATATATGGAGTTAAAAAGAATCTTTTATTTTTATTTTGTCAAAAATAATTATTTATTTACACAAATAATATGTACAATATAGAGTAGGCCCTATCTCTCTCATCTTGTTTTATTTGGCGATCAGGTCAATGCTTGACCTTCTCTTGGGGTTCGGGTCACTCTGTATTTATTCTAAATACCTCCTTCCTTTTTCTTTTCATTTATTCTTTTATTTTTACACAAATACTTGCTAATTATATAATATTATTAAATGCATGCATAATGCTAACTTATTATATTTACATCTATTTACATGATGCTTTGCCAAGATAAATAGCTAAAATAAAAGAATAAAGAGTGATGATCAGGGATTCATTACCCCATATACTTTACCTTTGCTAGTCCCTTAGCAAACACTTATTTGAAAAAGAAGTGAAAAGAGAAAGAAAAGAAAAAGAAGGAGAATCAAGGTTGATTATTAAACTTATCCAAGCCTCCAAAGACCATCGAGCTTGGGACCCCATGTGATCTGCACGTGTGGCCTGGGTAATTTGCAGCGAGGCCCCTAAAGGTTTTCATATTTGCATTTCAGTCCCTGCTAGGAGACCCCACGTGAGGAGCACGTGTTCTGTGAAAAATTTGCATCCACCCCCTCAATATTATAGGTAATTGCATATTGGTCCTTGTCAGCACGTTTTATTTTTATCAATTTTATTTCCTGTAATTGCATTTATACCCCTGTCTTTGCACGCATATTTAGGCACTCATTTTAAATCATTTTTCAAGTTAGAAAATTACATTGCGTAGCTTACTTTGTCCTCTTTCATATGTGATACTCGGAACATTTTTATAAGATCAGTGGATTTTTCTATTAATTAATTGGTTGAATTTCGTTATATTTTGCCCATTTATGCCTTTTAATTCATAGTAATTTCTCTGTAACTCCAAAAGTCACCAAAAGTTCACATTAGATCTAGGATAAGTAGGTTCACATTGTGTAAAAAATCATCTCATTTTCACGTTCCCTGAGGCCAAAATAAATCATTTAGTGCTTTCCTCAATTAATTTTTAATAGCTCCATTTCACATAGAAATTTAGGTTTAATAATTTTACTGGATTCCTCACCATCAGATCTATCTAGGATAATTTTTATTTCTAAAAATATTGTGATTTGGTATTTATTAAAATTAATTTAGTCAAAATCACCCTGCATTCATTTTTAATTCACAGTAAATTTATTTAGTGTCAGAAAAAATCTAAAAAAAATATAGCTTAATTTCATTGCATTTCATCATTGGGCCAAGTTTCATAATTTTTGGACTTGATTTGATCACTTATCTGAATTAACTTGTAAACTGGCTTGATTGTGCATGTGTCTTTTCTTTCTTGCATAAAAATGGAAAAAATACCAAAAAAATGACCTTCTAAAAATCCGACCTTGGAAATTCGCTTAAAATCTACCTAAGGAGAAATTGCCTCCTCGAGTTCGACCTTGGGCTTGCCCAAGTAAAAAAAATCGCCGCTTGAAATTAAATTGACTTTAACTGAAAGTGGTTTTTTTATTAGCTCTTATTATCTGACTGCAACGAACGACACGACGATTAATTTGACCATTAATTTGATTAAATTAACAAGGGTAGTAAGATGCTATTCAAAATGGCATTGTTGTCGGGGAGGCACGGCTTAGGTTAATTTGCAGTAATTTCTGAGTGTTTGATTTTGTGTCCCCGAGTAGTCTGACCCCCGGTCTTCTTGTGAATAATTTTCTGTCTTTTAATTTTTGTGTTTTTGTGTCGTTCACTATCTAACCTCAACTTATTTCTGTGTGAGGAATGCGAGGAGTCGAAGACTCTTCAAGGAACCTGCATTGTAATTTGTTTGAGTGACTAGAGAGGACTTGTATTTTTATTTCTTTATTTTTCTCGCATTATTTCCAGCGGTTCCTGTTTGGTTCTCGCGTGTGTAAACATAGTGGAACCGTGTCCCCGTGTGCTGTGTGGATTGAATTGTAGATTAGGCTTGTACTAGCAGCTCCTCGAGCCACTCTAGGATTTGCTTGTGCTCATAAATCTCTAGGACCACACAATACACTTAAAAGACACACTTAGACCGCAGATCTAGTCAAATCAACTTGTGCTTCACTCGCTAATAGAACGGCTTGTCTAAGAGCGGATTTTGTCGTCTGCATTTGCATGTAATGTAAAAAGATTTCAATTCTATTTTACATCCTGCATAAAAGCGAAGGGATCACTGTAAGTATTCTTCACTCAGCATATGCATCATTGTTTTTCGTGCATCGGCTTTTCTCGATTTCTCTCTCTTGGTTTTTCAAACTTAAGTTAAATGAGAATAGGGACTGGACGATAGGCGTGTTGTGTGGATGTACTAACAAGTGATAACTTAACTTATCGGGACTGCTAACATTATTGACCAAAAAAATAAATAAAATTGGAAAATCTTCTTGCGGGAGACTAATCCCCGACCTTGTTTTCAGGCTGAGTGAGGGTACTTGAGAGTGTGTGAACACCTTAAGGCAGTGCCCAAATCTCCGCCTTCCATATCACGTTCCGACTAATCCTAGCAAATATCACAAGTTGAATTATTCAGGTTCACTGACTAGTACTAAGTAGCCTCTGTCGGTCTCAGGTAGATAGGGGCAAAATTGCGATACTTCGTGACAAGTTGCCAATAACCCCCCAAGGTGAAGTTCTGGCCTTGTCAACCTCCGCCTCCTTGCAGGTAGATAGAGGAAGGTCTTTGAATCCATTAACTTGGGATAGGAGCAAAGAAAGGAAGGACCGGCGGTATCTTAGGCGACATGTTAAACAAGGAAGACGCATCCGGCTCTGAGCCGACTTCCCTATATGCCGCGTAACTCCTTGCTATCTTGCTTGAAAATCAAACTTAAAATTAACAAGATTAATTGGACTCAGTTTCGGGTCCTTCACTATATTGAGTGTGAATCCAGGGTTTTGGATTGAATTGCTTGCTTCAGGTAGGAGTCAAATCCTATCTTCACTTAGAACTCCTGATTCTTCTTGCCAAATCCAAGATGAGTGATTGGGGGGATATCGACTCCTTATTTGCCAATCTCTCTCTGAGCCCCCCACGAAACTCCTCTTCACCGGCCCAAGCGCAACTTGGACCACCCAGAACTCATGACCCTCTTGAGTTCTAGGCCCCTCACACTCAGGGTGTTACTCTCAAACCAACCCTTTCCTCTCCTCTGAACTTATCGAGGAGGACCATCACCTCGGTAAGAATCCCTTCCTTG
The DNA here is from genome assembly GCA_037367405.1 of Ottelia alismoides. Taxonomy (NCBI): domain Eukaryota; kingdom Viridiplantae; phylum Streptophyta; class Magnoliopsida; order Alismatales; family Hydrocharitaceae; genus Ottelia; species Ottelia alismoides. The sequence goes on along the minus strand of JAZKJV010000914.1, from coordinate 586,150 downwards.
ATTTATCCTCTAACACAGACCATGTTTCATACCCAGGACTAGAGGACAAGATGCCACCTAAGCAGACACCGGATGAGGACCCGTTGCGACAAATCCTTAATCGCCTCGCCACAGCCGAACAACAGAATGCGAACCTTACAGCAAGAATGGGACAGATCATTGCAGCAGGAGGGATCGACCGACCAATGGTTGATGCTTATAACCCAGCAGAGAACGAGATGCACAGTTGGTTGGCACCAGCAGTTCCCCCCGAAGCATTCGAGCTCAAGCCCCACTTCCTTAGCCTGCTACTGAAGTTTAATGGAAATGCCAATGAAGAACCATATGCCTTCCTCAAAGACTTTGAGCTGGTTTGCAACAACCTTAGTCATCCTAGGGTTGGGCAGGATTACATTCGGCTGAAGGCCACCCCATTTGCCTTAGGAGATAAGGCAGGATGCAGTTCAAGGAACTTTTCTTGAAGAAGTTCTACCCCCTCAGTAGGATTAATCAAATGAGAACACAGATCGCTAGTTTCTCCCAAGGACCCAGTAAACCATTCCATGAAGTTCGGCATAGGTTTAATGACCTAATTCAGAAATGTCCCTGCCATGGCATTTCTAAGGCGATCTTAGTCTAGACCTTGTCTGTGGCATGACCTCGGAGATGCAGGGGTTAGTCAGTGCCACTTGTGGAGGAAGTTATCTGAACAAGAACGAAAATGCTGTATGGAAAATCTTGGAGCAGATGGAAGAAACAGGCAGGTCGCAGACCACCAAGGCCTATCAGTTGTCTCCCTCAATCCTATCCAACGAGACAACTAGGAGGACTGTAGCGGATCTGATAGAGGACCTCATTCTCAACATGGGGATGATAGCTGATAAGTTAAACATGGTTGAGCAGATCCACAAGAGGGTCACTGACCTTGAGTCTCTCTCGCGTTTGCCGAAGCAAGTGGAGGAACTTACTGAAAGGGTCGCTAAGATAAAGCTACCTGCCCCTTCTGCATCACATGTACATGTACACCGAGTCCATATTGTACAGGAACATGCACCAGGGCCTCAGAGTGGCTGGACAGAGGATCAGACTTACACCCAGTTGGACCAGCATGCACCCCCACAAGTGGAAACCGGATACGAGGAGCCTCCGCAGGTGTTCGAGATCAACAGGCTGTGGTACAACCATTACCCCATCGACAGACAATCGGGGATGGGGAACGGTCAGCCTCACCGACCTTCCCCAGCTTACCAGGAAACCAGCTCCGTCCCCACACCGTGCTTTGTTCGGTCCAAGCCCAAACGAGGGTACCAGCCTCAGCAGCACTAGCAGCAGCGCACTTTCTACTCAGGCCAGCAGGGCCCATCACCGTCCCATCAGCAGTAGCAGTATCGGCATGGCCAGCAGGGCCAGTACAGAACCTCATCCACAAGTTAACATTAGCCAGCCCAGCTCACTGAATTGGAGTCCCTCACCTTGGCGATCCAGACCCTGTCTGATAGGGTCCAACAGATCCAGAATGACTATCTGGATATGAGAACCGATCTGAATCGTATTTCTCATACCCAGGATCAATAAATGGTGCCAAAGACCCCAATTCCCTCCCAGGTTCAGGCCAACCTGAATAACTTAACTCAAGGCCAGAACCGACCTCGTGATCAGGTATACTATTCAGATAATTCTTTATGTGAACATGAGATCCTTTCATATGATAATGTAAATCATATGTCCCTCAGGAGTGGAAGGACTGTGATCGTACCTGATCGGGCACGGGCATCGGAGGAAGGAGCCACCAAGTCTCTACCTGAGGAGAACTTGGAGGTAGAAGAGGAGCATCACCACCATCACCACCGATAGAAGAAGAGGACTTCTGGGTCCTCAAAGAAGCAAAGAACCCGCACCAGCAGAGAGTCCATTGAAACCGATGAAGAGCCCACACCTCCATCTGAGGAGGACCGTCCAGCCGTCACGGAAGACGCATCATCGGTTTCGCAACAGCATTTGCCTTGTAGTCAGAGTCAGAGTCTATTTTAGAGTCCCAGTCTTGTACAGAACTCAGTTCCCACATTTAATGAAAATATTTCAGTTTCAGAATCTGAGTTGGAGTCAATAATCCATTTCCTCCGAGCTCTCAAGGGTGGAAAGAAGAAAACTAAAAAAATCCAAAAAGATGACCCTGAGATGGCAGAGTTTTGTAACAACCATATCAAGGTCACAATCCCCTTTGACAAGTACATGGAAATAACACCTGCATTCCAGAAATACCTTAAGGTGAAATGCACACCTACTAGGGTTAGCAGGAAGACCAAAAGCTATGTTGAGAAACACGTTCTGTCAGTAGCCACGACTTGTGCAATAAAGAACTCGTTTCCAAGGAAACGAAAAGACATGGGTGTACATTATGTGGTGAGTCATGTCGATGACATTGCATTTGCACGCACTCTCCTAAACAACGGCTCCTCAATTAACTTAATGCCTACAACCCTCTATGAGCGGATTAATCTCGAACCTCTTAGGAAATCTTGAGCCCTCCTTCAGTTCGTTGATAAATCAACCAAGAGGTCCCAATGAGAATTGAGGAATGTTGTCATCAAAGTCGAGGGTTAAGAATACATGGTGGACTTTACTATCCTAGATATGGAAATCCCTCGTAATTGAAGAGATTCCCAGATCATCCTAGGGAGGCCCTTCCTCAAAACAGCGGGGGCCTTGTTTGATTACAAGGTCAGGAAGATCCAGTTCCAAACTCCAGGCGGAGATGAGGAACTTGAGATGAAGCAAAATAGATGACAGAGACCGGATTCCGAATCCAACACCGAGTACTCTTCAACCGAAGCAAACTGCGACCAAGTAGACACAATTGGGCCATGGAGACCGAACCCAGCCAGCACCGATGAGTCCCTCTCCGCCAGAAATGATCTTGTGCATGAGTCAGTTTGCGAGGTCCTCAGAAGTGAGTACAACTCGTAACCTGCATCCTTCTGCATCTTCGATGACTTAGAGGCCCGGTTGGGCCTGCCAGTCCTTCCCTCTTTAGGACAATTAGAAGATGAGGATGACGAGTCGGACGTGGATTTTGCCGATTGCATGGAGACCTTTGACGATCCGACTCCAGAGGCTAATGAATTGGTGGTAGCAATTTCAGAGGCAGATCCAGCCACTTTCAACACTGAACCAGATTCGATTGAGACAGATTTCCTAGACGATCACACATTACCTGAGCTCAAGACTTTACCCACAACACTATAATATGCCTTCCTTACGGGTCAGGAGAAGAAATATCCGGTCATCATCAGTTCACGATTTACCGAGGAGCAGGAATCTCGCTTGCTAGAGATTCTAGAAAGAAACCGCAAAGCGATAAGCTGGAGCATTTCCGATCTCCACGGGATAAATCCCACTATATGTTCGCACCATATCTACTTGGAGAATGAAGCCAAACCCTCTTGTGAATTCCAACGTCGTTTGAATCCAAATTTTGCGAGAGGTAGTGAAGAAGGAAATAGAGAAATGGTGCAACGCGAGTTTCATTTATCCCATCTCCGACTCTAAATGGGTTTGAATCCATGTTGTCTCGAATAAGTCGGGAATTCAGACGACCACCAACGAGGACAGAGAGGAGATCGTGACGTGAGTGCCCACGTTGTGGCGCGTCTGTGTGGATTACATACGCCTGAATGCTACAACGAAGAAGGATCATTTCCCCCTACCATTCATTGATCAGATCCTAGAGAGGCTAGCGGGGAAAGAATTCTTCTGTTTCTTAGATGGGTTCTCGGGCTCCAATCAAGTAGCCATAGCTCCGGAGGACTAGGAAAAGACCACGTTCACATGCCCCTTTGGTACCTATGCTTTCAGGCGCATGCCCTTTGGGTTATGCAATGCTCTATGTACTTTTCAAAGGTACATGATTGCTGTATTCACCGAAATGATCGGTGAATTCCTGGAAGTCTTCATGGATGACTTCTCGGTCCACGACGATTCCTTCGATTCCTGTCTTAGGAATCTGGACCGAGTCCTCAAACGCTGTTGTGAGGTTAATCTGGTGCTCTCCTGGGAGAAAAGTCACTTCATGGTGATGGAGGGCATAATGTTGGGGTACGTCATCTCCAAGAGAGGAATGGAGGTTGACCCTGCCAAGGTGGATGTGATTAGACGACTCTAGCCACCAACCAACGTTAAGCAGTTGCGGTCGTTCCTCGGGCATGTCGGATTCTATCGGATATTTATCAAGGATTTTTCTAAGATTTCCCGACCGCTAACTGAGCTTTTAGGCAAGAACATGGAGTTTATTGTTGATCATAAATGTCTTGAGGCTTTTAAGCTATTGCAAGGAATGATCATGGACGCACCTATCCTACAAGCCCCATATTGGTCTCTACCTTTTGAGATCATGATAGACGCATCAAATTTTGCTGTTGGGGCTGTGTTAGGACAGAGGAGGGATGGTGTCCCGTTTGCAATTCACTACGCAAGTAAAGTGCTTGATACCACTCAGCATAACTATACATTTACGAAAAAGGAAATGCTTGCGGTAGTGTTTGCCTTGGACAAGTTCAGATCTCACTTAATCGGATCCAAGGTAATTGTGTTCACTGACCACACGGTGCTACGATACTTGATGGAAAAGAAGGACGTGAAGGCGCATCTTCTTCGGTGGATTTTGCTTATCCAGGAGTTTGATTTGGATATTTAGGATAAACCTGGAAAGAAGAACGTAGTAGACGATCATCTCTCTCGTCTCGAAGATCTTAATACTTCCAGGATTCACCAATTCAAGACTCCTTCCCTGACGAGTCGATTTTTGTTATCGACTCACTCCCATGGTATGCCAACATCGTGAACTATCTTGTCTCCAAGAAGGTTTCCGAAGGTTGGCCCAAGAGCCACATCGACCGACTGAAGTCGGACGCTAGACACTACCACTGGGAGGATCCGATCCTTTTCTTTGAAGGACTGGATTGTGTCTGGAGATGGTGTATTCCTCAAGAGGATTACCAGAGTGTCCTTTCTTTATGCCACAGCTTGGAGGCAGGAGGACACCACTCTGGGAAGAGGACCGCATGGAAGGTGCTTCAGTGTGTCTTTTACTAGCCAACTCTATTTCGTGATGCCATCACCTTTGTGAAGTCGTGCCCAGTATGCCAGAGAATGGGAGGAATCGTTGGTTCCAAAGATGAGATGTCGCTGCAGCCTGCATCATTTGTGATGTCTTTGACGCCTGGGGCATCGATTTCATGGGCCCATTCCCTGTTAGCCATGTATTCGAGTACATCCTTCTTGCGGTGGACTACCTATCCAGGTGGGTGGAGGCTATTCCGACCCGAGCCGCATACAACAGGACTGTCTGTAGATTCATCAAAGAGTATATCATCTCTACATTCGAGATCCCCAAAATGTTGATACAGATGTAGGTAGCCACTTTGTAAATCGAGAGGTGAAGAAACTCTTGAAGGACTACAACATCAAACACCGTGTCTCTAGTCCTTACCATCCACAGAAAAATGGTATGGCTGAGGTGTCGAATAGGGAGGTAAAAACTATATTGCAAAAGCTTATCTGCCCTGACAGGAAGGACTAGTCTCAGATCTTGGATCATGTCCTATGGGCGTATAGGACATCTTACAAGACACCATTAGGAACCTCCACATTCTGAATGGTATTCGGAAAGCCGTGCCATTTGCCCGTAGAGTTAGTGCATAAATCAGAATGGGCAATCAAAAAGGTCAATTGGAACACACACCTTGGACAGAAGCAGAGAGAAATGGATCTGAATGAGCTTGTGGAAGTCAGAATCCATGCATACGACAACAGTTTGGTGTACAAGGACAAGGTTAAGCATTGGAACGATAGATATATCAGACGAAAGACCTTTGTTCCTGGACAGAAGGTATGGTTGTTTAATGCAAGGCTGAAAATCTTCCAACGCAAGTTGAAGTCCAAGTGGACGGACCCATTTGTTATCCATGCGGTGCATGATGGTGGATGTGTCGAGATCTCAGATCTCGCAGATGACGCACCGACATTCCTAGTGAATGGACAACTGTTGAAGCACTTCGTCGAATCTAATGAGTAGTTAGTCCATGTTGAGGAGATTGTATTCATGCGCGAGACAGATTCAATAGGTACACACCGAGCCGTGCATGAGACCTTGCAGCAGTGAGCTCTAGCCATCGGCAGCATCTTGAAAGATTCAGTCCGACACACTTGTATATACCCATCATTCCTGTACATTCTGTCCTTCTTCCCTCGCGACTTTAATGACTCATCCCAGCTTCATCTATCTCCATCTATGACTATACTTAGGATGACCATATCCTACGTATAGGGGGGATGAGCCACCTGAGTCTCTTCTCTGTACAGCCTCCGAATCACGTCAGTCCTCATACTCACTTCCGTCTTATACTTAGGCCGACCTTAGCCTAAGTATAGGGGGACCGATGCCTGCATTGTATATATTCATCCATTTCTCTTCTGGACCTCGTCCGCCCCATTTTTGCTCTTCTTCTACACTTAGGCTGCCAGAGCCTAAGTATAGGGGGCAGGACGACTTCTATACATTTTTGTCCTTTTGGCTCTCTTACGCTTAGCACGAGCTATGTCTTTTTCCTCGCTTTCCGTGCTCTGAGGACATAGCACATGCTAATTATAGGGGGGTGTGTATATATTACATATATACTTTACCCATAGCTCGTACTTTTATATATTTTTTGTATATATTACACAATAATTACGGGCTAGGTAAAATTTGGAGATTTTTTTTGTAAAATACACTTGTATAATCTGTGTAATACTTATAAAACCCTTGTAAATTTTTGTAACATAGGAGGTATACCAAATTCTTGAAAAAAATGAAAAATTCAAAGGCTTCTTATTTACTCTTGCATATCATCTCTGCATCAGAAAAGAAAGAAAAAAGAGTCTTGCATTTCATCTACATCGCATGTCATCTGCATCTCATCCGCATACCTTGCATATGCAAGATGAAAAGCTAGTGGGTTCTGAACCAAGTTATGAGTAGATGTTGAGGAGGGACTTGATTTGAACTTAATCCACCTAATTTCAGAGGAACCTTATAGGAAATTGGAGTTAAGATTTCTCAGGTCAAGTGACTTAATTCTTTGAGTCCGCAAGTCTATGTTTACATGTCATCTTAATTAGTCTAAGTAGAATATCTCGTACACATGCATGATTCTTATAGACAGTGACCTAACTTGGACAAGCACAATGCATGTAGTTCTTCATTGATGAGGTAGTGAGGAAGTAGAATCCTTTAGCTTGGAGTAGCACACGGGTGGAAACATCTGTCCTCCTCTAGGGAGGGTAGTGCATCTCAACTTAGTCTGGTGGTGTTGACATCTAAGGACGGGATGCTATGGGTTGCAATAATGCTTCAAAAGAGGGATAGTCTACTAGCTCAAGAGGAAAAATTCCTGATGTACATGCTGCACTGTATATAGTTTGAAAAAAAATGCAAAAACTCGAAAAAAATCAGACAGGTCCAAGAGAAAAAGAAATACCTATCGGAGTATGTATATTAGCAAAGAAATGCAGCTGGATGACTTGGCTACACTGGTCAGGCATCCCGAGATAGGCAGCTACACTGGCTACCGTCCATTCTTTTCTCTACCCCCTTCTCTTGAGCTGGTCGCATTTGAACTTAGAAGGGAATACCCCGCTCCTCGAGGAAAGAGTTACTGGACCGGGTTATTTGAGTTACCTTGTTAGAGGAGACTGTTTCTGGGCCATTTTTGATGTGAAGAGTTAGATTTCACTTACATAGTACAAGTAAGAAGCATAGTCATCAGAAATTTGCATCTGAGGATTTGTTCTGACCTAACTATTGAGGTGTCTTGAATAGAAGACTTGTGGAACTTGAAGTCTGTTAGGTCTTAAGTTCAGGCCCCAATGAGGTTCCGCCACACAAATAATCCAAAGGTCGAGTCAAGCTCCATTTTCAACTTTTGTTCATGACTTTGGTATGGAACCCAAAATCATTTCACTCTTGCATTTCATTTTAGTTGCTCGAGGACGAGCAAGGTTTAAGTATAGGGGGTTGATGAATATGTGATTCATCACTCTCAAAGTTGAAAATAGAGCTTTGTCCCGGGATATTTAGCAGCATATTTCCCTTTATCTTGCATAAATAGCATTCAAGCATCAATCCACAATATATGTATTTTAGTATTCATATTTGCATTAAATAAGAAGTCAATCCATTTGTAAAATATACACCAATAATCCACCTAATTATTTGTATTTTATATCCTCCCAAAATCAAATAACACCTTCCTTATAATGTGTACATTATTAGTTAATAATATAAGAAAGAAGGCCAAAATTCCTATCTTGTAAAATACCCCATAAAGCCCCAAACCCCCTAGACCTTAGAATCCAATATCCCTCTCTTATAAACTCCAAATTAGGTCTACTCACCTTCAGATTAATACACATCCAGAGACCTTTAAAATAAGACTAATTTCATTCCATTCGGAGCTCGTAGGCAAGACTTGGGTTTTTGGGCCCCCCTGTATACTATACATATGTATAATTGTACTCTTGTATTTTTGTATCATATTTGACCTCATCTCCATTTTTGGTCAACATAAAACGTGATGTTTGAGTTTTTCCAAATTCGGCCTCCTTCTCTCTCTAAATTCATTTTTTCTTCTCAGCCACTCAGAGCAGGCCACGTGGTGTCCTCTGATTGAGCCACGTGGCTCGGCCCCTTTGATCTGTCCGCCAGCATCCCTGACCATTGGATCTCTTCTTGATCCAATAGTCCAATAATTTCAACGTACGCCCTTTATTCCCCACCGTCTGATCATGCCCATCTCACATTTGCACCGTCCGCCAGCGCCTCTCCTATAGCCCACCACGTGGCACTTTGTGCGCCACCCGATCTCGCCGTTGGCGCCATGATCTTCAACGTTCATCATCGCAATGCACTCCCGCCACCTGATCTACCCACGGATCTCATCTGGACCGCCTGTAAGCGTCGTGCTCTTAGCTCACCCCGTGGCACGCCCTGTGCCCTTCGATTTTGCTCCCTATATCTAATCCAAAGCATCCACCCGTGCCTCCATCTGGGCTGTTGGATCGCCTGATCCAACGAACAAGGCATCGTCTTCCACCTCCCGCATACCCCGTGCCCCAAATCTTCCACCGTGCGCAAGGGGCTGCCCCCTTTCTATTTTGGGCGCCACGCCAACCACCATCTCCGCCCCCTGGCACCACCACTACACAACCCACTCTTCCCTCACCCTCGCCAATCCCCTCGTTTTCCATGAACGCCCTCAACCTCGATCCACGACGCCTACCAACTCCACCTCTTCGCCAGCCACGTTGTCACCTTCATCTTATAAATACATCACCTCCGTCAACCTTCACCCCTATCCGCAACTACGGAGAGTATCTCCGAGCTCCCACCTTCGAGTTGGTGATAGAAATTTGAAGTGAGGATGAGCGACGACCGAGATCCACCTCCGGTGAGATCCGCGGCATACCTCTGCCGTGTCGCAGCTCCTCCACGACGCTGCACGAGCTCGGGACTCTACCGACCCTTGAGCAAGGACCTGGAAGCTTCATATGAGATTCTGACCCCAGGTAGATACCTCCATCGTCTCTCTGATCTTCTTCTTTATTTTTCTTCTTTTTCTCTGATTTTATTCACCGTCCTCCCTTCACTTCCCGCTCTTCCAACCATCCTCCGAGCTCTGCAAGGGAGCTTTGATCTTCGTGCTACCCTCCGTTCCCTCCGACAACGTACTTCACTTCTCACCGATGCTAGCTCTGCCACCTGGCGGAGCTCGATCACTGGACCTCCATTTCACCGCTCAGGTCTCGCACCTCACTCCCGATCACTCCACGAACACTTTACTCTCCTCGGCTATACCGCTAACCCTTGCAGGTACTCTCTCCTTGATTGGTCGGAAGCTTCACCAGCGCATCCTCGAGCTTCATCGTCGTTGGCCTCCAGGATGCCCCAGCCTCAGCCAACACCACCGAACATTCCTCCACGCCTCCACGACCCTTCTGAGCTACATAAGAACCTCCGGTGAGCTTCAGTGACGACTGGAGGAGGAGGCGGAGGTAGGTCCGCTTCGCCGGAGCACATTCCTCTCCGCCGCAGGAGGTGGAGGACCGTTGGGCATGAAAGCCAGCAGTCGTCTGATCTCCTTGATTGAACGATCAGGAACCATCTATGTGGCCATCAGCTGAAGCCATCGGATCAGGAGGATCCCACGTTCCAGATGACACCACATCATCGCTTCCCTCGCACTCTAGATGTCGTTGGATCAATCTAGATCCAATGGTCATTGATCGAACGGTCAGGAGCGATCCACTACCGTTGATCTTCATCAGATCTAACGGATCCAGTCGCGCCACACCTCAGCATACACTGACCGTTGGATCTTCACTTGATCCACGGTCCAGATCGAGCCACGTCGCCTGATTCGAGCCTCTTCCACGACTACTAGGCTCGGATCCCCCGAAGCTACGCCGAGCCAGGTCCGAGCCTCCAGGGCCAACTGAGCCTCGATCCGAGCCTCCGAAGACCACCGAGCCTGGGACCCCACGTGATCTGCATGTGCGGCCTGAGTAATTTACAGCGAGGCCCCTAGAGGTTTTCATATTTGCATTTCAGTCCCTTTCAGGAGACCCCACGTGAGGAGCACATGTTTTGTGGAAAATTTGCATCCACCCCTCAATATTATAGGTAATTGCATATTGGTCCCTATCAGCACGTTTTATTTTTATCAATTTTATTTCCTGTAATTACATTTATACCCCTATCTTTGCACGCATATTTAGGCACTCATTTTAAATCATTTTCAAGTTTGAAAATTGCATTGTGTAGCTTACTTTATCCTCTTTCATATGTGACACTTGGCACATTTTTATAAGATCAGTGGATTTTTCTATTAATTAATTGGTTGAATTTTGTTATATTTTGCCCATTTATGCCTTTTTAACTCATAGTAATTTCTTTGAAGCTCCAAAAATCACCAAAAATTCACATTAGATCTAAGATAATAGATTCACATTGTATAAAAAAATCATCTCATTTGCACGCACCCTGAGGCCTGAATAAATCATTTAGTGATTTCCGTAATTAATTTTTAATAGGTCCATTTCACATAGAAATTTAGGTTTAATAATTTTCTTGGATTCCCCACCTTCAGATCTATCTAGGATAATTTTTATTTCTAAAAATATTCGATTTGGTATTTATTAAAATTAATTTAGTCAAAATCACCTTGCATTCATTTTTAATTCACAGTAAATTTATTTAGTGTCAGAAAAATCCAAAAAAATAGTGTAGCTTAATTTCATTGCATTTCATCATCAGGCCAAGTTTCATAATTTTTGGACTTGATTTGATCACTTATCTGAATTAACTTGTAAACTGGCTTGATTGTGCATGTGTCTTTTCTTTCTTACATAAAAATTGAAAAAATACCAAAAAAATGACCTTCTAAAAATCCGACCTTGGAAGTTTGCTTAAAATCTACCTAAGGAGACAGCTGCCTCCCTGAGTTCGACCTTGGGCAAGTAAAAAAATTTGCCGCTTGAAATTAACTTGACTTTAACTGAAAGTGGTTTTTGATTAGCTCTTATTATCCGACTGCAACGAACGACACGACGATTAATTTGACCATTAATTTTATTAAATTAACAAGGGTAGTAAGATGTTGTTCAGTTTCCTAATGATATCCACCTTGGCCAGATCAACCTCCAAGCCCCTGTTGGAGATGATATGACCAAGCACCGTCCCTTGAGTCACCATGAAGTGACTCTTCTCCCAGGATAAAACAAGATGAACCTCAATGCAGTGCTGAAGGACGCAGTCTAGGTAGTAAAGACAAGAATCAAACCCATCACCATAGATCGAAAAGTCATCCATAAAGACCTCTAAACAGTCACCCACCATGTCAGAGAAAATGGACAACATGCACCTTTGGAATGTCGCTGGGACATTACATAGACCAATAGGCATCCGTATGAAAGCATAAGTCCCAAATGGACAGGTGATTTAACCGAGAATCACGAGGGTCTAAATGTCTCACACAAGGCGAAGAAAAAAGTCGCTGCGGCGACCCTCAATAAATCCCGGCTAAAATTCAACAATCAACCCATAATAACAAATCGGACAATGAAAAGAAAATGTGGAGTCAAAAGTTATTATTAACTCTACAAAAATGTGCATAGTGCAAGTATGTGTAGCGTTTCGAACACAGGGAGCAAGTAAGATAGATTAGGCAAAATGTGCAAAAATGAATGTGATTAAGTGCCTACCAGTATGCAAATTTTTGTGGGTTTTTAATTTTTTATATATATATTTTTAATTTTATATTTGTATGTTTTGATTTTAATTTTCTGATTTTATATTTTCTTTTTATATTTTATATTTTTTTATATTTTCTTTTTCAATAACTAAGTATATATATATAAAGTAAGAAAGAGGAAAATAAGGTTTTTATAAAAATAAGTAATATTCAGTAAAAAAATATTTTTGGACTTTTTATAATTTTCTAATGTTTTTTGTGATTTTTAGATATTTTTATGATCTTTTTTTAGTATTTTTAAAAGCAAAAATACTAAAAATAGTGAACTAAGCTACTGAATGAAATTAAAATGAGGATTAAAAATAGCAAACAGTATCCAAAATTCCTCAAATTAATTTTACATCAAAGAGAATAATTCAAAGAAAATACAGAAACTGAAATTGGATTTTTAGGATTTTTCTTTGATTTTTTAGATTTTTATGAAGTTCTTAGGGATAATCTAATTTTTAGGAGTTTTACTTTGAATTTTTTTAGTGATTTTTGGGTTGACACTAAAAGATGCTAGGATACACAAAATATAATTTTTTTGGAATTTTTCAAAAACTTTTACTAATTTTTATGGATTTTCTAATGCAAACAATATTGAAAATGAGTGTTTTTGAATTTTTATAAATAATAACATGCAATGAAAATGCAAAACAAAAATATGACGTGAATGAGCAATGCAACAGGAGCTTAACCTAATTTTTTGGTGATTTTTAGCAATTTATAAATGCATGGAATAAATTCAAACAACAAATAAAAACTACACAACTGGAAGGGTTATATTTGTAAATAAAAAGAAATCCAGAGGCCAACGTGCAATTTTCACGCAAAATTATAACTAATAAATTACTTTCCAAGACCAAATACAAATATCCAAAGCCGTTAGGGTACAAGAGCAATTTACCCAACTCTGCGCGTGACTAACACGTGCCTGGGAAGGACCTAAATGCAATATCAAAAACACCCAAGGGCGTGCATGCAAATAACCCAAAAATATTACACATGATATCAAAGTTCCTGGACTCAGACGAAATAGACAAACTAGCAAGGGGTCCAATGCAAAATCACCACCACTCCATGTACACAGGTCACGTGAGGTGACGTGGAATGGACCTGAATGCAAATAAATAAAATGTGGGGACCTAGATGCAAATATTACAAAAGTATTTAAACTACAGACGAAAGTTTATGGACTAAATAATAAATACAAAATGGTGCGGGGTAAAAGTGCAAAATACCCCTTTGCGCGCGATCCAATGGCGGTGAAGAATCCACTTGACACGTGGCGCGAGGAGGATGGCCGATGACGCTTCGCAACGGGCGGCCACGATCAGATCTCTATGGCTTGATCAATGGCTGGGCTTCTGGGAGATCTGACGGTCGACGTACGCCTGGAGCTCGGGCTGGCGAGCTTCCCCGAGCTCAAACTCCGTCCTCCGGCGTTCCTTGAGCTTCAAAAATGCCCTGGAGACTCTTGGTGGCTTCCTCGAGATGTTGGGGGCTCCAAAAAGCTCCGGTGATGACCAGAGTTCGCTGGAGACGGCAGCAGAGCTGGGGAGCTTCGTGGGTCTCCGGCGAGGGTCAAAACGACCCCCCAGGCTCTCGTTATGCTTCAAAGACCTGCAGTAAAGCGTGAGAGGGTCCAGGGCAAAATGCTTGGACCCCGCGGAGGTGGAAATGCGGCAAAGGAGAGTGGCGCACGGTGGTGGCCGGAGGTGCACTCCGGCGAGGGTCACGTGAAGGGCGAATCGATGGACGAAATGTGATAGTTTTTGGGGTGAAATGATCCTACGACTAAGGCGAATAGAATACAAAAGAAATAAAGGGGAGAAGAGAGTTGCCTCGATGGTCGGAACCAGAGGGGAGTACCTCAACACCGGCGAGATCACGGAGGTGATTGGAGCTGCCTCAGGCGTCGCTCAACCGGCCCGAAGCTCGGCGAAGGAAGCTGTCACCTTCCTCTGTCGATTGGGCACGAAAGGGGGAGCTTAGCTTGTATAAGAGGGGTTCGAAGGAGGCTCGAAAGTCGGGGGTGCACTATATGGGGTTTGACTCTGCGGTTCTGGTGTTCAAAGGACGAGGGAGATCCACGAGATCGTTGATCCCCGACCCGAGGAAAAACAAGGGCGTGAAAGGCTGATTATCGAGGAACAAAAGTTGCAGAAGGATCATCATGAAAGAGTGCAAGGGGGAGCCTCGATAATTTCGTGAAGTTGGCTCGAAACTCAAGTCTGTCAGGTCACAGGAGGGGGAGGACAACCAGTTGACCGGGAGGTTGGTCCACGTGGACCAACCAGGAAAAACCCCCAAGAAATGTTTTGTAAATTCAATAAAAAATAGAAAATGATTTTATTATTTTTAGGCTATAAAATAAAAAAATATTCTTTATTTTCTAAGGTATTTTAATACAAATTTTAATTATTTTTATGAGGTATAAATTTACAAGTTGCCTTTTGTAGCCTTTATAGGTACATATATCTATATATTTTAATATTTATTTTTATTTTGTGTATTTAATTTATTTATTTTGGTTTATTATTTTATAAATTGATATAATACTTTTAAATACGTAAATATATTTTTATATTATTTTTCTGATGTATTTGTTCTTAATAAGATATAAGTATTAATAATATAGGTATGTATACAGGTATTATACTTATGTATATGATATATAAGTATTTAATTTTATATTTTCTTGAGGCTTTTAGTCTTATTTTCATGTACATATGTATTGTAAGTAATATTTACAAAATTATAAAAAATTAAGAAATTATAAAAATAAAGAATAACAAATAAATTGAATCTTTTAATCTGTACAAGTATACAATAGGGGTCCAAAACTCAACTTTCAAACCGTAGCTCCGCCAAATGCGAAACCACCGCCATTAAATAGCTTATTTTAAATTATATACAGATAAAGTGATTTTGATGCATTTTAAGCTTTTATTTTGGAGATACAGGTCTGGGAAGTTGGGATTCTGGATTTTTATTCAGAGCATAACTTTCTATCTGTGTGCTATTTTTCAGTGAAATCAATTTTGTATTTTTCTTTATTTTATTATCTACAACTTTCATGTACAAAGTTTCTTTATTTGAGGTATAAAAAGTGGAACCAAAAATAGGTCTTAAAATGAATAAAAGAATGAATAAAAAGAATAGGTATCTGGCCCTTATCTCCCCCTACTTTCTTCCTTGTCGACCTATTCATCAAGATGCCTAGGTCTCGGGGTTTCAGGTCATAAAATATTTACAATATTTTATTCTTTTTCTTTTATTTTATTTATTGTATAATTTTGTCTTTAAATATAGTATTTTATTCACTATTTACATGCACATGTATGAATGCTAAGATGCTGGAATTAAGGGTATTTACACGCATTTGCTAGGGTTTTTGAGGCCAAAATGAATAAAGATGATGAAATGAGGATTCATCATTTCTTATACTTTGCCTTTGCTAGTCCCTAGTAAACACTTATGTAATAAGTGCAGAAAGAAAAATAAAGAAAAGAAAAAGAAGAAAGTGGGTTTCGTTTAATTATCAAACTTGTCTTCACAAAATCAAAGTTTGGAGCTTAAGTTGGACCCTTGGGATTTTTAGTGCGGGTGGAACCTTAATGAGAACCGGACTTGAAATCCAACATCCTTCGAGAATCCCAAAACTCTGCTCTAGTCCCCTCAATAGCCAGGTCAGAAATAACTCAACTCATACGCAAACCCTTACGACTATGAATCTGACTCGTACAGTGTAAGTGATAGTGGCTCTCCCCAACTAGAATGATAAAGAGACTGACTTCTCCAGTATGACAACCCAATGATTCCCCAATCCAATAACTTCTTCCTCAAGGAGCGGGGTATTCCCTTCTAAGTTCAAGTAGCAACCAGCTCAAGAGGAGGGGGTGAAGAGAAGAATGGATGGTAGCCAGTGTAGCTACCTATCCTAGGATGCAAGACCAGTGCAGTCAAGTCATCCAGCTGCAGGCTCACATAATTGACTTTGGAACTCAAGCTTGCTTATTTTCTATACAACATATTCACATACTTTGGCAGGCATTTTATTTTTGTACATGCCTGTTCATTTCATTTTTTTGAAATACTATATACAACAGCATTTACATAAGGAGTTTTTCCTCTTGAGCCAGTAGACTATCCCTCTTTTGAAGCTTTATTGCAATCCACACTCTCCTGTCTTTAGACTTCCTCATCACTGGACGGGTTGGGATGCACTTCCCTCCCTAGAGGAGGACAAGTGTTTCCACTTGTGTGCGTCTCATACCGGCAAATCCAATCCCCTCACCACTCCAACTGAGTTGAGCCAAGTGAAAGGTGCAGGTGTCCAAGTAAGATTATTATCAACAAGAGTCATGCGTGTGCTATGAAATACTCTACTTAGACAGTCAAGAATCCATTGAACTAAGTCTCGTGATCCTCAAAGAATTAAGTCAACTAGACCTGAAGTACCTCAAACCTAGTTCCTATAACGTTCCTGTTATTAGGTAGATTTTAAGGTCCAATCAAGCTCCAATCTCCGGATTTTATTTAGACTTGTTCAATTATCAAACTCAATCTGAAAAATACTAATGCTATGCAAATGCAGAAAATATTTTTGTGATGCAATTTTCAAGATTTTGAACTTTTTATGGATTTTTGAAAAGATGATGATGCATATGCATTTTTTGGGTTTTTCAAAAAGATTTTTCAAATGTTTTTGGTATTTTAATTTTGCAAATGTTTTTGGG
This sequence comes from Ottelia alismoides, assembly GCA_037367405.1. NCBI lineage: Eukaryota > Viridiplantae > Streptophyta > Magnoliopsida > Alismatales > Hydrocharitaceae > Ottelia > Ottelia alismoides. Next base: position 569,100 of record JAZKJV010000914.1, on the reverse strand, counting down.
ATTTTTTTAAAAACAAAGATTTTGGCTAAAAACTAGGGTAAAATATTTACACAAGAGTGCTTCTTATATATACAAGAAGTGGATTTTAAGAATTTACAAGGTAAGTGATCAATTTTATAGGTATAGATATATAAAGGAATTTTGATGTGATGTATATATTCCTCAAATTTATTTGAAAAAGGTTTTTCAAACAATTTTGAAAAACTATAGTCCAAAATAATTTTACAAACATTTTACAAACATGTACACACATTTGAAAATCATTTTGCAAAGGTTTTCAAATAACATAGATAGATTTTTCAAAACACTTCTACAACCATTTTCAAACCATTTGCAAATCATTTTTCAAACATTTTTTATTTCACACAAGAAAATTAAATTTTGCAAACAAAACATTTTTACAAAGGTTGAAAACATGTAACAAAATGTTTTCCAAATAGTTTTCAAAAGATTTTCACAAAGATTTTCAAACTATTTTTCAAACATCTTGCAAAAAACATTTTCACCTTATTTATTAATCAGTAAATACAAAAAGAATTTGAGGAATAATAACATCTTTTTATTAGGGGTTTTAATGAATTTTAAAGAATTATTAGCCTTATTATTAGGAAAATACGAAAGTACGAGTTATGGCTAAAGTATATACGCAGTATATACGAACCCCCTATACTTAGCTTGAGCTATGTCCTCATAGATCATAGAGAAAAGAGAAGACATAACTCGTACTAAGTATAGGCAAGACTAAAGAATAAATAAATAAAGAAATGAATGAACGGATGAGAATTTGACCGTCCCCCCTATACTTAGGATCGAATAATCCTAAGTATAGCAGACTGTACACAAAGCAGGGAGGGTCAAAGATGGGAATGAACAGATCGTACTCAGATTGTCTCCCCCTATACTTAGGGTAAGATATCCCCAAGTATAGACAAGCAGAGGAGACAATGGAGAGGATCGGAATAAATGAAAACTCGGGGTGCACCCCCCTATACTTAGGATAAAGTACGTCCTAAGTGTAGAAAACTGACAACAAGGGGTGGCACCTTTTGATACAAAAAGAAGATCGAAGATAGAAAAGAAAAGGAAGAAAAGAAGAAAAGAATAGATCGCACCTCAGTGTGTGTACCCCCCCTATACTTAGGACAAGGTGCGTCCTAAGTATAGCAAAATCAAAAGATGAAGACGGGGTGGAAGAATGAAAGAATGATATAGACAGATGGATCTGATCACCATGTATGAGATGCAGATGATATGAGTCAAAGAGTACATCTCATATCAGAAGAATGGGGGCAACATCAACGGTCGGCGATCATGATCTAGATATAGCTTCAGGCACTGACCGTTAACACGGAAGGTCGAGGAAGATGACGGCTCGGATATATCAATACTACCATTGTCATGTACCATCTTGACCACATACGGACCTTTCCACTTACTCTGCAGTTTCCCTGGAAATAATTTCAGTCTGGAATCAAACAACCATACACGTTGATCGGACTCAAATTGTTTATGGCTGATATGAGAGTCATGTCATATCTTCACTTTTTCCTTATACTGTAGGCTGCTGGAAAAGGCTGTATCTCTCAACTCCTCCAGGGCTACCAACTCTGCTTTCCTTTGTTCTCTTATACTCTTGGGATCCAATAATAACTCAGTGACTACCCAAAGTGACTTGTGCTTGATTTCCACTGAAAGATGGCACCGTTTGCCATAGACGAGACGAAAGGGAGATGTCCGTAATGGAGTCTTGAAGGAAGTCTGATAGGCCCATAAGACCGAGTCCAAAAGCTGTGATCAATCCTTTCGGTCTGGGTGGACGACCTTCTGTAAGATAGTCTTGATCTCCCTGTTCGATACTTCAGCAAGACCATTAGTCTGAGGGTGATATGGCGTGGCAACATGATGGTCAATGCTAAACTCGTCTGCAAGGGCCCTAACCTTGTCATTGATAAAGTGAGACCCCCATCTGAAATCAGAACTCTAGATACCCCGAACCGTGAAATGATATTTTTCCTCAAAAATCGGCACACAGTTTTAGCATTTGCGGCTCAGGCGGGGATGGCCTCAACCCATCGGCTCACATAATCCACATCAAGCAAAATATACTCAAACCCCTGACTCTTAGGAAATTAGCCCATGAAATCAATACCCCATGCATCAAAGACCTCACAAAAGTGAATGGGTTGCATTGGCATCATGTCTCTCTGTCCGCAAGTACCCATCTTCTGACAGTCAGTACATCTCTTCACGAACTCATCTGAATCCATGAAGAGAGTAGGCCACCAAAGGCCGGATTGGAGCACCTTCGGTGCTGTCCGTCTCCTAGAATGATGTCCTCCTGCCTCAAGCTTATGGCAATAGGTGAGGACGCTATGCTGCTCATCTTGAGGAATGCACCTCCTCCAGATGTTATCCCCTCCTTCATGATAAAGGACGGGATCCTCCCAATGGTAAAACTTGGCCTTCGCAAGGAAGGTCTCGAGTTTCTGCCTGGACCAACCCTGTGGGACCATCTTGACAACAAGATAGTTCACAATGTCATCATACCATCGGAGCGAGGCGATAGCCAAGATAGCCTCATCTGGGAATGTCTCAGTAATAGGTGCGCTGGGCTCAGATTCCTCAAGGTTCTCTAAGCGGGAGAGGTGATCCGCCACCACATTCTTAACTCCAGGCTTATGCTTAATCTCAATATCAAATTCTTGGAGCAGAAGGATCCATATGGTAAGGCGAGCTTTGGCATCCTTCTTGGCCATGAGGTACCGGATGGTGGTGTGATCGATAAAGATAGTCACTCTAGATCCGAGAATATACGATCGATACTTATCCAAAGCAAAGACTACGGCCAGCATCTCCTTCTCTGTCACAGTATAATTCCGCTGAGCGGCATCCAAAGTCCGGCTGGCGTAGTGAATGGCAAACGACAATCCATCCCTCCTCTGTCCAAGCACAGCCCCATCGGCAAAATCAGAAGCGTCCGTCATGATCTCGAATGGGAGAGACCAATCGGGTGGCTGAAGGACAGGAGCCATGACAACCATATTCTTGAGAGTCTCAAAGGACGCCAGACACTTATCATCTACAATGAACTCAGTGTCTTTCATCAGCAAATCAGTGAGCGGCCGGGTAATACGACTGAAGTCCTGAATGAACCGTCGGTAGAAACCGACATGCCCCAGAAATGACCGCAATTGACGTAGATTGGACGGTGGATTGAGTTTTCTAATGATATCCACCTTGGTCAGATCAACCTCTACGCCCCTGTTGGAGATGATATGACCAAGGACCGTCCCTTGAGTCACCATAAAGTGACTCTTCTCCCAAGACAAGATAAGATTGACCTCTATGCAGCACTGAAGCACACGGTCTAGGCAGTCAAGACAAGCATCAAACCCATCGCCATAGACCGAGAAATCATCCATGAAGACCTCTAAACAGTCACCCACCATGTCCGAGAAAATGGACAGCATGCACCTTTGGAAGGTCGTCGGGGTGTTACACAAACCAAAGGGCATCCGTCTAAAAGCATAAGTCCCAAACGGACAGATGAATGTCGTTTTCTCCTGGTCTTTGGGCGCAATGGCCACTTGATTGTAACCGGAGTACCCGTCAAGAAAACAATAGTGACTCTTCCCATCTAGACTCTCGATAATCTGATCAATGAATGGCAGTGGGAAATGATCCTTCTTGGTGGCCTGATTCAATCATCTGTAGTCCACACAGACCCTCCAAGAAGTGGGTACCCGGGTAGCTATCTCCTCTCCAGACTCACTCACAACTGTAGTGATACCCGTCTTCTTGGGTACCACATGCAATGGACTAACCCACTTGGAGTCGAAAACGGGGTAGATAAAATCGATGCTCCACCACCTCAATATTTCCTTCATAACCACATCTCGAAGATTCGGTTCAGCCGTCGCTGGAACTCACGCGAAGGCCTAGCATCCTCCTCAAGATAGATGTGGTGGGAGCATAGAGCCAGACTAATCCCCTAGAGATCAGCTATACTCCATCCTATCGCCTTACGATTTCTTTCAAGAACCTCCATCAGACGAGATTCTAGCTCTCCAGTCAAACCTGATGAGATAATGACTGGGTGCATATCTGGCTCACCTGCAAGGAATCTATACTTCAGCGACTGCGGCAAGGGTTTCAATTTTGGACAACTGGGAGGTGGCAGATCTGGCTTCTGATATATCTGTTTGAAAGCTACCAGGTATGCATGAGAGAACTCTCGCTGTGCATGAGAATCTAACGAAGGGAACCCTGCTGAATCATCTATGAACTGTACTGGCTCGCACTCCGTCCTAGCCGCCAGCTCAGAAAGAATCAGACAAGGCAAATAATCATCAAAATCATCCCAATCAATGTCTGAATCCGAGGGATCTGAAGTAGATAAACAAGAATGAAAATCTGCTCCACCACTCGTCCCACAACTACTAGCCTCAAATGTATCCTCGTCCAGAGGTGTGCTTTCTAGGTTCCTAACCGCCATAAGTTGTAAATATGGTGAATCTACGGGCAAGGCGAGGGACTGTGCTACTAGATCTGTCCAAATGGATTCATCATCTATCATCACAAAATCACACTACTGGTGGAAGTCTAGCTCGTCCTCTATCATCTACATGGTGTCACTGGACTGCTCTGAGCATGCTGATTCTCTCGCTCTGGTCTCCTCGATCGTCTCTATTTATATGCTCTCGCCCTCTACGCGAAAGCATACATTCCCGCTATCATGATCGGTCACCGCCTTGGCTGTGGCCAAGAATGGGCGTCCAAGTATGATGGGGGCATCGGTTACCGACTCAGGGGTCTCCATCTCCAATACAACAAAGTCCACGGGGAATTTCAGGCCCTGAATGGTAACAACCATGTCTCTCAACAACCCCTTTGGCCTCTTAGTCAACCTATCAGCAAACTGAAGGACCGTCCTGCTCCGAAGAAGAGGACCAAACTCGAATCTGTCGAGTAAGGCTGCCGGAAGAAGGTTAATAGAAGAGCCGTTGTCTAATAGAGTACGATTGAACTGCTGCTCCTTAATCTCGCATCTGACATAGGGAGCTCCTGCATCAGGTCTCTTGGCTGGCAATTTGTTCTGAATGGTACAACAAGTAGAATGGGTGAGCACATGGATCTGATCTCTGTGGTTCCTCCTGTTCCTGCGGACTGTAGTCTTCTCTCTCAAGCTCTTCTGGAAGAGGGGGATGTGCTCTAGTTCTTCCTATAGAGTCAGCTGAATCTGGAATCTATCAATCATCTGGTTGCTGAACTCTACCTGTTGGGTCTTTTTTGGATTTTCTCTTTTATTCCCCTTCGCCAAGCGGAGTGCTTGAGGGAAGGGGACGGTAGGGGCCTCCTCAGATGGAGGACTAGGACGAGGTTCCCGCGCATGTGAACGAATAGAATCCATACAATGATCATCATGCAACACATATGGACCTGAAGGGTATACATAAACCTTTCCTTTATTCATTTTTTGTTCTTTTTGTTACCACAGTCCTGAGATACAAAAGGTGGCAACACAACATGTGGGAGCTCAACAAAAGTAGAAGTGGTAGCCTTAGTACCACCAACGGCATCTGACTTTGCAGCATCAGCACCGCGCTGTGGCTCTGCATCAAAAATGGTGGCTTCAACACCACCGTCTGCATCTGGTGTCACGACATCCTCAGCACCATCATCTGGATCTCCATCATTGGTGGCATCAGCACCACCGTCATCAACATCATCATCAGCAGCATCAGCATCGCTACCCTGCTCATCTGGCGCTTCTGATTCCTCGTGTGGCTGTCGCTCAGATGAGGCATCGTCGGCGGGTATACTACCGCTCCTAGTAGTCATAAAGAAGACATGTCACTCAAATAATCACTAGGAGAGGTAGTATTGAAAATCGATTAATTCAATATGAATTCAATTCTGAATTAAATAATCGTCAATCAATATAAAATGACGAGAGCATATTCGCCATCTATATATGTTTTTCAAAAAGGACTTGCCCTCTTCTCGATTCCTTTTATGCTCTTGGACCCCCATTTGGATCAGTATCCCTCATCTCCTTTCGGAACTCATCCATTTCTTGCTGGAAGGATACCTGCTGGTCAGAAATCAAGCGGGAGAGGTCATCTAGAGCTGGTTTCTCTAAGGCAGGTGCCTGAGAACTAGAAGTGTTCCCTTGCTTGAAATGAGGCTGATGCTGGTAGTGGGGAGGATGGGAGTATGTATGGTGAGGCTGCTGACGCTGCCTCCACTGTTGTCCCTGATAGACGAGACAAGGACCCTGCTGGTATTACTGGTGGGTATACTGGGGCTGCTGCTGGTGCTGGCTGTTTTGATGACCCTGAGCTGGAGGTTGCTGCTGGGATGAAGTGCCACCAGTGGCCCAACAAAATCTGGGGTGATCCCAGTGAATCCTGGGCTGTTGTGGGTACCGATCGTACCAAATCCCATTGACTTCCATCAATGGTTCCTGCTCAACGGGGGGTGGAAGAATTGCCAGTGGCTGATCCGGCTGATAGACCACCATCTGAGTGTCCTGAGATGGTGGCTGTGACGGGTAGTAGTGTAGCTGCTGGATCGGCTCTTCCTGGATGTGATGAACCTGGCAGTACGAGGCGGAGGGCTGGGTTGAGATGCTACTGCTGGGATCAGCCCGTGATCTGGGGGGCTGCACGGATGTCTGTGCTTCCTGAATACACAAAATCTGTGTCTTCAGGTCACTCATGGTCTTCGTTAACTGGTCCATCTGGGCCATCCCCTAACTTTGCTTCTTCTCGAGATCCTCGACGCGGTCCAACTTCTCAGAAATGATCCCCATGTCAGCAGCGGTGGATTCCGCTTGGGCTCCGGCTGCTGATGGAGCGTGAGGATCGGCATCGATGCGGGCGATCCTCTGAAATGATCCTGCTCTTTGGGGGGGCTTCTGTTGCATGTAGACTCGGGCTTGGGCCATGACTGTTGAGTTTTCTGCCATCCCTTCATAAATGGCCCAAACGTCATCTTCACCCTTGGAGAAATACGACCCACTACAAGAGGCATTGACAAGCCCCTGCAGCTCCGGTGTCAGCCCACAAAAGAAACTCTGAACCAGATTGGGCTTGGATATCTCATGATGTGGACACCGGTCGATGAGCTCTCTAAAACGATCCCAAGCCTCATGGAACTGCTCATTTGGGATCATTGTGAAGTTGTTGATCATAGCTCATGTTGCATTAGTCCGACCGAGAGGATAATACTTATTCCAGTATGTGGTCTGGAGCTGTGCCCAAGAAGTGACGTACCTCCCAAGGTGTTTCATCCAGTAGTCTGCTCTGTCTGCTAATGAGAATGGGAAGGCAATCATTTTGATCGTGTCCTCGTCCACTAATATGTCGTAGACAGTGCTGCAAATCATCTCAAACTCCTGCAGATGGAGATGAGGCTCCTCGGTGGCTAGCCCATGAAACTTGGGCAATAACTGAATGGTCTGTGGATGAAGCTCGAAGTTCCCAACAATGGGGGGAAGCTGAATCCATCGGTGAGTGAGGGTCGCGGTTGGGTTGTGCAACTGCCTCATAGTCATCGGCGGCGGCCTCTCCTGGTTAGGGTCTCCTCCTTCACCTGCTACTTCTGGTATATCACCGCCACCACCCCCAGGTCTGTCTTCTCTTCCTTCTCGCGTCTGTGCGATCTCCCTCATCAGGTCACCCATGAATACTCCCTGGTCCCTGATCTGTCTCTGCATGGTCTCTAGGGAAGCTAGCAATGAGTTGTTGATGGCAGCTTGATCATATAGGAATGGTGGTGGTCTCTGCTCATCTGGGTTCTCCTCTCTACCGTCCATGTCTTGGGTTTCTGCAAAGGCAAAAGAACCCATCCCAGGTATACAAATGATCTGAGCTCTGTGCTGCACTAAATTCTGACACTCTTGGACTGATGGAAGGAGAAGGGTGGTCGAGGGGGAACAGGGTGGAAGTGAACTCAGGCTCGGAGAGTGGGTCTAAACTCCCCGAGGTCATCCTAGATGAATAGGGAGGAGTGCTGGATAGCGGTGCCGCCAGAGACAGCTTGAGAGATCTCCTTCCCATCATCGTGATTATTGAGAAGAGCAAGGTTGAGAAATGAAGAAGGGAGGGGGGCAAAATTGTGCACAATTGTGCGGTATTTTTGATCTTGACCTTAATTCAACTAGTCAATCAAACACAATACAAAGGGTTCACCAACTCAACGCGTGAAGCCGTGAAGGTTCGTCTATTGTCTTTGTAGTTTTTAGATTGAATTCAGGCAATTATCTTTGAACGAGTCCTTAGAGCGCTACGCCTATAGGAGAGAGAGTATTACCAGAAAAGAATTCCTTACTTGTCCTCCTCCTGTGTAACCTGTAGTCTGCACTTTTTAAGATCCTTGTAACCCTTCCTGGATCCCTACTCAGCCAAAGAAAAGAAGGAGGAAGCCGATAGGAAAAACCGATACTTCGGATCTTGCTCGCAACGGAATCACCCGTGAGCGTGCAAGATCCTACTCGGATGCAAGACGATGAGACAGTCACCCCTGTGAAGGCATGGCCTATGCTCGATACTTCGGACAAGGTCAATGCTCTACACAATAGAGAGTCATCAATGTCGACCAAGCCCTACTCGTCTATGTACGATAGTAGCACCAATACTTCGGAAATCCAGGCGATGCACAAGGCAGCCACAGACTGGATTTTGGGCTCTAATCCTTACGAAGCCGCTCTCTCACTTGGAAGGAGACCTTCCCATGCAACCTGAATACAAATGAGGGCTTTTCTCACCCCAAGCAATGTGTCCAATTAACCAATTTTATTTAGGTCATGTTTTCTTTAGCAGTCCTTTTTTTAATTTTTTGGTGTTATCACTTTCTTTGAGTCAATTCAATACAAGCACCTAACATTTTTTATTTTCCCTTGATTCCTATTTGATCCAAAAATAGAGGGAGAGAGAGAGTCAAAAAAGACAATGCAAGGCATCACCAAGATGGAAATCTCACATTTGTGCCTAAATGATGAATGCAAAGATAGAAGACTTACAGTGCCTCCCAGCTCTCTCCATGCGGGATGCAAAACAGGAATTTGTAAACCTAATCTATATGCTGGTATGCACACGGAAATCGTCCTAAGCAGGCAATTGCTACACGTGAAGAACCAAATGCTAAGTACTCAGATCGAAGCCTAAGTCCGGTCTCTGATGCCGATCAGTGTCCGCCACAATGGATCCTACCAGCACTGTATACGACCTCTAGCAGCACACAGCTTCGAGACTGAGTACTTTCACAATTAATTAATTCTAAGTCCAAACGAGGCGACTATAGGTGCATGCAATGGTTGTTAAGTATTTGGCCTTAGACTACACGATCAAGCAATCCTAAAGACTAAGGACTCATTCCACAAAAGAAAGAAAACCAAAACCGGAAAACAAATAAAAAGAATGTGATGAAACCGTGAAAATCGCGGTAAGCCCCCAGGTGTATAAACACCTAGAAATTAGGCCCGAATGTCCAAGTCCAAGTACCTGTATTATTACAATTATTGGGTTTCTCTCTCGCAATAAATTACAAATATATGCAGAAAACTAAAGGAGATAGTCTACAAAATTCCTAAGTCTTCTTTGAGCGGGCTAGAGCGGGCTTCACATGGGTGCCCAGGTGCCTAGAAAAAGCCGCCTCCCTCGATCCGCGGTACCTCGCACAAAGACAACAATAGAGGATGGTCAAATAGATCAAAAATGTAAATCAAATATAAGAAAAATAAATGGAGCAATAATGGCAAACAAACAATTACAATCAAACAAAAATATGACCTATACGCTGTTGCTCCTCGGCAATAGTGCCATTTGATTTAACCGAGAATCACGAGGGTCTAAATGTCTCACACAAGGCTGAGACAAAAGTCGCTACGGCGACCCTCAATAAATCAGGGCTAAAATCAACAATCAACCCACAATAACAAATCAGACAATGAAAAGCAAATGTGGAGTCAAAATTTATTATTAACTCTACAAAAATGTGTATAGTGCAAGTATGTGTAGAGTGTCGAACACAGGGAGCAAGCAAGATAGATCAGGCAAAATGTGCAAAAAAGAATGTGATTAAGTGCCTACCAATATGCAAATTTTTGTGGATTTTAAATTTTAATATATATTTTTAATTTTATATTTTTATGTTTTGATTTTAATTTTCTGATTTTATACTTTCTTTTTATATTTTATATATTTTTATATTTTCTTTTCAATAATTAAGTATATAAGTAAAAAATAGTAAAATTCAGTAAATAAAATATTTTTGGACTTTTTATAATTTTCTAATGTTTTTATAATTTTTAGATATTTTTCTGATTTTTTTTGGTATTTTTAAAAGCAAAAATACTAAAACAGTGAACTAAGCTACTGGTTGAAATTAAAATGAGGATTAAAAATAGTAAACAATATCCAAAATTCAAATTAATTTTAAATCAAAGAGAATAATTCAGAGAAAATATAGAAACTAAAATAGGATTTTTAGGATTTTTCTTTGATTTTTTAGATTTTTATGACGTTTTTAGGGATTTCCTAATTTTTAGGAGTTTTACTTTGCATTATTTAGTGATTTTTGAACTAACACTAAAAGATGCTAAGACACACAAAATACATTTTTTTGGAATTTTTCAAAAACTTTTACTAATTTTTATGGATTTTCTAATGCAAATAGTGCTGAAAATGAGTGTTTTTGAATATTTATAAATAATAACATGCAATGAAAATGCAAAACAAAAATGTGGCGTGAATAAGCAATGCAACAGGAGCTTAACCTAATTTTTTGGTGATTTTTAGCAATTTATAGATGCATGGAATAAATTTAAACAACAAATAAATCTACACAGCTGGCAGGGTTATATTTGTAAATAAAAAGAAATCCAGAGGCCAACGTGCAATTTTCACGCAAAATTATAACTAATAAATTACTTTTCAAGACCAAATACAAATATCCAAAACTGCTAGGGTACAAGCGCAATTTACGCAACCCTACGCGTAACTAACACGCGTCTGGGAAGGACCTAAATGCAATATCAAAAACACCCAAGGGCTTGCATGCAAATAACCCAAAAATATTACACGTGATATCAAAGTTCCTGGACTCAGACGAAATAGACAAACTAGCAGGGGGTCCAATGCAAAATCACCACCACCCCACGTGCACAGGTCACGTGAGGTGATGTGGAATGGACCTGAATGCAAATAAATAAAATACAGGGGCCTAAATGCAAATATTACAAAAGTATTTAAACTACAGACGAAAGTTTATGGACTAAATAATAAATACAAAATGGTGTGGAGTGAAAGTGCAAAATACCCCTTTGCTCACGATCCAACAGCGGTAAAGAATCCACTTGACACATGGCGCGAGGAGGATGGCCGATGACGCTTCGCAACGGGCATCCACGATCAGATCTCCAGGGCTTGATCAACGGCTGGGCTTCTGGGAGATCTGACGGTCGACGTGCGCCTGGAGCTCGGGCCTTGATCCGACGGCGCTGAGGGGCGGAGCAAGAACAGGGGAGGAGCACCGACGAGACGAGCTTCCCTAAGCTCAAACTCCGTCCTCCAGCGTTCCTTGAGCTTTAAAAATGCCTTGGAGACTCCTGGCGGCTTCCTCTAGATACCGGGGGCTCCAAAAAGCTCCGGTGACGACCAGAGTTTGCTGGAGACAACGACGGAGCTGGGGAGATTCGTGGGTCTTCAGCGAGGGTCAAAACGACCCCCCCAGGCTCTCGTTATGCTTCAAAGACCTGCAGTAAAGCGTGAGAGGGTCCAGGGCAAAATGCCTGGACCCCGCGGAGGTGGAAACGCGGTGAAGTAGAGTGGCACACGGTGGTGGCCGGAGGTGCACTCCGGCGGGTCACGTAAAGGGTGAATCGATGGATGAAACGTGAAAGTTTTTGGGGTGAAATGATCCTACGACTAAGGCGAATAGAATGCAAAAGAAATAAAGGGGAGAAGAGAGCTGCCTCAATGGTCGAAACCAGAGGGGAGTACCTCAATGCCGGCGAGATGGCGGAGGTGATTGGAGCCGCCTCAGGCATCACTCGACCCGCCCGAAGCTCGGCGAAGGAAGCTGTCACCTTCCTCTGTCGATTGGGCATGAAAGGGGGAGCTTAGCTTGTGGAAGAGGGGTTCGAAGGAGGCTCGAAAGTCGGGGGTGCACTATATGGGGTTTGACTCTGCGGTTCTGGTGCTTCAAAGGTCGAGGGAGATCCATGAGATCGTTGATCCCCGACCCGAGGAAAATCAAGGGTGTGAAAGGCTAATTATCGAGGAACAAAAGTTGCAGAAGGAGCATCATGAAAGAGTGCAAGGGGGAGCCTCGATAATTTCGCGAAGTTGGCTCGAAACTCAAGTCTGTCCGGTCACAGGAGGGGGAGGACAGCCAATTGACCGGGAGGGTCAATGCTGACTGGCGCCTGGTTGGTCCACATGGACCAACCAAGAAAAACCCCTGAGAAATGTTTTGTAAATTCAATAAAAAAATAGAAAATGATTTTTTTATTTTTAGGTTAAAAAATAAAAAATATTCGTTATTTTATAAGGTATTTTAATACGATTTTTAATTATTTTTATGAGGTATAAATTTACAAGTTGCCTTTTGTAGCCTTTATAGCTACATATATCTATATATTTTAATATTTATTTTTTGTGTATTTAATTTATTTATTTTGGTTTATTATTTTATAAATTACTTTTATATATGTAAAAATATTTTTATTTTATTTTTCTGATGTATTTTGTATTCTTAATAAGATATAATTATTAATAATATATGTATGTATACAGGTATTATACCTTTGTATATGATATACAAGTATCTAATTTTGTATTTTCTTGAGGCTTTTAGTCTGATTTTAATGTACATATGTATTGTAAGTAATATTTACAAAATTATAAAAAATAAGAAATTATAAAAATAAAGAATAACAAATAAATTGAATCTTTTAATCTGTACAAGTATACAATAGGGGTCCAAAACTCAACTTTCAAACCGTAGCTTTGCCAAATGCGAAACCATCGCCATTATATAGCTTATTTTAAATTATATACAATTAAAGTGATTTTGATGCATTTCGAGCTTTTATTTTGGAGATACATGTCTGGGAAGTTGGGATTCTGGATTTTTGTTCAGAGCATAACTTTCTATCTGTGTATTATTTTTCAGTGAAATCAATTTTGTATTTTTCTTTATTTAATTATCTACAACTTTCATGTACAAAGTTTCTTTATTTGAGGTATAAAAAGTGGAACCAAAAATATGTCCCAAAATGAATAAAAGAATGAATAAAAAGAATAGGTATATGGCCCTTATCTCCCCCTACTTTCTTCCTTGTCGACCTATTCATCAAGATGCCTAGGTCTTGAGGTTTCAGGTCATATAATATTTACAATATTTTATTCTTTTTCTTTTCTTTTATTTATTCTATAATTTTAGCTTTAAATATAGTATTTTATTCACTATTTACATGCACATGCATGAATGCTAAGATACTGGAATTAAGGGTATTTACACGCATTTGCTAGGGTTTTTGAGGCCAAAATGATAGAATAAAGATGATGAAATGAGGATTCATCAACAGGTGAATGTCGTCTTGTCCTGGTCTTCGGGCGCAATGGACACCTGGTTGTAGATGGAGTGCCCGTCAAGGAAGTAGTAATGACTCTTCCCAGCCAGCCTCTCTATAATCTGATCAATAAAAGGCAGCGGGAATGATCATTGTAGGTGGTCTGATTTAATCGTCTGTAGTACACACAGACCCTACAAGAAGTGGGTACCCGGGTAGCTATCTCCTCTCTAGACTCTCTCATAACTGTAGTGATGCTCGCCTTCTTGGGCACCACATGTAATTGAATAACCCACTTGGAGTCGGAGACGGGGTAGATAAAATCGACGCTCCACCAATTCAAAATCTCTTTCATGGCTACCTCTCGAATATTCGGGTTCAGCCATTGCTGGAACTCACGCGATGGCTTAGTGTCCTCTTCGAGATAGATATGGTGGGAGCACAAGGCCAGACTTATCTCCTGGAGATCGGCTACGCTCCATCCTATTGCCTTGCGGTTCTTTTCAAGAATATCCATTAAACAAGATTCTTGCTCTCCAGTCAAATCTGTTGAGATAATGACTGGGTACATCTCATGCTCACCCGTAAAGAATCTATACTTCAGCGACTACGGCAAAGGCTTCAGTTCTGGACAGCTGGGAGCTGAAAAATCTGGCTTCTGAAATGTTTGAGTGAACGCGACCAGATCTACGTGTGAGAACTCTCACTGATCATTAATATCTGGCGAAGCTGGCCCTGCTGGTGTATCTGTAATCTGTGTAGGCTCATTCTCCACCCTAGCTGCTGGCTCTGTTGGAATCAAACAAGGTAACAACTCATTAATTCGGCCCAATCTATGTCTGAATCTAAGGGATCTAAATTTGAATCACAACAAATATACTCTGCCTCGCTATCCTGAACATGGTCTTCATCCTCGAATGTGTCCTCTGCTAAGAGTGTGCTCTCCAAACTCTCCTTTGCTTGGATCTGTGAATCTGTAGTATCTGAAGGTGAGAGGAGGGCTCGTGAAAGGGGTCAGACCAAGTGGCTTCATCATCAGTGGTCACAAAGTCGCACTCCTGATGGACGTCCCACTCTGCCTCGGTCATCTGCTATGAATCAATGTGCTGCTCTGAGCAAGCTGAATAGTGCTCTAGTCTTGTCGATCGTCTCTATTTGTATACTCTCGCCCTCGACGCAAAAGTACACCTTCCCACTATCAAGGTCGGACACCGCCTTAGCTGTGGCCAAGAATGGACATCCTAGAATGATGGGGGTATCTGTCACAGACTCAGAGGTCTCCATATACAACACAACGAAGTCCACAGGGAATTTCAGGCCCTGAATTGTGACGACCACGTCCTTCAACAACCCATTTGGCCTCTTGACAAATTTATCAGCAAACTGAAGGACTGTATTGCTCTGTCGAAGAGGGCCAAACTCGAATCGGTCGAGTAAGGCTGCCGGAAGGAGGTTGATGGAAGAGTCTCTATCTAATAGAGTCTAATCAAATCTCTGCTCATGAATATGGCATCTGACATAAGAAGTTCTTACATCTGGCCTCTTGGCTGGCAGACGATTTTGGATGACGAAGCAAGTGGAACGAGTGAGCACATGGATCTCTATATTATGGTTCATCTTCTTCCTACGGATGGTGGTCTTCTCTCTCAGGTTCTTCTGGAAGAGGGGGATGTGCTCAAGTGCCTCCTGTAGAGTCAGCTGAATTTGAAATCTATCGATCATCTGCTGGCTGAACTCTAACTACTGTGATTTTTTTGTATTTTCTTTTTTATTCCCCTTAGCCAAGTGGAGTTCTTGAGGGAAGGGGATGGCTGGGCCCTCCTCAGATAGAGGGCTAGGAATGGGTCCCTGCTGCTGAGAAGAAATAGAGTCCACACAAGTATCACCATGCATCACATATAGACTCGAAGATGAAGAACCCTTTTCTTTATTAATATTTTTAGTATTTTCTGCAAAGTCCTGGGGTACAAAAACTGGAGGAAATACAACTGGAGTAGAAGGGGTGGCCTCACTACCACCCACGGCATCAGGAACTTTGGCATCCGTACCGCACTCTGGATCAACATCTAGATCTCTGGTAGCATCAGTACCACCCTCTACATCTGGGGATGTGACCGCCTCAGTACCATCATCAACATCCTTGGTGACGTCGGTACCATCATCACGAGCGGCATCAGCACCGCTATCCTCCTCGTATGGCGCTCCAGCATCCTCGTGGTGTCATCACTCAGACGAGGCGCCGCCTGTTGGCATCCTACCGCTCCTAAGTGTAACAAAGTCAGCATCAAATGTATATGAAGCAATGTCATCCAATAAATCACTAGGAGTGGTAACCTCTGTGAACTGTACTTGCTCAGATTTTCTTTTTAGGTTATTCGGGATTGTCTCGATCTGAGCGGGTATGGCGGCCTTCCCTTTCATGATCTCCCTCATCTTCTAGCGGAACTCGTCCATCTCCCGCCTGAAACTGGCCTGCTGATCAGAAAGAAGGCGGGCTAGATCATTGAGTGCTGGGTTCTCATAGGTTGGCCCATGACATTCGGACAGGTTGCCTCTCTGAAAGTGAAGCTGCTGCTTGGAAGGATGAGGGGGAAACTGAGAATACTACAGAGGCTGCTATTGGTGTTGCCTCCACGGTTGTCCCTATTGATAGGGATGAGGACCCTGCTGGTAATGCTACTACTATGGCTGGTAAGAGAACTAGGGCTGCTGCTGAGGCTGGTTGTACTATCCGTCCTGAGCTAGAGGCTGTTGCTGGGATGAGGCACCTCCGGTCTACCACCTGAATCTGGGATGATGTTGTCGGTCGTACCGAATCTCGTTGACTTCCATCAACGATTCCTACTTAAAGGGGGTGGAGGAAGCACTGTTAGGGGTTGATCCTGTTGGTACACCACCATTTGAGTGTCCTGAGATGGTGGCGACTGAAAGTATTGGTGTTGCGGTTGTTGGAACGACTCCGCCTGAACATGGCGGACCTGTCTATACTGAGCAAGGTGCTGGGTCGAGCTGTTGCTGCTAGGGTCAGCCCGTGACCTGAGACGGGGCTGAGAAGCCGTTTGTGCCTCTGAAGACCCATGATCTGGGTCTTTAGGTCACTTAATGTCTGTGCCAACTGATCGATTTGTGTCATGCCCTGGCACTGCTTCTTCTCGATAATCTCGATGCGGTCCAGCTTCTCGCTAATGATGCCCATAGCAATGGCTGACGACTCTGCATGTGTTGTGGCTGATGAAGAGGTGGATGGACCTGTATCGACCCGTGATATCCTGTGATAGGTCACGGCCGGTGGCGAGGGCTTCCCTTGAGTGTAGAGACGGGTCTGGGACATAACTGTGTAGTTCTTGGCCATCTCCTCATATATGGCCCAGAACTAATCTTCATCCTTGGCGATGTAGAATCCCCCACAAGAAGCATTTACAAGCCCATGCAGCTCCGGTGTCAGCATACAAAAGAAACTTTGTACTAAGTTGGGCTTGGAGATGTCATGATGTGGACACCGGTCAATGAGCACACGGAATCGATCCCAAGCCTCAAGGAATTGCTCATTAGGGATCATGGAGAAGTTGTTAATCAATGATCTAGCTGCATTCCTCTGGTCCAGTGCATAATACTTATTCAAGTACTCGGTCTGAAGTTGTTCCCATGAAGTGACGTATCTCCCTAAATGTTTCATCCAGTAGGTTGCTCTATCGACTAGGGAGAATGCAAAAGCTATCATCTTGATGGTGTCCTCATCTACGTACTTCTCGTGGACCGTGCTACAGATCATCTCAAATTCTTGCAAATGCATGGAGCTCCTCGGTGGCAAGCCCATGGAACATGGAAAACAACTGAATCGTCTGAGGGGGGAGCGTGAAATCTCCCAGGATCACCAGAAGCTGAATCCAACGATGTGTAAGAGTCGCACCAGGGTTGTGCAATTCTCTCATCGGCCTGGCTGGTCGGACTGGCTTTTATGGCTCCTCTGGCTGTGGTCCGTCTCCTCCTCAGAACTCTGGAATCTCTCCACTGTCTGGTCAGTTCTGCTCTCTGCGGTTAGCTCGCATCTGGGCCATCTCTCTGCACATGTCTGCCATGAATGCTCCCTTATCCCTGATCTCTCTCTGCATCGTCTCCAGGGAGGCTAACATGGTGTTGTTGATGTCACCCAGATCTAAAATATAGGTGGTAGTCTAGGGCTACCCATCAGTGCACTCCTTGTTGCTAGCCATCTCCTGGGTCTCTGCATAGGAAAAAGACCCGAACTTAGGTGCCATCAAATGAACAAATATCTGCTCCGGTCTCTGCTCAGGCACCTCGGGAATGGAAGAAGGGTGATCGAGGGGGAACCGGGTGGAATCAAACTTGGGTTCGGAGAGCGGGTCTAGGCTCTCATGAACCATCCTAGATGAATGGGGCGGAGTGCTCGAAAGCAATGCAACCAAGGGCTGCCTAAGGGACCTCCAGCCCATCATCGTGATCTGGAGAGAAGGCGGATGGGATTTGGAAATAAACAAGATCAGCAAACAAACCCCCAAATTCACCTACTCAACACTAAGAGCTGATGACCGTAAAGGATCTGTCTTTTACCTTGTCAATTTTATTTAGGTGAGCATGCAGTCTAGCAGGGCGATTAAGCGAGCTGGGTAGGAACCCGATGCTCTCAGGAGATTGGCCCAATCCCAAAGCTAGATCTTTCCCAGCTAGTACAAGTTGCGGATCATTTACCGGCTACCAGATCAACTCGCTCTGTTAAGGATATCGTGGCCTGCTTTATTGGAAATCGGAGCGATCCTCACTAGAGAACGACTAACCCCAAGACCAGTAGTCTGATGAGAGTTCAGGTATGGCTCTAGCCTAGAGTGCGGGTCACTCTCTCGTGCAAGCAACCAAACAATGAGGGATTGCTCTCCCAAGACAGATTTTTAGATCAAGTGATTTTTAGGGTCGAGTTTGTTTAGCAGTCCCAACTGTATGATTATCACTTTTTTTTGTGTTTTTTGATAAGAAAATAAACAACTAACGAACTTTTTAATCTCCTAATTATTTAAAGTCCAGAAGGGGGGTGGGGAGAAGTCGAAAAAGCTGATGCACGATCAAACACGATGACTTAGACACACAACTATGCTTGAGTACAACATATCATCCATCATATCATCCATAAACAGATGGTCAATCATAATGTACTATTCAGACTCTAAAGGATATGCTGAGAGCAAGTGCCTTAGAATGGAAGGGATAATAGGTTAAACATTTAGCTCTTACATAATTCACCTACAATAATAATTACCATACAAGTATTGGCATGACACCATTTGAAGCAATATATGGATGTAGGTACAACTCCTCTATGTTGAAACGAGGATGGGATAAAGAACCTTTACGATTCAGATAGACATCAGAAGACATGGGAAGTTGTGGAGATTGCTTAAAAAAGACTAATAATTGCTCAGAGTCATCAGAAAAGCTATAGAGATACCATGAAAAATGACCTTGAGGTTGAGATAGGTTACTTGGTATTCCTCAAAGTGTCGCCTATGAAGGGAGTTCAGAGGTTTGGCTTGCGTGGGAAGTTGACACCCATGTTTTGAGATCCTTTGAAATTATTCAACGGATTAGGAAAGTTGCATATAGACTTGCACTTCCTCCACATCTTTCGACAATGCATGATGTTTTCATATATCAAATCTAAGAAAGTATATTAAGGATTCTGAGCATAAGATAATCTACGATGATTCGCATGTTGCACTGAACTTGACATACCTAGAAATACCAATGCAAATACTAGATAGGGATATCAAGAAGTTGAGGAATAAGGGGTACTTCGAGTTAAAGTATTGTGGCGGAACCAAGAATTTGAAGAAGCACATGGGAATCCTGATAGTGGCATTTTGCATTGGTCTACTAATCAAACACAATAAGAAATCACTATGTGACCAAGTGTGCCTCTGATCAACAATTAACCCACAAAAAATTCGAGCGATAAAGTGTGAGTTAATATTTATTATAACTCTAATATAAATGTGTATAGGTGTAAGTACGGTAGAGTGTCGAACGTATGGAGTAAAATACAGTAGCATGAATTTTTATTTATAAATAATGAATAAATAATAATGTTTATTTTGTACAATATTTACTCAAATAATCAAGGAATTTGTGCATCTTTAAATTAAATAATAATCATTTTCGTTTTTGTTTTTATATTTTATCGGTATATATATATATATTTCATTTTATATATTTATAAAAAATCTTTTAATAATTTTCTCATTTTTAATTTCTTTTTATCTCTCTCTCTCTCTTAATAATATATATGGGTATATATACAACTATATATACGATCTAGAGTACTATAATTATAATTATAACTAAAGATAATCAAGTGCAAAATAAAATGTTTTTGTATTTTTCTACATTTTTTTTGATTTTATGAGTATTTTTGCTAATTTTTATGTATTTTTAAAAGTTAAAAATTTCTAAAAAAATAGGGATTAAATAAGTAGGTTGAATTGTTTTGGAGTTTAAAAATACTAAACAAAGTTAAAATTTCCAAAACTATTTTTCATATGTAATAAAATATATAAAAAATTTTTAAATAGAAACAAATATTTTTTGGAGTTTTGTTAATTTTTTATATTTTTTTATAGAATTTTAGATATTTTTAATTTTCTATCATTTTATTTTTACAGTTTTAGGGATTTTTGGTCTGACACTATAAAATACTATAGTAAACAACATATAAATTTTTTGAAATTTTTCAAAAAGTTTTTTTTATATCTTTTAGGAATTTTTTAAAGCAAACAAGAAAAAAACGTGCCCTTTTTATTTTTATAAATATAAATGTGCATACAGTAAAAAAATAAAAATATAGCATGAAAAATCAAGCATCGGGTACATTGTCATATTTTTCATAATTTTTGGAGCAGGGATGATTTTTAAAAAAATATAGAAACATGCACAAAAATGAAGTACTAACATGGACCTTTTTGCAAATATTAAAAAGTTTTCATGCATTTAAGAACTCTAATACAATACTCCAAGGGTTAAAGTAAAATTTTATCATGCATATTTTAATTAAAAAACCTAGTAGGGGCATATTTGCAATATATAAAACATCCAAGGTCCTCTGTGCAATTTATTCATAAAATTTAAGACGTATTGCACACATATTTAGACTAATTATAAATACAGAAACCTATGAAGGTACAATTACAAAATTCCCACATCACGTGGAGGGGCACGTGACGTGAGCTGGCATTGATGTAAATACAAATACCCAAAAATGCTAGGGGTATTATGCAATTTATCTATATTTTTTTACACTTCATACCTAAAATTAAATACCAAATAAAATTATAGAAAAATGGTAGGGGCATCAGGGAAATTTATCCCCATATAGAGTGACCACATAAGCACACTTACTCGACCTACGGCTGGGAATGGGGCATCGCTTCGTCTGGAGTGAACGGTCCAGATTAGATCTGGGCCTCGTCGAGGACCTGACAGCTCTAGAGAGAGAAGGAAGAACAATTCCATGCATGTACTTCAATCTTGATTTTCTCCTCGTTCTAGCCACCTGGGAGCTTGTTGACGATATCCTCAGCTTCCTGGAGACGACCCGTGTCGAATGGCACCATCAGAAAGGTATATGCCTCGCTGGGGAGAGGCCTGGAGCTCGTGGAAGAACCAGGTGCCTAGGAACCTCCTTCAGTTCCATAATCGACCCTCCAGGGGTCTTTAGCATGTCGAACCCACAGAAGAAGACTCGGGGGCTCGAGGCCAATCACCTCAATCCTAGAATGAAGCTGTTGCGCGAAGAAAATAAGCGAGATGGAAGAGCTCTTATTTGCTGATCCATGGGGGACCAGGTTTGTACGAAGTGGGGAAAATATGCAACATGCAAAGGGGAAGTGAATGAGCATGGAAGGTGGGTCAGAACTTGACAGAGTTACGGTGGAACATAGCCAGAGCAGAGTTACGAACTTGACAGAGTTATGTTGGAACATACTCGGAGCAGAGAACTAAACTAACTAAGACTAAAGCTACCTAAGAAATGTAAAAAATACACAGTTTGTGCATGGTATTCCAGGAAGCAGGGACCACACCTGAGATGGGTGTATCGACGGTGGTGGACCACCTCTCCTCCTCCTTTCTCCTCACGGACACTTCGGGGTACTCCTACTATCACCAAGAACACTCTCGCGCACAAGGATTGATGTTACAAGGCTCGAACATGGATCAAAAACGAGAAGTAAGAAGGTTGAGGTTATTTAAAGACATGGTGAGGAGGACTTATTCGATTAGGGTTTTTGCACGAATCGATGAATCTTTGACTTTGAAAAGGCGCCGACGTGATTGAGGGTAGATCGCAGAAGTTTTTTCGTGAAGGAATCGAGAAGAGAAAATCAATGAATCAAAAGAGGAAATTGGGAGAAGACGGGTTGAATGACGTCTGACATGCCTGTAGGCTGGAGACAGGGGAGTTGACTCAAGTCAACTAGGGTTAGCTTCTGGTTGGTCTACGTGGACCAACCAGAAAATTCCGAGGGGAAACTTATTGGTAAAATCGATAATGAATTAATTAATTTTAAAGTATAAAATAAAAAATGTTTGTTATTTTATGTAGTATTTGGTTACTATTTTTATTTATTTTTATGGAGCTATTTATTATGAGTTAGTATTTATATGCATAGTTATAGGTATATTTACCTATATATAGCTTATTTTATTTTTATTTGTATTTTGAATTTTATTATTATGTATACTTAATTTATATATTTATAGATTATTTAAATATAAACAAATATATTTTTATTGTATTTTTTTGATGCTATTTGCACATATAAATAAATAAGGGTATTAGTTATATAGGTATAAGCATAGTATAATCATCTATGTAGTTTTATATATTATTTATTTTAATGTATTTTTATTGGTTTTGTTGAATTCTAAATATGTACATGTATTATAATGAATATTTACAAAATCAGAAAAATATAAAATAGTGATGAATATAATGATACATAAAATGATTATTTTATTCAGGTATATTGTACGATAGGGGTCCAAAATCTAACTTTACGTCCACTACAAAGAAAGACGGGATTGGCGTGCACATGATGGCTCGTAATGTGCACGCCCGACTACTGGGCGAGCACATGTGCTTGTTTAGGGCATGCTCGCCTCTACGAGAGTCGCTCCGGCAGGTGGGCGAGCACATTGGGACGCTATGTGCTCGCCTGCTTGCTGGCGTGCACATATGTGCTCGCCGAAATGATCGCCCCTATAAAATAGGGCGATCATTCATGGAGCACCTGGCGAGCACATGTGCTCACCCAAAAGCACATCATCCGCAAAATTACGATCGCTCATATTATACTCCATCTTCATAGATAGAAGATCCAAAATCGCGGAGAGTTTTGAATATGTCATGCAACCCAACCACAATGGTCCTTCTGCTTTTTTCAACAACTCGTAAAATTCTACGGACTTTCCATATGATTCCTCATCATCTAAAAAAAGTAGCATTAAAATCTTGATCCGCAACATCCATAACCATATCTACAAAAGGATTACTATTGTCATCTTCTTCCGCATCATTCATCTTGTCCTTGTAATCCTCACCATGCCTCCACCAAATCTGATATCCTTCCATGGAAAACATTTTATAAAGATGTAACTGAGTTTCATCCTTTGATCTCTTCCTCATTAAATGACATTTTTTACACAGACACAAGATAGTTCCATCTGAATCCACGACACGGGAACCTTGTGCGTAAGCAAATTGTATAAATTCCTGAACACCTCTTTGAAAGGTATCTGCTACACGTCCATCTACTACACAGTTGTACATCTACTCTCTATTAGTCATATTGATCAACCTGAATGAAACAATTTATAATGTCAAATCCAAGAAAATATGTGAGGAATACCTAAACGTAACCCATTATTGATATAAAAGATGAGAAGAGAAGTGTCTTAATTATGTTATCACTTGATCTCGTCCATAAGGATTCAAACTTACTAAAATATGATCGTTGTCACAAGCTTGTTTATTTCTGACGAAAATTCGGCGGCATAACCGTGCACCTCTCCCGTATACCTCATAAATCAATCGCAATCAACTTTCACAATAATCATATTAGTGATTATTTCGATAGTAAACTATTATTGAATTGGTATACCGAATAGGAAGGGGTTATGAATCGAATTTCCATAAGAAATAAAGAGCTTGTGACAACGATCACCTTTTAGTAAGTTTGAATCCTTATGGACCCCCTTAGTCCGGGATCTCCAAACTAAGGAAAGCTAACATAAATGTAATACTTTAAGATCACTTTACACCATACATTTGTACGTGCTACAAATGGGACAATAAAATAATCTTAAAATTTTTATTCATTTATATTAGTCGGACAATTACGTAAATTTGGTTGGTTAACAATGTGGATAGGGATAAGTGTGATCCTAATGTAGTGCCTAATAGAGTGGATTGGCTAAATAATATTATATGGGTACCTGCAAAAAAACCAAATTTTAAACCTGCAAATATCGAAATCCACGACCATTGATCTGGGGTAAACATCCCAAAGTGAGTCCAATAGTGTTGTGAAACAATTAAAAAATATAACACAATTAGAGGTGATCAAATCCTCCAATGTGTTGCACACGTCTCCCATTGTGCAGGGCCACACACCACCCGGTGTTGAGGGACGCACTGTGTGTGAATGATTTTATGCGATTTTATAATAATTAATGATTAGTGTTTTAGACTTATCATCAACCTAACTATAATTTAATGTGATATACTTAAACACATTAACTAGAATTTAGTGTGATAATAAATTATCACAGAAGAAATATTTCTGTTTATAGTTATTATCACGCACCAACGATTTTAACTTAAATAAATGTCTAATTTTACATCCATTATATAGTTCTTATTCTCAAAGGCTTTGTATCTCCCATCACCTCTTAAAATGAACCTAGTGTTATGAAACTAATGTTATGGTACTTCTCTATATCAACATTCCCTAATGTTATTAAACTAGTCTTATGGCACTTTTCAATGAACCTAATGTTATGAACCTAGTGTTATGAAACTAATGCATCTCTCATCCCATCTATATCAACATTCACCTACATCACTATTTAAGCACTTTACTTGTTGTATCATTTAATCAAACACTTGACATGCCTATAATATTTCATCTATATTAGACAAAAATTTACTCAAATCTAAATACAACTACATATTAAACACCTATATGAAGCATAAGCAACAAGATTAACAACTAGTGATATTAAATTTAAGAACAAAACAATCAACAACATCAAAACCTAAACCTCTAAAAACAAGTATGAAATCGAATGAAATACATAAAAAAGAGATAAAGGATGATAAGATATACCAAAAGAGAGGCGTGTGTGTGATTGAATGGTCAAACAGGACTCCCTAGAAGCGGTAATGGCGGAGCTCTCGTCGCCGGAGGGGATGAATGAAAGGGGAAGTCGCACAAGAATGAGGAAAGGGGGCGCCCGACGTTCAGTTTACGGGCACGGGTGACGAAGCGCAGAAATCTACCCTTTCTAATGTCGTATAATTGACTAGTGCGTTGCAGTCGGATAGATTCGCGATCGATAAAAAATAACCGCACAATCGATTAAATCGTCGAACGAATTTAATATGTGGATTTATGTTTATTTAGCCTGGGAAAGCCCCATGGTTGACTCAAGGAGGCAAAGGAACAACTCAAGATCAGATTAGATGGATTAGATTACGGTTTTCCAAGTGAAATTTTTTGGAATTCTTTTTCTAATTCTATGAGGAGAAGAGATCGGTTGTGTTGCAAAGATTGCAAAGTAATCCCTGGAGAGAGTTTGACAACCCAACATCGCTTGTTAGTCTTGGATTTACAAATAAAAGGGCTGGTAAAGAAAATGAAGGTTCCTAAGATCACTAGAACTAGGTGGTGGAATCTTCCGCTGAAGCAATCAAGCTTCAGGGAGAAGGTTTTAGAAGACTTATCTTGGGATTGTAGCGGTAGTGCAAACGAGATGTGGGAGGCAGTAGCATCTTGTATTCGAAAGGTAGCCAAAGAGATGCTAGGCGAGTCAAAAGGAGGAGCTCCGGGTCAAAAGGAGGCTTGGTGGTGGAGTGAAGGGGTGCAAGAGAAGCTAAAAATTAAAAGAGCTTGCTTTAAAGCTATGTCTAAGGATAGAACAGAGGAAACTGTCACAGACTATAAAATAGCGAAGAAGGAAGCAAAGAAGGCTGTAAGCGAAGCTAAGTCAAAAGCTTATGTGGTTTTGTATAAAAATCTCAACTCTAAGGAGGGCCAGAAGGATATATTCAGGTTGGCCAAAGCAAGAGAAAGAAAGACCAAAGACCTTTCTCAAGTGAGATGAATTAAGGACGAGGAAGGTCACGTGCTTGTTACTCAGAAGGATATAGAGACTAGATGGGAGAAGTACTTCCATAAACTTTTCATTGGAGAAGGAAGTAGAGAGATCACTTTGGGTGATCTAGCTAGTAGTGAAAGTTACTTGAATCGTACATGCTATAGACGAATACAAAGAAAAGAAGTAGAGGAGGCTTTGAAGGTTATGAGACCAGGGAAAGGTGTTGGACCAGATGACATCCCTGTAGAAGTATGGAAAGTTTTAGGTGAGCGTGGTTTGACTTGGCTTACGAATCTATTCAATGTTATTTGGCGAAGCAAGAAAATGCCTGAAGATTGGAGGAGGAGTATCGTGGTGCCTCTTTATAAGAACAAAGGAGACATTCAAAATTGTTCAAATTACAGAGGTATCAAGCTGATGAGTCACACTATGAAAATTTGGGAACGTGTGATCGAAAGAAGAAGGTTGAGGCAAGTTTCCCAAGTAAAAGAAAACCAATTCGGATTCATGCCAGGTCGCTCAACTATTGAAGCCATCCATTTGCTGACGAGAACAATGGAGATTTATAGAGCTAAAAGGAAGAATATCTATATGATCTTTATTGATTTGGAGAAGGCTTATGATTCCGTCCCACGAGAGATACTATGGAGAGTTTTGGAGAAGAGACAAATACCTGTCCTATATATTAATCTCATAAAGGATATGTATGATAGGGCTTTATCTTGATAAAGGACCCCGACGGGGAAGACTGACTATTTTGATATCAACATTGGTTTACATCAAGGTTCAGCTTTGAGTCCATTTCTTTTTACTTTGATTATGGACGAGTTGACAAGTCACATTCAGGATGAGTTACCTTGGTGTATGTTATTTGCTGATGATATTGTGTTGATTGACGAGACTAGAGATGGAGTAAATGAGAAGCTTGAGGTTTGGAGACATGCATTGGAGACTAAAGGCTTTCGTATAAGTAGGGCTAAGACGGAATATATGGAATGCACCTTTGATGGAAGCAATGGTGAAGGAATCGAGGTGAAGATCGGTGACGATAACATTCAGAAGAGAGATTCTTTTAGATATCTGGGATCTATTTTGCAACATGATGGGGAAATTGATGGAGATGTTACTAATAGAATAAATGCAGGCTGGCTAAAGTGGAGAGGAGCCTCCGCTGTTCTTTGTGATAAGAAAATTCCTTTAAAAATTAAAGGAAAGTTTTACAAAGCGGCCGTGAGACCTGCTATGCTTTATGGTTCTGAATGTTGGCATGTGAACCATAGACATGTGCAGAGAATGGCTGTAACAGAAATGAAAATGCTAAGATGGATGTGTGGACATACACATAAAGATCGGATTCTGAATGATGCAATTAGAAAGAAAGTTGGTGTAGCTCCGATCGAGGATAAGATGCGAGAAAACCGCTTAAGATGGTTTGGTCATTTGCAAAGAAGGTCAACTGATGCACCGGTTAGGAGATGCGAGTGTTGGGATGTTGAGCCGGCTAAGAGAGGGCGAGGATGGCCCAAGAAGTATTGGAAAGAGACTATACAAAGGGATCTTAGCTTTTTGGATATAAGTCCGAGATTGACCCAAGATAGATCTGAATGGAGGCGAAGAATCCATGTAGCCGACCCTACTTAATTGTGGGAAAAGGCTTTGTTGTTGTTGTTGTTATGCCGGACACATGCAAGAATCAAGCCAATTCAAAGTTAATTCAATTAAGATATCAAATTAAGTCCAAAAATTATGAAAATTGGCCAGATGATGAAATATGGTGAAAATAAACTACCCTACTTTTTTGGAATTTTCTGATGCACGGATAATAAAAAATGCAGACTTTAGTGAAAATGACTAAACCAATTTTAATAATTACCAAACGATTCTATTTCTTAGAAATAAAATTAATCCAAATAGATCTATTTAAGAGCTATCCAAATCAACTTGAATTTCCCTAAAAAACTTCACGGTTAATTAATTAAAAATCGATTAAGATTTTCACTAAATGATTTTTCTAAAACAAATTATACGTGCAACTAATGTGATTTTCGGATATGTTGTAGCATAAACTTATATCTACCAATGATGATTTTTTAGAGATTTTTCGATATGCAGAGAATGAGCAATCAATTAATCAATCAAAATGAATAAAATATTACAATTTTAACCAAATTAATTTCCAATAATATTCTGCAAATCAGAAAAATACAAATAAATGCTATGATGGTAGAATAAGAGTTATACTACACAATGTAACTTTTGGAATTGAAAATTGACAACAGAATGATGATAAAATAAACGTGTAAATGCAGGGGTATGAGTGCAATAAAAAATGAAATGTAGAATGCAATTTGTGCACAGGGGAACTTTGGAATTAATAAAACTTGCAAAGATGAATGTGCAAATTTCACAAAAAATAAAATAACAAAATAAACGACCTGTTCCTATCTTGGAAACCAATTAGGGCACCCAGAGAGATGAGGGCGGTGGCCACGGGGAGCTTGCGCGGGCCAATGCGCGGTTGGAGGAGGTGCGGGCGGTCGAGAGGATCGAGGGACGGCGCCTAGAGTGGGCGGGAGGACGATGACGCGGGCGGCGGCCACGCGCGGCCGCGCTGGCGATCTGCGGGAGGCGGCCGAGCTGGCGCTTCGCGTGAGGAGCTTGCGTGCTGGAGCATGGCTCACGGCTGAGCGCGCGCGAGGGAGGGCGGCGCAAGGGCGACCGGGCGGCGGCCTGGAGCGCGTGGAGCGGCGCGCTCCTCGGCGGTGGAACGCGGCAGCGGGCGGAGGGCGCGGTTGGCACCACGCGTGCGGCGGTGCGCTTGCGCGCAGCGGAAAGAGGATGGGCTGGAGCGGCCAGGGAGGGGCGCAGCAGCTGCTGGGGCACGGTGGTGCGCGCTGGCTATTGGTGTGGAGGCGGCGAGTCGAGGGAGAGCAGCGGTAGCGCCGGGCGCCCGCACGGTTGCGAGGTCGGTGGGCAGTGGTGCTGCAGGTGGATGCGGCAGGAGGGAGCACAATAGGGAAGACGCAGGGAACCTGCTCCTGGGCGCGCGATGAAGGATGCGTCTGTCGATGGGGCGGGCGCCGGCCTGGTTGAAGGTGAGGCAGCAGCCACGGGCGGAGGAGGAACGACATCACAGGCCATGGGGTGGTCGGCCTGGAGGTGGTGACCAGCCGAGGGGGAGCTGCTGCATTGCCTGCAATCTTTTCTTTTCTTTTTGTTTGCAATTTTTTTGTAATATATATATTTTTTTGAAAACAGAAAATAAAATGTGAATGAATGGGTGGATTGTGATGGTGGTGGTGATAATGAAAATATTTTGGTGTTGTGTTTGATGTTGATTTCAAAATGATATGGTGATGGTGATCAACAAGAAGAAAATAATGTTAGAGGAAAAAATGAAATGACAAGATGAAGATAGAGGACTTACCTGCGGTTTCGCCGGAAGTGGAGCCGCGTCGTGCGGCTTCCGGTCGTGGCCTCGAGAAGGGTGGCGGGGTCCTTCGAAGCTGGAGCAGATTCCTGCGAGGGATGCTGCGACGAAGTAGTTGAGACCACCTCGGATCTCGCCGTGGTCGTAGGTCGTCGCTCGACGGTGGTTTTCGGTAGCTGTCACCTACAGATAGCCAGAGCTCTCTCTCTTTTCTATTGAAATGGCGGATGACGGAAAATGATGGAGATGGTGGTGAATAAGAATAGGAGGAGGGTGTTGGAAAAGAGATGGAGAGAGTGGAGAGAATGGTGGAAGAAGTGGGGAATATGGTGGCTTGGAGTGGGGAGTAAGAAAAGAAGAGGTAAAAGGGAGATTAAATAAACAAAATAATAAAATAAAATAATAGGCTACTTAAAATAATTAAAATAGTAATAATAAAATAATAATAAATCCGAAAATAATAAAATAAATTCGAAAATAATTAAATAAAGGGGTGACATGTGGCGACTCCAGGAGCGGCCACATGTCGCTCCTAGAAAATTCAAAAATTAAATGTAAACAAAAATAAAAAAGAAATAACAAAAGAGATTAAATCAAAAAGTGGTCAACACAAAAGTTGCTCGTCTCGACGAGATCAACAACTTTTGTGAAGGGCCGAAAATCAAAGGAAGTGATATGTACAAAAACGTATTTTTGGGTGGTACCTTATAGATATAAAATACCTCATTTTATCTTTTGTATTTTTTGTCATTTTTAATTAAAAAAATCAAAATAAAGTTAGGAAAAATATGAGAAGATTATTTACAACTTAATCTATTTTTTTGGATTTTAATAATGAAGAAAATCAAAAGATAAGATACAGGGGTAAAACGGTCATTATTTACAATGTACAAAAAGGGGCCCAAAACCCAAGTTTTACATACAAGCTCCGATTTTAATGAAATTGGTCTCATTTCGAAGGTCTTTGAATATATATTACTTTAAAAGTGAGTAGACCTGATTCGGATTAAGGCTCCTGGTTTCAAACTTGGATTGAGTTTTATTGGTCAATTTTACAAGTTAGTATTTTTTTGATATTTTTCCTTTATTAGTGTTAGTAATATATACACTATGGAGTTGGTTTTATTGGATTTGGAGTTAGTATAAAATAAATACAAATAGGCTATTTTAACTAATATACAGGTGAATATTTACAAGTGAATTTGGCTTCTTATTTAATGCAAGTATGAATGCTAAAATGCAGATATTATGCTTGCATGCATGAATGCTAATTTTATAATATAAAGGGAAATATGCATCTATTTACTCGGGAAAAAGACTCTATTTTCAACTTTTAGAGTGATGAATCACAGATTCATCAACCCCCTATACTTAAACCTTGCTCGTCCCCGAGCAACTAAATGAAATGCAAGAGTAAAATGATTTTGGGTTCCATACCAAGGTCATGAACAAAAGTTGAAAATGGAGCTTGACTCGAACTTTGGATTAATTGTGTGGCGGAACCTTATTTGGATCTGAATTTAAGACCTAACAGACTTCAAGTTCCACAAGTCTTCTATTCAAGACGCCTCAACAGTCAGGTCAGAACAAATCCTCAAACGCAAATTTCTGATGACTATGATTCTTACTTGTACTGTGTAAGTGAAATGTAACTCCCCACATCAGAAATGGCTCAGAAACAACCTCCTCTAATAAGGTAACTCAAATAACCCGGTCCAGTAACTCTTTCCTCGAGGAGTGGGGTATTCCCTTCTAAGTTCAAGTGCGACCAACTCAAGAGGAGTAGGTAGAGAAAAGAATGGACGGTAGCCAGTGTAGCCACCTATCCCGGGATGCCTGACCAGTGTAGCCAAGTCATCCAGCTGCATTTTCTTTGCTAATATACATACTCCGATAGGTATTTTATTTTCACTTGGACCTGTCTGATTTTTTTGGAGTTCTTTCTTGCATTTTTTCTCTTTTTTTGGAACTATATACAAGGTGCAGCATGTACATCAGGAGTTTTTCCTCTTGAGCCAGTAGACTATCCCTCTTTTGAAGCATTATTTCAACCCACAGCATCCTGTCCTCAGATGTTAACACCACCAGACTAGGTTGAGATGCACTACCCTCCCTAGAGGAGGACGGATGTTTCCACCCGTGTGCTCCTCCAAGCTAAAGGATTCTATCTCCTCACCACCTCATCAATGAAGAGCTACATGCATTGTGCTTGTCCAAGTTAGGTCACTGTCTATAAGAATCATGCGTATGCACGAGATATTCTACTTAGACTAATCAAGATGGCATGTGAACATAGACTTGCGGACTCAAAGATCTAAGTCACTTGACCTGAGAAATCTTAACTCCAGTTCCTATAAGGTTCCTCTGAAATTAGGTGGATTAAGGTCAAATCAAGTCCATCCTCAATATCTACTCATAACTTGTTTCAGAACCCACTAGCTTTTCACTTTGCATATGCAAGATATGCAGATGATGTGCAGATGACATGCTATGAATGAAATGCAAGACTTTTTTTTTGAAAATGCAAGATAATATGCAAGAGTAAATAAGAAGCCTTTTTGTTTTATTTTTCTGGTATACAACAATTTTTTTATTATTTACAACAATTATTAGTTGATACAATTTGTACATAGTATACACGATTTTTTTTGGTATACAACAACTTTTACAAAAGTATGTTTTACAAGAATTTTACAACTTTTTATACAAGTATTATACATATAGTACATATTATACAAGTATACAAAATTTTAATTTATTTTTTTTAATTTTTACAAAAGGTTTACAAGTATTATACAAGTATACAAATTTTTTTTGATTTTTACCCACCCATAATTATTGTAAAATATATACAAAAATACGCGAAAATACGCAAAAGTACGAGCTATGGGTAAAGTATATATGTAATATATACACGCCCCCCGATACTTAGCGTATGCTATGTCCTCATAGCACGAAAGCAACTAAAAATACATAGCTCGGGCTAAGCGTAGGAGAGCTAAAATAACAAAAAGTATAGAAGTCGTCCCGCCCCCTATACTTAGGCTCTGGCAGCCTAAGTGTTGAAGAAGATCAGAAATGGGGCGGACGAGGAAAAGAGGGGAAATGGATGAATATATACACGGCGGGCATCGGTCCCCCCTATACTTAGGCTCTGGTCAGCCTAAGTATAGGACAGGAGTGAGTAGGAGGATCGATGTGATCTGGAGGATGTACAATGAACAGTGAAGAGACTCGGGTCACTCTCCCCCATATACTTAGGATCTGATCATCCTAAGTATAGCCATAAAATGAAATGATATGGAGCCAGGGCGAGTGATTCGAATCACTGGAGAGGGAGAAAAATATATATACACGGAGAATTGAGAATATACAAGGATTAAGAAGGTTTGTGACGAACCTTCTTGCGGACGCGAGGAGGTGGATAATATACATATGTGTCGCTGTCGGAATCGTCCTCAGATGAATAATAGTGAGGTGTAGGGATCATCCAACACGAGTCGACACATGGCAGCTTGCTTAGATAAGGCTTAAGAACAGCCGAACTGAGCTCACTCATATAAATCACCTTATCTGGACCAGATGAGGACTCTTCCGAAAATTCCTTCTCCGGTGTGTTGAAGGAAATTTTCTTAGTCGGTTTTCTAGACCCTGAATCATTGAAAGGGAGTGGAGAGCGACGCGCCTTGAGAGGTTCGGGGGAACACCTCGAGGAATCAATTCTCGACTTCCTCTCACTAGATAGCCGACTAGAAGAGGGAGCAACCGTGTTTTTAAGTGGAGTCAATTTTGTCTGGGTTGTTTCCTTAGAAGGTCCGGGTCGTGGTGTGGTGCTGACTATGGGTTCCTCATCAGACGAGTCACCATAAAGATTGTAATATTCCTGAAGGGCCAGCACATGTCTCGGGAAGGTTCTAGTGGTCTCAGTCGGCTTGGTATTATTGGGCTCCTGTGTCGGATCATCGAAATGATCAAGGCAATCCATAAAGGTCGTGTTTGACTCAATGTCAGCTTCTGGTCGTTAGTCCTCCTTAGAAACTGTCACGGTGGTGGTGCAAGCAGTTGAGGAGGTGTGGGGAGTCTCTGAACCAACGATCGTCCGAACAGTCGGTCTCTCAGGTGTAGCAGAGAGGTGGGACTCATCTACCTCTCGATAGTCACGACTGCCAGCGGATGTGCGGGTCACTTGAGAGTAAAGTGTGTCAAATATCGGGTGAGGTCGGAGTGCTCCCAATGCTGAAAAATCGATTTCCCGAGTCTCGCAATCTATAGTCGCCTTAGCCAAGGCTAAGAACGGCTTTCCGAGAATAATCGGAGACTGGGAAAACTCTCCTCGGTGCTCGATGTCAATGATCGTGAAGTCCACCTAGAGTAGAGCACCTTGGAAAGTAACGATGACTGAAATATTTCCTCTCGACCGTTTGATGGATCGGTCAGCCAGCTGAACGATATCTCTCGACTTCCTAAGTGGCCTGAGTTTGAGCTTGTCAAACACAGAGGTCGGGAGGATATTTATCGGTGAGTCATCATCGATTCTTGCATGGGTAAAGATCGTGTCTTTGATTTCACATTCAACTCGGGGCAACCGCTTCTCTCTGCGGCTCTTGGTCTTTCTCCCCATCACCAAGGAGGTGGCCATAGACACTATGTGTCTTTCAGTCCTTGTCCTCTTATTGCCCGACCTCTTGGGCATCAATTTACTTCTCACAAATCGTTTGAGGTCGGGAAAGTGATCTATGGCCTTTATTAAGGGAAATTTGAAAATCAGTTCTTCATCGAGTGCTTCCCTTAGGGCAGGATCCAATTTTTTTAGGTCATTTTCATTTTCAATTTTTATGTGGTTTTTTGGTTTTTCAATTTTTTTGGTATTTTGGATAGATGAATGATCGGACTCTAGATTGGAAGGCATGGGGTTAGTAGAAGAGGGAGATAGAATGGACTCCAGCTGTACAGACGGTGTGGGTTCTCTGATGCTTGCTCGGTTTTCAACATCAGATCTACTTACTTCCTTCTCCACTTTCATACCTAGGCTGGTAGATATTGAGTTCAATATTTCCATGACATCTCTCAACTCGTTACCAAATGATTCATTTTTCTTAATAAGTCTAGAGATGTCATCCTCCACAATATTCTCATGACAAATCATGGGAGAGTTTTGCTCAATTGGAGGGTAATGCTGAGATATTGGGGTCTCATACTCAACATACCTAGACTTCGGCATGTAATGCTGGCTTGAGTATGGACCATCCAAATGGTAAATACTAGTCGGAGCCTCATATGATAAAATGGGGACTGATAAGTCTAGCTCACGAGTCCAATCATGTGAATGTATAGGCTTTCCGAATGAAGGCTGGTTAATGGAATCTTGATCACTAAAGTCAATCAAGTCTGGGAAATCATGATGTACAAGCCTCTCCATTCGGGTTGTTTGATCGATCAAGTTTTGCCCTAAGGTCAAGTCGGGATGTTTATATGTAACTGGTGGTATGGTCCCTACTTGAGATGAGAATGAATAACGTGGGGGCATATAATTCTGCCAATCATCTGTCTCAGCAGTGGCTTGCTCTGCATTCGATTCTTTAATTCCTGCAAGCTCGCGAGAATAAGTCCAAGATGGAAGTGGATCCAGAATGTCAGAATATGGAGTAGGTGAGTCATGCGAAGAAGTGGAGAAGTCAGTCGGAGTTCTGACTTCATGATCGGGTTGAGGGGGAGCTGACCACGGGTAAGGGTCTCCCGTGGATGGCGGAGGAGAAAGCAAAGATGAACGGTATAGGGCGAGGAGGAGTGACCAGAGGTCACAGGGTATGGAAGACCAATATCTGACATCTTGGAGAGGAAAGGAAGAAGATTGATGTAGAAAATGTGTAATTACACAGGATAAACGCACACTGACAGACACAAAGACAAATGCAAGAGCAAACCCCGAGTTTCACACTCAACACGGTGAAGGACCGAACTGAGTCCAATTAATCTTGTAGATTTTAAGTGTGATTTTCAAGCAAGATAGCAAGGATTACGCGGCCTATAGGGAAGTCGGCTCAGAGCCGGATGCGTCTTCCCTGTTTAACCTGTCGCCTAAGATACCGTCGGGTCCTTCCTTCTTCGCTCCTATCCCAAGTCGATGGATTCAAAGACCACACCCCTATCTACCTGCAAGCAGGCGGAGGCTGACAAGGCCCGGAAACTTCACCCCCAGGGGGTTACTGGCAAGCTTGTCGCAAAAGTACCGCAACTTCGCCCCTATCTTACCTGAGATAAGGCTACTTGGTATTAGTCAGTGAATCTGAAATTATTCGACTTGTGATATTTGCTAGTATCAGTTGGAACGTGATATGGAAGGCGGAGATTTGGGCTCTGCCTTAAGGTGTTCACACACACTCAAGTACCCTCACTCAGCCTGAAAACAAGGTCGGGGATTAATCTCCCGTAAATAATTGTCCAATTTTATTGATTTTTTTGTCAATAATGTTTAGCAGTCCCGATTTTAAGTTAAGTTATCACTTTGTTAGTCAACCACACAACACGCCTATCATCCAGTCCCAATTTTCTTTTTAATTTAAATGTGAAAATCAGAGGGGGAAATCGAGAAAAGCCGATGCAAGTTAAAAACAATGATGCGTATGCTAAGTAGAGAATACTTACAGTGATCCCTTCGCTTTTATGCAGGATGCAGAACAGAATTGAGATCTTTTACACTATATGCAAATGCAAACGAGAAAAGCCGCTCCTAGACAGGCAGTTCTATTAGCGAGTGAAGAACGAATTTGATTTGACTAGATATGCGGTCTAAGTGCGTCTTTTACGTGCAATGTGTGGTCCTAAATAACTACGAGCACAAGCTAATCCTAGAGTGGCTCAAGGAGCCGCTAGTGCAAGCTTAGTCTAAAATTCAAATCACACAGTAGACAGGGACACGGTTCCACTATGTTTACACATGCGAGAACCCAAACGGGAACCGCTGTAAATGCAAACAATTTTTACAAGTAAAAAAACTGAAAAATCCTTCTGGCGTCTCAACAGCCGACTTGATCCACAAATAGTCAGCCTCCGATGCACTTCGAGATGCCTCGACTTCAAGAAAGCCGCTCCAAGTCCACCGGGACCTCGCACAAAAAGATAAAATTATGTCAGAGAGATATATATACAAAAATGGTGAGAAAAACAATTAGAGAAAAAATAGATAATTACACTGCGGCTCGGGGGTCAGACTACCCGAGTAAATGGAAAATGTAGACCTAACTTTCTAAAGTGATCCTAAGTCGTTTGCCTCCCCGGCAACGGCGCCATTTGACGAAGCACGGAAATCTACCCTTCCTAATGTCGTATAATTGACTAGTGCGTTGCAGTCGGATAGATCCGCAATCGATCAAAATAACCGCACAATCGATTAAATCGTCGAATGAATTTAATATGCGGTTTTATGTTTATTTAGCCTGGGAAAGCCCCAGGTTCGACTCAAGGAGGCAAAGGAACAACTCAAGATCAGATTAGATGGATGAACAACTCAAGATCAGATTAGATGGATTAGATTACGATTTTCCAAGTGATATTTTTTTGTATTCTTTTTCTAATTCTATGCCGGACACATGCAGGAATCAAGCCAATTCAAAGTTAATTCAATTAAGATATCAAATTAAGTCCAAAAATTATGAAAATTGTTCAGACGATGAAATATGGTAAAAATAAACTACCCTAATTTTTTTGGAATTTTCTGATGCACGGATAATAAAAAATGCAGACTTTAGTAAAAATGACTAAACCAATTTTAATAATTACCAAACGATGCTATTTCTCAGAAATAAAATTAATCCAAATAGATCTAATTAAGAGCTATCCAAATCAAGTTGAATTTCCTTAAAAAACTTCACGGTTGATTAATTAAAAATCGATTAAGATTTTCACTAAATGATTTTTCTAAAACAAACTATACGTATATGTTGTAGCATAAACTCATATCTACCAATGGTGATTTTTTAGATATTTTTCGATATGCAGAGAATGAGCAATCAATTAATCAATCAAAATGGGTAAAATATTGCAATTTTACCCAAATTAATTGTCAATAATATTCTACAAATTAGAAAAATACAAATAAATGCTATGATGGTAGAATAAGAGTTATACTACACAATGTAACTTTTGGAATTGAAAATTGACAACAGAATGATGATAAAATAAATGTATAAATGCAGGGGTATGAGTGCAATACAGAAAATGAAATGTAGAATGCAATTTGTGCACAGGGGCACTTTGGAATTAATAAAACTTGCAAAGATGAATGTGCAAATTTCACAAAAAATAAAATAACAAAATAAATGACCTGTTCCTATCTTGGAACCCAATTAGGACACCCAGAGAGATGAGGGCGGCGGCCACGGGGAGCTCGCGCGGGCCAATGCGTGGCTGGAGGAGGTGCGGGCGGTCGCGAGGATCGAGGGGCGGCGCCTGGAGTGGGCGGGGAGGACGATGACGCGGGCGGCGGCCACGCGCGGCCGCGCTGGCGATCTGCGGGAGGCGGTCGAGCTGGTGCGTCACGTGAGGGGCTTGCGTGCTGGAGCGCGGCTCGCGGCTGAGCGCGCGCGAGGGAGGGCGGCACAGGGGTGACCATGCGGCGTCCTGGAGCGCGTGGAGCGGTGCGCTCCTCGGCGGTGGAACACAGCAGCGGGCGGAGGGCGTGGTTGGCACCGCGTGCGCGGCGGCGCTTGCGCGCAGCGGAAAGAGGATGGGCTGGAGCGGCCTTGGCTTGAGCGGCCAGGGAGGGCGCAACGGTTGTTGGGGCACGGTGGTGCGCGCTGGCTATTGGTGTGGAGGCAACGAGTCGAGGGCGAGCAGCGGTGCCGCCGGGCGGCCCGCACGGCTGCGAGGTCGGTGGGTAGTGGTGCTGTAGGTGGCTGCGGCAGGAGGGAGCACTGCGGGGAAGACGCAGGGAACCTGCTCCTGGGCGCGCGATGGAGGATGCATTTGTCGATGGGCGGGCGGTGGCCAGGCTGAAGGTGGGGCGGCAGCCACGGGCGGAGGAGGAACGACGTCACAGGCCGTGGGGCGGTCGTCCTGGAGGTGGTGACCAGCCGAGGGGGAGCTGCTGCACTGCCTACAATCTTTTCTTTTGTTTGTTTGCAATTTTTTTGCAATATATATATTTTTTTGAAAACAGAAAATAAAATGTGAATGAATGGGTGGATTGTGATGGTGGTGGTGATAATGAAAATATTTTGGTGTTGTGTTTGATGTTGATTTCAAAATGATATGGTGATGGTGATCAACAAGAAGAAAATAATATTAGAGAAAAAAATGAAATGACAAGATGAAGATAGAGGACTTACCTGCGGTTTCGCCGGAAGTGGAGCCGCGTCGTGCGGCTTCCGGTCGTGGCCTCGAGAAGGGTGGCGGGGTCCTTCTAAGCTGGAGCAGATTCCTGCGAGGGATGCTGCGACGAAGTGGTTGAGACCACCTCGGATCTCGCCGTGGTCGGAGGTCGTCGCTCGACGGTGGTTTTCGGTAGCTGTCACCTACAGATAGCCGGAGCTCTCTCTCTTTTCTATTGAAATGACGGATGAGGGAAAATGATGGAGATGGTGGTGAATAAAAAGAGGAGGAGGGAGTTGGAAAAGAGATGGAGAGAGTGGAGAGAATGGTGGAAGAAGTGGGGAATATGGTGGCTTGGAGTGGGGAGTAAGAAAGAAGAGGTAAAAGGGAGATTAAATAAACAAAATAATAAAATAAAATAATAGGCTACTTAAAATAATTAAAATAGTAATAATAAAATAATAATAATAATAAATATGAAAATAATAAAATAAATTCGAAAATAATAAAATAAAGGGGTGACATGTGGCAGCTCCTGGAGCGGCCACATGTCGCTCTTAGAAAATTTAAAAAATAAATGTAAACAAAAATAAAAAAGAAATAACAAAAGGGATTAAATCAAAAAGTGGTCAACATGAAAGTTGCTCATCTCGACGAGATCTACAACTTTCATGAAGGGCTGAAAATCAAAGGAAGTGATCTGTACAAAAGCATATTTTTGGGTGGTACCTTATAGATATAAAATACTGCATTTTATCTTTTGTATTTTTTGTCATTTTAATTAAAAAAATCAAAACAAAGTTAGGAAAAATATGAGAAGAATATTTACAACTTAATATATTTTTTTGGATTTTTAATAATGAAGAAAATAAAAAGATAAGATACAGGGGTAAAACGGTCATTATTTACAATGTACAAAAAGGGGCCCAAAATCCAAGTTTTGCATACGAACTCCGATTTTAATGAAATTGGTCTCGTTTCGAAGGTCTTTGAATATATATTACTTTAAAAGTGAGTAGACCTGATTCGAAGGCTGTATGAGAGAGATATATGCATTTTAAGGCTCCTAGTTTCAAACATGGATTGGGGTTTTATTGGTGAATTTTACAAGTTAGTGTTTTTTTGATATTTTTCCTTTATTAGTGTTAGTAATATATACACTATGGAGTTGGTTTTATTGGATTTGGAGTTAGTATAAAATAAATACAAATA
Organism: Ottelia alismoides; assembly: GCA_037367405.1. Lineage (NCBI taxonomy): Eukaryota > Viridiplantae > Streptophyta > Magnoliopsida > Alismatales > Hydrocharitaceae > Ottelia > Ottelia alismoides. The sequence continues at coordinate 529,186 of JAZKJV010000914.1, read as the reverse complement.
GGCTATTTTTAACTAATATACATGTGAATATTTACAAGTGAATTTGGCTTCTTATTTAATGCAAGTATGAATGCTAAAATGCAGATATTATGCTTGCATGCATGAATATTAATTTTATAATATAAAGGGAAATATGCATCTATTTACTCAGGAACAAGACTCTATTTTCAACTTTTAGAGTGATGAATCACAGATTCATCAACGGGCGAGCACACTTATGTGCTCGCCCCGTGCTCTTTAGGTGCTCATCCCGAAAATTGGCACGCGCTCGTTCCGCCGCGCCTTGAATTTCAACTTGGCGAGCACAGTGGGGCGAGCACTTGTGCTACTCAATTGCTCGCCCATTTATGAAAACATAACCATGCCTCCAGATTCAAAAAGGAGATCATGCTGGTGAGCACATGTGCAGCCTAAGTGCTCGCTAGGCTTTGAGCGAGCACATGTGCTCGCCCAGTGCACGCCATATTGTGCACGCCAATCATGCTTTTTTTGTAGTGATCTTAACTTCAAATTAAATGAAACCACCTTCATTAAATAGCTAATTAAAAGTTATATACAATTAAAGGAGATTTTGATGCATTTTAAGTTTTATGGAGAAGATATGGATCTTTGAAGTTTGAGTTTTGGATTCTTATTCAGAGTATAGAATGAACATTGTATATTATGTTTAGATGAAACCAATTTTATATTTTTCTTTGTATTTTTATCTACAACTTTCATGTACAAAGTTTATTGATTTGAGGTATAAATGCTAAAGAATAAAATAGGTCCCAAAAATGCAATACTGAAGGACAAAAATTAGGATTTTTATTGTGTATTTGATCCTTATCTCCCCTTACTTTAGTCATTGTCGAATCAGTCATCATGATGCCTAGGTCTCAGGGTTTAGTATCATAAAATATCTTTGGCATTTCTTTTCTTTTCTTTTCTTTTCTTTATTCTTTAATTTTGGCTTTTAACAATGTATTTTATACAATATTTATATAATTAATAATGGATGTTAATTCTTGCAAGATAATGATATTCACATGCATTTAGCTAGGGAATGAAGGCCTAATTGTAAGAATAAAGATGATGAAATGGAGATTCATCAAATCCGAGGTAGATATGAGAGCAAAATACCCGTATTTATTTGAATGATACGTTTATTCTCTTTGAGGTTGTTATGGTTTCAATCCTATTTAAGATTGTTATGTATGAACTTCAAGTCTCGAGAACAAGACTTCCTTCAAAGTTGTTATAATTGTGAAGCCTTTAACTTCACCTCTCTCGGATCCTCTATCATAAGATCCGCTCATCAAGGGAAAACCAAAGGAATTTGTTTTGTGTGAATCAGATTTCATTTTGAATTGCAATGATTTTCAGAAGAAAGAGAAGTAAGGAGGCTTAAGATGTTATTGAACTTTAATGACCACCACTAAAATAATAAAAATACGATTAAAGAAACTAATGATAGATTGAGAACTGCTACTGACCATTAGCAAACACTAATCCAAGGTCAGCAAAAGATAAACGTGATTACAAAAGTTAAATCGTGATCAGTAAAAGTTGATTGTGATTAGCGCTAATTAAGTATCATTATTGAATCTAGAAGTTTCTAGAAGATTTTAACTTAAACCATAAGTTTCGGATAAGACTTGGCCAAAATCATAGCCCGCTAATCGTTGTTAAGGGTTAATAAGCAATAGTTTACTAATCATGGTTGTTGGCTTTCTTAAGCCTATAAATAGCCCCCTACCTATTCTTTCTCTACGATTTCTACAACCACCACTACCCCAAGGACTAGGGTTGAGAGGTTAGGAGGAGAAGAGGGAGACGGGCAAGGAGCGCTAGAGAAGCACTGTCGAGAGAACAAGGAGGAGGACGGTGTGATCCTCTCCTAATTGGCTTTGTGTAGGAGGTATTTAGACTCTAACCCGAGCTAGGTTTTCGATTCATCTTCCTTTTGATGTTAGTTTTTCTATTCATCTTCATTCCCAATTCATTTTGTGTTATGATTCGAGGAGGAATCGGAGAACATGCCTGCTCGGGTGCGGGTAGCAAAGCCGTCAGTGAGCATACATGTTCTTCGTACGACAGACTCACCCTTGACAAGAGATTTATCGATTCATCAGTTTTTATCGATTTTATAGTTATTTTGATGGATAAATCTTTGTAACACCCTACTTAGGTGCATGTGGAAAGGCACGTCAGTGAAACCTATGATTTGTAACACGCTTCACTCACCTAAGACATATGGTCTATACCAATTCTCCACTACTTGCAGCTATGTTATATTCATTCTGTTTTGCTATTGTTTTTCCTCTCGATGATTTTATAGAAGAAACCCTTTCTATTTTTTAGAAATATTTCCAGATCTAAGGGGAAACTATACCAAAATTTTCATAGAAATATGTCCCGATAGAAGGGGAAACACTACCGAAATTTTCCTAGAAATATAATCCCATATAAGGGGAAGCTCTACTGAAATTTCGAGAGAAAATATGCCCTTTGTGTTCTTCATGTCTTCGTCCATTCTTCACGTTCTTGGCACATTCTTATTATTCTTGATACGAAAGTAAAATTTGATCGTTACAAGAGATGTAAATCATCCATTCTGAAAATGAATCATGATAAATCATTGCATTCGCGAGAGGGAGAGATCGATTAGGTACCGAAGTCCTACATCATGTTGGATTTTCAAGTCAAATTGGATAAAATTAATCTTTATTGTATTTTGAAGGACATTCAAATGCTTGTTTCATGATTTACTCTGAAATAATTGCTAAAATGGAATCGATGAAATGAATCATCCTTGTAGTTTTTTTGATAATTGTCCAGAATGATACTGATACTAGTTGAGAATTGATATTGCGTAAATGTGATCAAGTTTCAAGTTTCATACTATCTTTTACGATAAGGATGACTTGGAAGAGATACTACAGATCGAGCATGCAACATGTATGTTTGTCAGAGGAAAATATGTATTGGCAGGACAAACCTAGGTGGTACACGGTTGCCTGGATATGTTGAACGTGTGAAATATGCAATGCATGGTACTCAGTTGCCATTAGGCGGGTTGACTGACGGAAGATGTGGCCGTACCATGTGGAGGCACATGTGGTTCAATAGCGGCTAGGTAACATGCATTTAAAACTATAGTAATTGGTGATTAAAGGTTAGCATGTGTTTTTAAGATACCGAGTCCTCGAGGCGATGTGCTTCTTTATTTGTCAGGTTGAGGGCTTGTAACCTTAGATAATAAATAAAACGAAACTGTCAGGTTAGTATTGGAGGATTGGCTGATTGAGGCGACGTACGTCGGCATAAGCCCACCAGATCAACGCAATCTCCAATCCTGAAGTATCCATACCTTCGGAGTCCATGAATAGTGAGGAAAATCCCCTGGACTAATCCATAACGTAGAATATAAGGAATATGACTTAAACTAATGAGAAAAAATTGAAACTTTATGGTATAATAGGTTTTGTTAAACTACATTACTTATTTATTTTTCTCATCTTCGTTACTTTGACTCGCTAATCTTTATCCCATGATTTCTAAAAACCCAATAGGAATCAGAGGGTCACACAGGAACAATTGCCATCCAGCCAACCTCAGTAAAATTACTCTATAAGGTAGTTAGTAATTTTTATGTTTTCCTTTCCAACTGATATACATGTAAATGGTTATAGTTGGACAATGTACCATGTAAACTTTATTTTTTCAATGAAAAAATATTAAATATTTCTTCTTAGTATTTTTAATTACAATATATTTTTGAAGGTTAGTTGTGATTGTTGAATAAATTATTGCTGAGTAACCAGATCTGGATATGGGAGGATCTGACGGTCCAAAATTGGGGTCTTGACATGATGTGTTTCATGTATCAAACTTGAGGAAATACATTCACAGTCCTCACCATATAATCAGTTATGAGAATCTTGATATAGAGCCTGACTTGACATATTAGGAGAAACCAATTTAGGTATGGGATAGAACTGTGAGAAAGCTTCGGAACAAGGAGATTTCCTTGGTTAGAGTGTTCGAGCACTTTCTCCACTTCCCTACGACTATGGCACCGATAAGGAGTCGAAGAAGCAACCTGGAAATCCGAAGCGGATATGCGGCAAGATACCCGCAAGTATTTTCATGTAACTCTTATTCCAATCCTCATCAAATTTTTTGTTTTAGGATATGGCTTCTTTCCTCTTTGATTTTTTTTATGGGTCTAAAAACATTTGCGGTTTTTATGGTAAGAAATCATGTGAAACCCAGATAAAACACATTGACATTGACACAAGTCTCGAGGATGAGACTCTCTTTGAGGTTTTTATATTTGTAACACTCGGATTTGAAATCGAACCCAACCGATTAGGGTCCATATGAACCGATAAAACTGTCGATCGATATTAAATTATCTTAATCGATCCATAGATTGTAAATCAAATTTTCATTTGGGATCAATCGATCAAAAATCGATTGCATCATAATGTGTGTCATCGGAAAACCCATGATGCAATCAAAACCACAAAAATAAAATGAGACCATCATAAAATTCGTATCGTCGAAACAAAACCAACAGAATTGACCATTTGTCAATCAGAGGTCATTTGACCATTTAAATCACAAAAAATAATCACAAATTAAAACTGTATCTCGACAATTTCAGAATCCATCTAGTTCAAAAGTATATGAATATTATACTCATTTTGATCATCATTCAACAACGGTTCAAACAAATTATTACTCATCTGAATAAGAGATCGTTGTGGAAATACAGATGACTTTGATATTTCAAATAAGTTGGAGATTAAGATTTAAAAAATATAAAGCTCCAACAGTCCCACACATGGGCCCTTGCCTCCCCCAACTTGTCAACATAAGACCATTTCCCTTCCCTTATAAATATCGCCCAATTTTCCCCTTTCTTTCGTCCACATTTTCCCCCAAACCTTCTCAACTTCTCCACCTAAGAGTCCCCCATTCTCTTCCCCTTCTTGTTGTTGTGCAGCCATTCCAACTGAGCTGGAGCTGCTCCTTGTTGTTGTTGTTAGTAGCAACATCCCTGAAGTTGTTGCACTCGAAGCTCCTGGAGCCATTGCAATTGCTGCTCCAAAGCAGCCATTTGTTGTTGCATGCCCTGATCCAAGCCATTTCCTCTAAAATTCTGGAGATCTACAAGATACAAACCAGCCTCCATTTTTGTTGTCTTTTATGCAATTTAAAAACAAATTCAAAACCATATTATCTGCTTCTGAAACTAGACGAAAAGGTGGAGTTTTATATGGAATTGATCACAATTTCAAATCAATTAAATAAACCACGATATCATGTTTAAGAATGAAAAGTTTGGGGTGAATTGCATGCAAATAGACCTAATTTCAGACCACTATATGTTTTGGATTTTATGTTTAAAAGATGAGAAATTGGAGGTATTTTTGCATGTAAATAAATCATAATTTTAGACCAATGAAATAGCTCCAGGATGCAAGTTTTAAAACTAAGAAATTAGGTACTTATGCATGTGTTTAAGCCAAATTTTAAACCTATTAATAGGCTTCAGATTCATGTTTTAAATGGTGAAAAGTTAGGGATTTTCATATATAATTGTACCTAAATTTCAGACCAATAATAGGCTTCAAAATTTATATTTTAAAAGTTGAAAAAGTTGGGGTTTTAACATGCGAATGATTCTAAAATCAGGTCATTATTTAGGCTACAGAATTTATGATTTTGAGGATGAAAATTTGGATTTTAGCATGCCATTATCACTAAATTCCAGACCTATTCATTGCTCCAGATTTCATGTGTAAAATGATGAAAAGTGAGGTGTTTTTACATGCATTGAGTCTAATTTTAGATCATTAATTAGCTACAGATTTTATGCTAGAAAGATGAAATTTTGGTGTGATTTGTTTACAATTAGGTTTATTTTCAGGCTATTGTTTATGCTCTGATTTAATGATTAAAATTTAAATGTTTGGAGGTTAAATTAACATGAATTTGATCTAAATTCAGGCCATTGTTTATGCTCTGATTTCATGATAAAAATTTAAAGATTTGGAGTTAAATTGACATGAATTTAGTACTAATTTCATACCACTAATTGGTTACAGATTACATGTTTGAAAGAGGAGAAATTGGATGTGCGTAGTACGCAATTGTAGTATAAATTCCGACCTAAGAATTTGCTCCAGTCTCATACTTTTAGGAATTTAAACAAGGAGTTCTTGCATGAATTGAACCCTAAATCCAAATCAACTATTCGTCTCCAAATCTCATGAATTTAAAAAAGATATTCTAAATACAAATACTAGGAATTTGATACCCTTCTCATAGAAGTCAACAAATATTTGAACCATATGGAACCATCATCCAATGATAGCATTAGGGTGTCAATATCTAGGAGGTCACACATTCTTAAATAAAAATATCTGATATAATTGAATCAATCGATGATTTCCTAAGATCATTGTGATTAATAATCTTCATCAATTGATCCTTTGGTAATTATACATCACTATGGATAAAGTGTAACATAATACCTAAATCTTTAAAGATAACCATGCAAGATATTGTGAAAGGAATGTATATCAAGTACGTCTGTATGATGATGAATCAGTGATGACTAATATTAGCGATGGTCATGGTGACCTTTACACCTGGCTGTGTAAGGGTGTGATGACCCTCAACTTGACGAGAGATAGGAAGCCCAGTTAGGACAGTTAGCGCATAGTGCACGATCTAGGATCCTGGTCTCTTGTACGATTTTTCACGAGCTCACAATTTTACGCTTCGTTGGGATCCAAGTGGTTACAAAAGGAGATTCATATATGTCACCACCTATCTACTTGCTTTCTTTTGTAACCACTTAAATAATTATTTTTTTATATAAATATGATTGTACTCAACTTTTGTTGGATCTGCTTGTTCCTTACATGAATGGCAGAAAAAGCACCTGCAACACAATAGTCTAGCAGTTGAACATTTACCTTCTAAGGTTTAGATAGTTTCTGTTGCCGGTACACATTACAACATTGTATTGATAGTGTAACTTTCTTGTGCTTTCCTTCTCTTCTATTGTATTTTGGGATCCGTGTACAAAATGAAAACATTTCTTATTATTACATGTAATGCTATATAATTCTAGATGCAAATATTTCCGCAGTGATATGTGTTCTGATATCAATGGTTAAATAAGTATGAGTATCATTCAAGCGCGAAAAGTTTTCTTCCAATTTCGTAAGTTAGTACGATCAATACAAAAATTTACAGGTCAATGTTGTGTAAACAGGTAACTCAGATCCCGAGGATCATCACAGTAACCTATGCCCTGATTAATAAATTAGATCGCCATGTTATATTTCTTCGAAGCTTCCATGAATCCAAAGTAATTACTGCTGATTTTCATCTAGGTTACCTTTGGATGACATGACCTATATGCCTTGTTTTTACACCAAAATATACGCATTTAGTTTCTTAAAAATTAATCCATGCTATAAAATATATTAGTGATTACACTTTCATTCTGTTAAGGTAACTTAACAGTACACCTGATGGAACTGAGTGTTAAAGAACATCTTCACCCACAACTTCACGATAAATTCAAACTTGAGAAATATGAGCACATAATCATGCATACAACATTAAAATTGGGTAGGCATTAGATGAAAGCATAGAGAATCATCTACGAAAAATTTACGCACATTTTGGATTCGATAATAGGTCCATGTTTATGTATTTCAAGATCGAGTTTGCACTGGGGGAACCGTATTATACTACAATCACCTTCAAAAAGACATGGCATATAGTGCTTGTACTACAGTTATCCTCAAAAAGAGATATATGTGCTTACACGCATATATACCAACCAGTCACAGAGTGATATAACTGAGAACCACGGAATACACAAGAGCCCTGCCTGTGTACACATGCGAAATGGTGGGAGACTTGCAATCTAATGAAATTAGAGTTACATACAATTGCAAACTAAAATAATGCAATTTCTGCAAACATATGAAAGCGTGCTCCATGTATGATCAGCTGGTTATCGCACCATCACGACGATCGCAAGGTCGTATGTGGACTCCCACCAGTATAGAGATGGTGCAATGTTATAAATAAAATCTCGAGGCTATGTATTCTTCTTTGAATTTAAGAAGAGTTCCTGTGTCAAAAAAATCACTTTTTCAGAAGAGTGAATGCCAGAGTAAACACTTTTACCATGGAGAAAATGAAGAGCATATTATCCCACTGTGGGTTTCACCTGTAGAAGATGTAAGCATGGTTTCTCCAACATCTGATGAACAGCAATTGAATTTCTAACATTGAGCAGAGATCAGATTTGTATAGAGGTATGTACATGTCCATTATGTTTCTAAGTTATGATCGGATCTGGGGCATATGTCAACTCCACAAGTGGCTCAACCCTACACAAAGCACGAATATGATCAATCTCAAGAAATTAAAGCTGGTAAAGAATGAATGCTGCATAAATGACAGAATGGTAACCTCACAAGTCCGGCAGAATCATAAATTATATTGAATAAAAGGACATGCAAATTGAGTGTCTGCAGAAGTTACAGATAATAAGAGCAAGAGAATCTATGATGCGGTCTAGTTCCTCGTGTTGCACAGGACTGTTGGGTTTTTATTCAATTCCATGAGAGATTAGTGCAGGGAAGTGGAAGGGCCGAAATCCATGTTACAAATGGACAAAATTGATATTTAGAAGATATATGTTAAAACAAAATCAAAAGCATTGCGGCAACGACTAGCAAGATATGATTTTATGACAAGCTCTAGAAGAACTAAAACAAAAAACCACACAAAAAAATTTCAAGCAAAGGTTTTCATCACATAACAAATGAACATATAGGCTTACCTCTGAACCAACTTCAGGATCCCAGTGCCGCATTGCATTGGAGTGCCCATGATTACACATTCACTCACCCCCTCAATTTTATCCTCTCTTCCACTCAAAGCCGCATTGAATAGGTGCTCCTCTGTTTTCTCAAAAGAAGCAAGCATCAAAACACTGTCCTTCATCTTGGTCATGCCAGTTCTTGTAATACTTAGGATTTCACCCTAAATAAATCATAAAGAACCCCCTTAGAAAAGCATAAAGAGTGTGACACCATTACTCAGATGTAAGCCCGAATTTCAAAGCAAATTACTTTTTTGATAATTTCCATGACTAGACATTTTTTGTATTTTAGTAAGATATATCCCGCAGACACAATTAGGACATTCACAACTTTGAAGCCATCGTATAAACGAATGTCATGCCAAAAATTTTGCAATTTGATACCTGATATTTCACAACTTTCATTTACAATTATATAGAAAAGGGGAACATAAAATGCCAGCTACCTAAACCTCCTAGAGCTGCACACAATTCATTTCACCCCTCGTGCTCCTTGCTGTTTGAGAGAAAATATCCATCCTAAGGTTACGGAGTTAATTTTAGATTTTTCCCCAATCTCCGAAACTATATCTATTATAAACCGCTGTCCTATCGATTTTCTAAATTACACAGCAGCTGTAGCTCCGCTCCGCTCCCGACCCTCACCATAAAATGAACTATGCATCACATTTTTCCATTATTCTTTACCCTCCTTACCACCCATCTCTGCCAATTGTACACAACAATCTCCAAGCTACAAGTATAGAACACAAACATCTTGAACTAAATTATCGGACGAAAAAATATCTCATGTCCACTAAAAAACTAGTGATTTTCCGGAGTGATATGATAGGACTTGCGTGAGAAAAAAATATATTACCAAAGACAAACCATGCGTAAAATGTAACTTACAGTGCAAGTCATTACATCTGCTAAGATCATCATGTGGCGGATGTCAATGTTCATCCCATAGCTACCCATTGTGTAATTTATTTCATTAATTATACACTTTCTTGCAGCCTCAATACCAAGTGTCTGTCGAACTTCAATGATGTGATTACTTGTAGTTTCCGAGGCCTTGACACCAGGGATTCCCATGACTGCAAGAAGGTTTGTCCTGCAAAAATATCATAATATTCTTTTAGAAGGGTACAAAATCCATCAAATAATCAATATTCATGCATGTGAGATAGACAATAAGTGGTTTCTATTTTGAATTGCAAAATTCCTTCCACCTTCATGCATTTTGGCTCAGTTTTAAATACAATATTGTTAGCAATTTCAAACCAAATTTATAAAATATGCCCTCTTACATTGCAGGTAACAGTTTGGTTCAATTATGAGGTTGAATTGTTTTCGAGAGTATAATATGCAACATACTGAAATGTCCCACTGAAATATTGATAAATATCTCAGAGGGTATAATAAAATGTACTAAGCCTTCTCCCACTATAAGTAGACTCGGCTACATGGATTCTTGCTCAAATCCATGTTGAAAGATTCGACTATTTTTTACGCTGGCCGATGACTACCTAACACAACCCCTGCAAGAGTGGGATTTGAACCCTGCTCTTTTGTGTGGTAGACACATTGTACTACCACTAGACCATTAAGTGGGTATAATATGCAACAAAAAAGAGAAGCTTGCACTATAAGTTTACTAATAAAAGAATTCAAAAAATATCAGATAAAAAAGATTAAGTGTAGTAAATACTTACATGGCTAGACATATTAACCAGTTCTTGGGGTGAATATGAATATCAAACATGCTAACAATCTCATGTCATGCAATTATAATTTGATTTTCATAATCACGACCTCCTTCATTAATGGGGGGTGAAGCCACCAAAAACAGATCAAAGATGCATGTGTAATTTGAGTAGGATTTTAGTAAGAGATACATCAGGATATGTTTATGTTGAAGAGCGGCTATATGCGTTATAAGATTATCGTAAATACCTGTATGCAAAATAGTGATATATGAGGCTGCATCGAAAATTTAGATCTCAAACTACATATTAGAGAAAAAGAACTTGCCACAAAAGTGATATAACGAGTCCCTACACAATATATATAACAAAGATATACGGCAAAATGGGTAATGTTGGAAAGAGACTTGTAAGAAACAACCCATGAGAAATACTAGCTCATTCTTTAAGTTAGTGTAGAAAAGGCTCACTTTCGAGATCATCGCATGACCAGCGCATGAGCAAGGATCATGTTCATCTTGCTACTTGTGATAGACTCCTTTGTTAGAAAATAAGAAGCGGAAGCGGAATCAAAAATAAAGATAAAGAAATTGAAGAACACAAGAATTTTACGTGGAACCCTATTCCCTAAGGAGCGGGATGAAACCACGAGAGAAGCCCTCAAAGGGACAGATATTGCATTCTTTTTTCTCAATGGATACAGGAGGTCTGGGGCTCCTTATATAGCCTCCACAGTGCCTCCAAGTCCCACCACTGGTAGATGTGGGACTAAACATATGGATGGGGTAAATGGATCTTGGACGTATCCATTTACCCATCTAGAACTCAAGTGGCGCACAACTAAATACTCCAACACTCCTCCTCAAGCTGTAGCATGCAATGCTCAGCTTGGACAAAGAGAAAGAAACTCAACTCACGCTAAATGACGCTACAGACAATATCAACTCAACGCGCACAACTGTCGGCTGCTGTCGAGGACGTTGCTTCTCATGTCGTGCAGGTGAGGAAGACGAACGGGCTGGAGCGTGAGTCAACTGAATCTCTTCGTCGGAGAGCATGTGCTCTGTACTGCACCTACCAGAGTCACTGCAACTGAAATGAGTCTCCTCGTCAGAGTACTCTGGCCCGCCACAATAATGTGGACAACTGCTCCATCTCTGAAAAGGGTCGAACTGAAAAGGCCGGGGAAGTGCAATCCTCGTTAGAGTCCACGGTCGCTAGGGAATGGAGTCTGAAAAGTCTCCTCGTCGGAGAACTGGGTCTTTTCCATCTGGCTCAGGGAATGGTACTCTACTCTGGAGTCTGTATGATACCACATGAAATCCCTTGTCTACATGGCATATGGAATGGTCCTCTACTCTGGAGTCCTTATGGTTCACATGAAAACTCTGGCCAAAACAACAAGAATGATAGGGACCACGAACAATTGATGGCAAACATCTGCACATCTGAGAAGACCGCATACAGGTGCGTGTCTGAAACTGAAGACTCGAAAACAATCGTCGAGTTTGATTATCTACCGTAGAGTCTGAAAATCTAACCAGTCTGGAAGCTGGAGTCTATAAATCTGGAGAATCTGGAACATCTGACAATCTAGCCTGTGACACTACATATACTCCATCTTTCTCCCATACTAGTAGGAATACATGACATCGACTATGTTGGGAGAAGACAATAAAATGTAAGGAAACAACAAAACATGATTTTTTTTTGCTTTTCTTGCAATATTTTTCTCAGCTATTTCCATTTTTTATAGCCATCAATTTTTTTTCAAATAAGCCGTTCACATTTTTTTTAACAATTATATAGATTTTTCAAAGCCGTTTCAACAAATTTTTTTCAGCTTTTCCTACCTTTTTTGCAAATATTTTACGTACGGCTTTTTCTTGTACGCGTCTTTTTTTCAGAATTTTTTAACAAATATTTTCCTTTTTTTAACATTCCCGACCTATATAGGCCCACACATATGAAAAAAAACTTGCGGCTCAAAAAATAACCCTGTCTAGGGTTTTGAAAACCCCTCTAAAAAAAACAGCTGTCCCCACACGATGGGGGCTCCTTTCCTGGAGATGGTGCTGCCGCTTGGAGAGGTGCTCGAGGCCGCCTGGTTGATAGAGGAGAAGGGCATCACAACATGTACTTCGAGGCTGGGGCTCAATCTGCGCCTCCATCGATTGGAGAAGGGAGGCAACACCCCACTTGAACTCGTGCGGGAAGGAGGCACCACTCGATACCGCCTGGGCCAAATGGAAGGAGATACGGGGCAGCCTGGAGATGCACCGTGGGAGGATGCGCCTGGGGGGGAAGCCGCTGGTGGAAGAATCGGACCAGGACATGTATAAGGAAGGCACGATAGGGGCTTGCGCATGGTTGTTGGGTTGGAAGGGAAGGAACACACCGCCTGCGCGCATCGTGAGCACCTGAAGGAGAGGTGGGCCTGGAGAACAGGTGGGTTGTGCCGACTGTTGCAGAGGGGTGCAGATGGACATAAAGAACAGCATGTGGCCTGGGAGATATGAATCGACAGGGAGTCGATCTCCTTCGGGCTCCACCTCCTGGAGCTTGGATCTGCTAGAGACAACATGGAGGGCGGCCACCTGGATCTGCAAGAAATGAGGGCGCCGTCGACAGGAGATGCGTCGCCTTGACAGTTGACGAGATGGGGGTCCTTCGCTGGAGGCTGCGAGGGCTGCGGGCCTGGAGGCTTCGCGCGTGGAGTATGCTCGACGTGGGCTTGCTGGAGATGACGTGCGTCGCTTGGAGGTGCCTGAAGGGCTGCACGGCATGAGATGCGGCTAGGGTTTAGTCGTCGCTAGCCAAAACATGCAGGAATCTCTGGCTATAATGCTTGTTAGGGTTTCAAGAGAAACCCTAGATCCCGCTCTAAAGATGAACGAATCTCAACTAAATGATAGAAAAAAATCGAATCTCGAAAAAATTTTATGAACAAATCCGCGAGAATCGAACCCGCTCTAATACCATGTTAGAAAATAGAATTGCGGAAGCCAAATGATAAAACAGAGCATAAGAACAAAAATATGAAACATGGAAGACAAAGATTTTACGTGGAACCCTACTCCCTAAGGAGCGGGATGAAACCACGGGAGAAGCCCTCAAAGGGGCGGATATTGCATTCCTTTTTCTCTCAATGGATACAGGAGGTCTGGGGCTCCTTATATAGCCAACACAGATCCTGCAAGTCCCACCACTTGTAGATGTGGGACTAAACATATGGATGAGGTAAATGGATCTTGGACGTATCCATTTACCCATCTACAACTCAAGTGGCGCACAACCAAATACTCCAACATCCTTTTTTTACACTTGGGAATGTCTCCTACTACTATCATTTTCTAATAATACCGCTGTGGGTTGTCTTCTATTCCTATTATTTGTATAGTTAACTCAACTGCATAAAGATCAACACTCTTTGGATTTCTATTCGAGTGAATCCTTCTGGGATGTCCTATGAGAGACTGACTCCTAGGATCTTCTTTTCATGCTACTTGGAATCGCCTTTTACTCCAGTTATTTGTTTAATTAACCACACGAAGATCAGCATTCCTTAGGTTTCTATGTGAAAGAAACCTTCTTGGATGTCCCCATAAGAGAGACCCACTTTGAGAGATCCATGATTTGAAAGAAAGATACTCTTGGGCCTTTCAAGTGGGAAAAGTCAGATCAGAGATTTAGTGTAGGAGAGATCCACTTTCAAGATCACCATATGAGATTTGATCACTTTACCACTGCTACATGTGGGACTCCTACTACCAGTGCTTGGGATTGTCTATCACTGCTTCTTGGGATCGTCTTCTATTCTTGCAGCTAGGCATCATCTTTTATTCTTGTTGTTTGCTACATTAATTGCATGAAAATAAAAACTCCACCCCACCTACCTACGTCCACATTAAGATGTGTTGAATGAGGGGAAGATGATTTCTTTTGTAACAAGATGAAGTTACTAAGCTCCATCTTGGGGGTGTGTCGGAGTTTTGAAGTAAGATGGGCTATTAGATCCATTCGTTGAGTATCTTAGTTTGGGACTTGTTTGGGTTAGTGCTTCTATATAAGACCATGTATTATCCACTAGTATTGAAGCATAATATAAGCTCTGACCCTGATGGGATCCATTTCCGTGGAGAATAACTGCAATCCTAACTGTTACAAACCATGTTAAGTAGGTGTTCTCTTAGCTATATTTTCCATTTACACTCCTATAAATTTCAATACAAAAGGATTAAGCATGGATCACCAAAAGTTAAAAAACCTAACCCTTCTACAAACAATTTGTAACTCTTCTTTCCAGACTGTGTTCCAGTTTTGCTCTTCTTAGAGTCCTCCTCGCTGATAACAACACGTTCAACAGATGATATACCCTGCACTCCCACAAATAATAACAATAGCATGTGAAAAACCAATTGGTGAGTGGAAATTTACTAGCATACATAGAAAATAACATATTTTGGATCCATTTCGTTACCTTCACAATAACCTTTGGAAGCATGGTAAACTTCGAATGCAGATCAGCATGGAAAGCCTCTTTCTCCGCATGCAGGTCAATTTTCAACTTATATGCAGCAGGGGCCTTGATGTGCTGCATCACATTAACAAACTTGCATTGTAATATATAGGTTCACAGTATCAAAGTAAAAGACTAGGGCACGGCACACCTCTTGTTTTAATTTAATTTTTGGATGCTTCAAGATCGATTCCTTGACAGAATAGGCGGATATACCCATATATTGAGACTCAATCAGTTCCATGTCAAGCACAATAGCAATGTATTGACGACCAGGTTTGAAAATGACCTTTATGCTTTTAGCAACCTGTACAAAGAGATATAATGTAAAGAAATTCTATTTAACGAATCAATATATTATAATATATTAAGGTCGTGGAGGCCCATAGAAACCCCAGTTTATTCTCCAATTAAATTTCAATTACATCAAACAACCAATTCCAAGTGCCATCTATGTCCCAACAACTTATTTTACTTCGATTAATCTATTTATTATTGATTACATACCATCATATAAATATTCTACATTACAAGTGTTTCTCACTAAAAATTTTCCTAAACAGATGATCTCGAATATACAGATGGTCGTTTTCATATATAAATATAAGATTTATTTTTAATCATATATTATAACTTTATACCATATTTCACCGTGTATGGTATACTTATTATGAAATAAACACATTTATTATATTATATCATGTGTATTTCATCCAATACATGTATATTTAAGCTTATCTAAAGAGTAATTCTAATATTAGTTGTACACGATCAATATCCATTTTACATCAATATTAGTTGTACACGATCATATGATAACAAAGTTTTCATATCCATCAAATACATGTATCAGTATGCTATTCAAAAATGGATAAGGATATAATAACACATATATCCATATACATATGTGTGCATCCCTAGTGCTCGACATCCATAGTAGTATCTAGGCCTGATGGCATTGTAAACACACCCATGGAGTCCAAAAGCTTCTAGTGCGGCAGATAGAGGCATTTTGCACAGGAATGCAAGCACCCGCAAGATGATTTCATTATGGCAAGTCGGATTACATGCAAGTTGCTTGCAGTTGAAAGTAACCTAGTGATGCGGCACGGAATTGGTGATTATGGCTAAATAAGAGTTTATATTGTTTGTTCATGCCCAATTAGAATCGTTAATTAAAACTAGGGCTACTCGATTTTTTGAGTCCATGCATTTCAGTATATTTGAATAAATGAGATTGCATGTGATTTCTAGTTAGTACTAAGTTTAGTAAATGTAGGGAGTCAAATTAGGCTTCATAATTTCCTTTTATTTTTATTTTGTAATTCCACTCCTCTTTATAAGGCTACAAGTCATTTCAGTATAATTGAGACAGTTAACTCAAAAAATTGGTGATGAGACAGCTCAAGTTGATTTTAAAATTGAGGTTTCTCAATTCTCTGTTCCAATTTTCTCCCTTCTCCCTCATGCGCTTCTCTACTAAAATTATAAGCAACCGGGGTGTCTTTTTCCTACTCCCTTCTCCAAATTTCTTCTCCGTCATAAAAAATTGCTACTTCAGTTGATAACTTGATATCTGGCATACATATCATTTTTACGATCATCCTTCTAAACATTCACAGAAGCACATAGCGAGAGAGTTTCCTTCATAGTATCATCAAATGTATATAGAGATGGAAGAGCCATTTTCAAAGCCGCTCGACAAGTGTTCAAAGTTACCAGATATAGTGAATCCAATGAAAGAAAGTCTTTCACAATCTCTAAGCAACAACCATGACATAGTTTCACCATAACCGGAAGGTCCGGAACAAATACTCAAGATTGTTTCATCGCCATGGCTGTCATCTAATCACAAAGACAAATTGTTGCTAGCAACAACTTCTTCCCCTGAAACAATCATGGAATCGCTAGCACCCCAAACATAGTACCACATCCAGCAATTACAAAGTGTGCTAGTAGCTTATAAGTAGTGGGGGCTACTACTAGACAACCAAGGCTTAAGCATTTTGGGATGTGGTCAATGGCTCCAGTTGGGCCCAAGGGCAGCAAGTTGTTTGGGCTAGTAATCCCCGACAACAAACTGGGTCTAGAGCTCAGGATGTTACAGATGGTATCATAGTAGATTCCCTCTAATGGTGAAAAGGTCTATCAAAGAGGTGGAGCAACCCCTACCATAGATTTAGGAGGAAAGGGCTACCGAAGAGGTGAAGATGCCACTATTACTAGGAATAGGTCATGGTCCATTGCGCAATGAAGACGTTGCGAATGTAAGTGGGGTACTTGTAGCACACCCCAAACATAGTACCACATCTAGCAATCACAAAGTGTGCTAATAGCTTATAAGCAGAGGGGTGTTGCTACCAAGGTTTGAAATCTCGATTTCGATTTCATTTCGGTCCCCTCCAAAACCAAAATTTCGGTGAAAAATCGGAAAATTTCGACCGTTTTGATGGAAATATCGAAAATGGCTCAAAAAGCTATTTTTCGACCATTTTTTCGCAAATCAAATCTTCCAAGTTATTATAACAATAAATAACATACAAATACACACTTATATCACACATATTGCTCATATATGTCCCTTATATCGCACATATCGATCATATTGGCCAAATCGATGTTAATGTTGATTCTTGGTTGATACATACTGAAAATTGATATCATCCAATCCAAGATCTTAAAACAACAATAGCTTACAAATGCATACTTATATCACACACACCTCTCATCCGTATGCCTTATATAACACCATATCGGGCATATCAGACATATTGTTGAACAAACCGATAGATACTGGAAATGGAAATCAAAATAACTAAGTTAACAACAATAAGAAGATGTCTTTTGTTCAAAAATATGAACGAGCATTTTGATTCTAAAATGTAGATAATGATTAATTAAACAATGTTTTGTTCATAGAAATAACTGTCGTGGACAAAGTTGTAATGAATTACAGAATTAATTACAGACTTACAATAAAGATGCATCTATTTACGAAGCTATATCAAATATACATAAGCTATAGAGTTGTTTCATCTCCATTTCTTAAACCCAAAGGGGAGGAAGCTCCCCAAGTTGAATAATCGTTGTATGTACCTCTTGTCACACCATACCCTACCAGACGGGGGTCTCGATGTGGGTTGTGGTTAAAGGCTCCAGTTGGGCCCAACATGACAACTTGGGCTTAAGCAATTTGGGTTGTGGTTAAAGGCTCCAGTTGGGCCCAAGCACACAAAGGTTGCCTGGACCAGTAATTCCTGATAACGGACCGAGTCTAATAGGACCCGGGACAATACAGAATCTCCACTGAAGATGTTGATGCAACCTTCCACTCGCGAAACCATTACCCCCACCACTAGTATTGAACACCTTCTTCCCACGCCAAAACCGCTACCACCACTACCAATCCCTTGTTCCACACCAATCAATATTCAACCATTCATGTCAGTAATATACTTGACCCTCGCATCAGCACCACCATCACCACATCCACTTCCCCGCCAAATCCCTAATCTCATGTCTGCATCATCACCATCCCCTCCACCAATCCAAAAGAATGCTTCATCAGCTAGCATCACTACTACCTCCTATCATTTCAAAAATGTGGTCTAGCTAGCTATATATGCATACTTATTTACTTGATCGAAGCACATATGCCATAAGCGACATTATGCGGTCAAAATGCATATGTGGTCACGTATTCAAACAAAGGGTTTTGCTATTGTTACTTAAAGTGCTACTTAAACTTTTAATAGACTAGCATGTTATCTTCTAGACTGACCTCGCAGACAGCAGAGCCTCTTGATTCGAGCACAAGAATTAAGAGTCGTAATGCTGCAAACGACTTGAATATTTGCATGATGTCGTTAATCCTCTTATAATATACAAAGATCTAAAGTCATCTAATATATTACTTGATGATGACTTCAAACACAAGATATATGATTTTGGACTAGCTAAGGATGCACCTGTTGGCGACAACACGCATGTGTCGTCGAGTATCATGGGAACATGTTGCTACTATGCTCTTTATTACACTATGAGTTGAAAACTAACCATCAAGCCTGATATATATAGTTGGGAACATATGGATGTTATGCTCCTTCTGGAATTTCTACTAAGAGAAGAGCCTATGATTCTTCAAAATCTCTAGGAGAGTGGGATCCGATAATACAGACAAGTCCTCTCATGGCAACCATAGATTTTTAAATGTCGTTAAGTAGTAAATCTTTCTTCTAATAATATCTGATTCACGGTTGATGATGACTTTTGTTATTTTTTATTTCATTCAAGCGTAATAATATCAAAAATTAAACCTTGTGATGATTAATTGCTAGGAAACTTGATTGTATTCCGATCTCTCCATGTCATGTAATAGGAGAATGTCTCCTGTTAGCAATGACAATAGATCGACCAAGGTGAACAATATTGTAGGATAATGACAACAGATTGACCACGGTGAACACTGTAGGATGTGAACTATCCTCTTACCACATAGATGATGAGATGTTCTAGAGTTCACGATCTATTCTGAAATACTCGTGATGTGATATGTGGTAAGTGAATAATATGTACATGCGGTACTAGTGGTGGTTGCAATCTTAGATGAGGTCAGAGGAACAATAGTAAAACTGATGGAAGGAGCCATAATCTCCCTTGGATGGGAGAAAATATCATCATACTTCTAACCAACAGAAGTAGCAGTGGGTACAAACTGCTCAGCAGTACGAGAGATGCACATGCAGGGCGACCATGCCTCTGATAGCATGTATTGTTAGAGGCTTAGAGTACCCTATGCGATTGCATTATATGCATCACGGACGAGGACATCCACCTCTTCCACGGGCACCACGCCATCCGAACTACGTTGAGGCTCCTCTACCGCGAAATGTGGCTATAGTAGAAGAGGTCTGAGTACTAACTACATGGGGGCACCATGATCCTGCTCAGTCTACTATAAACCTCCTCAACTGGGGGTATAGAAGCATCAGCGAGGAGCTGGCTACAAACGACATCATACTAGGGATCAAGAGACGCAATAAAGGCACCCGCCATTGTAGTGTTCATGTACGCCATTGCTTGGTACTCGGAGTCAGGGGCATGAAACTACGAAGCTTCTTGAAAATGTCTCAAATCCATAAGTAGAATGCATGGAGAGGACGACTATCTTGCTTTGTCGTCAAGATGTCATAATGGAGCTGGAGGATCTTTATCTCATTCCTCGCCAGAGAATGTGTCAGCGAGAATGTCCCGCATCACCTTGGTTAAGGGTTGATGTAGAATAGCATTGGCTATCTATGTTGTAAGAGTACCATAGAGCCAAACGCATGCACGCGCATTGTCTTTACTCCATAAAGCATTCGTCCCAATCTTGTTGACCAGCTTAGGATGCGCATTGTCTTTACTCTCAAGATGTCATAATGGAGTTGGAGGATCTTTATCTCATTCCTCACCAGAGAATGTGTCAGCGAGAATGTCCCGCATCGCCTTGGTTAAGGGTTGATGTAGAATAGCATTGGCTATCTATGTTGTAAGAGTACCATAGAGCCAAACGCATGCACACGCATTGTCTTTACTCCATAAAGCATTCGTCCCAATCTTGTTGACCAGCTTAGGCTGCGCATTGTCTTTACTCCATAAAGCATTCATCCCAATCTTGTTGATCGGCTTAGGTTGTATCAGGATATATTCTTCGTTGTTGTTCTCCATGATACTCATGAATTGCATTGCCCACAGTTCATAGTTGGTCCCATCCATCTTGATGATAAGAGCTGGATGTTTGAAGCTCCTACAAGAGGATATATCGATCTTGTTTTTTACCATGATGAACGACAGAGATTAGAAAGGATGTGACAGTAGATCTGATTTTTGTCTGTGCAGTTATGTAGGGAATACGTTGTATGTGCATATTCAGAACACAATCTTTTCATCAAATCCAAAGGTTTTCTACGACAGTCAAGTTGGATTCATATGCTTGAAATCGCCCTGGACTACACCAAAATCAGCATGCAAGGAGAAGCGTAGGAAGCACGCTTCATAAGGCAGTGGTGCAGACTGTTGGGACTAGGATAAGAATTGGGTTGGGACGGCCTGACCCGGTCTGAAACCCTGACCCGCATAGTCTGGCTCGAACCCCGAACTCGAAATATTTGGATGGGCTTTGGGCTGAAATACAAGCTCATTTAGGCTTTCGGGTAGGGTTCGAACCTAGCAAGGCTCAAACCCGAAAGGTTCACCCTTTTGAGGGCTTATTTAAAAGCCTATAACCCAACCCACAATACGGATGTCCCTGCTCTAACTTTGCCCATAATATTTATGTAGTGCTTTGTTGTGTGTGGTCATAATCATATGAGCACAATTTACATTTCTTATTAGTATGATTGATTATCGAACTTGATATACGTTAAGAAATTACTAAGAGCACATGTCCTTGCCAAGGTAGGTAATATCGATATCGGTATTGGTATCGGCTACTTGTCGATACGATATATCGACAATATATCGATGTCATATCGCCCAATCAGCCCGATTTTGTGAAGGAAATAGTCTGGGAAGGGAAAATATCGGCCATATCAACGATATATCGGTCACATGTCGATACCGATATATCACTGATATATCGCGATAGCCATACCTTGGTCCTTGCACATTAGCCCTTCAGAATTTTGATGTTACTTATCTATCAGTCAATGCATTTATAGGGTCTTCAGTAGTAACTTTTTAAAATTACTTGATTCACTACATATTATGTACGTCTAATTCATGATGTCATTAGCAGAGAAGAACAAGGAAACATTTTGTATGATGTCATTAGCAGAGAAGAACACGGAAACATTTTGTATGAGGTCATTAGCAGAGAAGAACACGGAAACATTTTGTATGAGTTATATTCTTCTCACGGAAACATTTTGTATGAGTTATATTCTTCTCGCGGAAAAAATATTCAACGTATATATAAAGTATACATTAGAATGGAAACTTTTTTATACATTGTCATGTTTTTCCTATTTATCAGATTTTAACTTTCCATAGCAATGTTATGTCACAAATTTCTGTTGTGATTATTCCGTATTTGTAGAGAGAAATTCATGGGATTCTCCAAAATTTACTTGATTCAGTACGTATTATGTACGTCCAATTCATAAGCACGTTGATTGATTTGTAAACATTTGTATGAGTTATACTCTTCTCATGGAAAAAATAGTCAACGTAGATGCATTAGAATGGAAACTTTTCTCATATCACATTGTCATATTTAGCATATTTAACACCGTTAGAGTACACACCGTGCATCATAGATGGGTAATTGGATCCCTCAAGGGTCCGATTATAACATCATAGGCTTAGTCTCACATCCTCTAAGAGCGGATTTGGTCATATTGGTGGGCTATATAAAGAGCCGCATACCTATTGTAACAGTTGAAAGAGAGAAATGACATAGTATCCGGCCGTTGAGAGGCCTTCTCCTGTGGTTTTGTCCCGCTCCTCACAGAGTAGGGATCCACGTAAAATCCAGTGTTCTTTATTATTCTATATCCGTTATCTCTGATTAAGCTTCCACATTATCCTTTTCTACATGGCAATAGAGTGGGTTCAGTTCTTGGATTTTCGTTCTTGAAGATTTATTATTATGCTTGGGTAGTGGATTTATTCTTGAAGATTATTATGTTCATACTTGTAATATGTTCAAAATTCGAGTTCTAGGGATTCTATTGAAACCCAAATATCAGCATGGCGGCTAGGGTTTGTTCACGAAACCCTCGGTTCAGACCTTCCAGTGACAAGAATTGGCCTCATCGGCTCATATCAACATCTTCTCCAGGCACTGCCACCTCCAAATCCACGACAGGTCATGTCAACTCCAAATAGGCGTCATCTCTTGTCCAAATCTCTATACATCATATCAGCATGTTTTAGGGTTCCTGACGGAACCCTAATGTACAAGCCAACGAAGTCCGGAGCCAACACCTAATGACAGCACCAACAATGAGAGATTCAATGGTTTCCAGGACCCCTATTGTTCGCTAGTCGAAAACCCATAGAAGAAGAAGCACGAAGAAGAGTCAGCAACTCTAAATCACTACGCACAACCTATGTGCACCTCTTCCCAGTCGCAGTCCTCAAAAAAGAAGAAGAAGATGGAAGATGGGCTCGATCCCCTCTTCCCAGGCACGCACTAACGGAATATCAGTCTCCAACATGAAGAACCCTCTCCCTATTAGGTGATGGCGGCGGAGATATCCTATAATGGCAGCATGACTTTGAAGCATGCAAGTGTCTTTCCCAAGATGACTTGGGAGACTCCCCTCTGTCGTTTATTTAAAGAGCATACTTCTTTGTAGTTAGGCCTAATGAGCCTACGAGAGATGGAAGGGAAAAGGGAAAGGGGAGCAGCCGTATCAAAAAAGTGGGGTGAGCTACTACAGTATACCGTAATTTAGAAGAAAAAAAGGAGACGCGTCCGACTGGGCTAGTAATAAAAGGGAAGAGGAGTAATTGGGGTCAATTTGGGCCGACGTGATTTCCAAAAAAATGGGTGAGTTTTTTTGGTAAAAAAGAGGCTATCACACAAAAAAGTTGTACGAAGAAAAATTTTGAAAGAAAAGTTATCGTATAAAAAACCTTATGAAAAAATTTGAGAGAAGAAAAACAGAACATTTAGATAATTTTGGTAAAATAAGCAGAGTTTTGGTTTTTTTTCACAACTCGGATTACGGGTCACTGGTTCCTCCCCTTTACCTAATCTGGTTATCAACGATAGCTTTATCGAATAACTAACAACTAATATTCAGAAATAGAGTGCAATAAAATACTATTGAGGAAACATCCACAGTTTTTCATTCATAAAATGAAGTTTACATAGCAATTGTCCCACTATATTGTTATACATGTACACCAAGTTAAAAGAAAAAACCACCAAAGAACTACAAACTACCTTATACTAGAAGTTGGCTACTGTCAGATAGCTAGCTAGCTGGCTAAGGTTCTTACGATGGCTCACTGATACCTATTGATTTTCAGAAATCATAGGATAGAGATTAGCGAGTACGAAGTAACGAAGAAGAGAAAAGTAAACAAGTACGATAGAGGTTAGCAAAACTTATTACACCAGATAAATTCCATGTCTTCTCATCATATTAAAGTGATATTACCTCAATTCCATGTCAGGGATTGTTGAGATATATCTCTCAGTACTTTATTTTATATTTCATATTTCTTCTATCTACTATATGTAATTTCCGCATGGAGCTTTTCCCCTATATAAGAGAACTCTAGGGCTACGGTGAATATACAATTTCATTCCACACCTTTCCATATGGTATCAGAGTGATGGTCCTAGGACAGAGCATGTGCCCTAGTTGTCCCACCACACCAAAACCCTAACACGGCTCTCATCTAGCTGCCGCCACGATCTCCATGTAGAGCAGCAGCAGCCCTGCCGCCGAAGTAGCCAGGGGTTGCTACTGTTGCCCGAAGTCAGACCACCAGAAGCAGCCTCGCTGTTCCGCCGCCATCGTCGGCATCCTAGGGTTGCACCACCGTCGTCGCTGGCAGCCCCCTGTTCGATGCCTTCCGAGGTCTGAAAATCACCCCGAACAAGCAATTTGATTCCTATTCAGTCTGATTTTTGGGTTTCTAGAGTGTGATTTGATCACCTAAAATCACCCTAGTTACCCAGAGAGGCCTCTAACAGATGGAAGAGGTTGTAGTATGAGTCTACCTGCAATCGTCTTCTTGCATGCTTGTGTAGACGCAATCATTCTTGTCTACAACCCAAGTCTTTGTCACTGTTGTCATCATATCATACAATAGAGTCGACTCCAAAGCCGATATCTCATCCATGGGTGCCTTCAAGGTTGCAGAAAGCGGTAGTCGGTACTCGGTCGGCAGGGTCACCTACTAAGGAGTAGTCGGCAGTCGGGCGACTAGTCGGATTTAGTCGGCCATTAGTCGGTTTTGATTTTTTTATTATTTTAAATATATAATTTATTATTATATACTATATATATATCATAAATATGAATAGATTTAACCATTTTCAATTTTATAAGAGCTAAAAAAGAAGCAATTCAAGGAAAAAAGTACCAAGTTAAGAATAAATGTTTGCTACATAATATTAGGCTATTAGCTAATGTTCACTAACAGATACAACATGTCAAAATACGAATAATTCCTGCAAGCATGAAGCATCAAATTAAAAGTCATTCATCTCCATCAAGGTCATCATCCAAATCAATCTCTTCTTCTTCTTCATCTTCATCATCATCTTCTTCTTCATCATCTATGTCTTCAGGTTGAAATTCCTCCTCTTCTTCATTTATAGGTGCAACATTTGAGCTCGAAGATGAAGCTCCCTTGCCACGTTCACCTCGTTGACTTCTTCTCAGCTCCAAATTCTCTTCTGCACCACTTGCATGCGCTACATCACCCCAAGTTAATCCGGAACCTAGAAAGACCTCCTCATCTTGAGCTTGTACGTTGACCTCTCCAGTCCATTCACGTAAATATGCATGATCACGAGAGGAAAGAGGATCTTTTCCTTTCTCAAGACGACGTTCCATCAGGTTGGAATTGAAAGGAACGTATACAAGATCATTTAGCCTCTTTGTTTCCAACTTGCCTCTCTTCTTGGTATGGATCTGTAAGCAACATTACAAAACATTAAGACTAATGACTAATTTACAACTAGTATTTCTATTTGGTGGGTCACTAGAGTCATTACCGAGTCAAACGTACTCCAGTTGCGCTCACATCCAGATGATGCAGAAGTCAAGCTCAAGATCTTGATGGCCATGTCTTTCAAATGTGGTGCGTCATCTCCATAATTGTACCACCAATTAGCTAATAAAATATATAATGGTTAAGTCAATGAAATCAACGATGATCAAAATAACATTAATGGAAAATAATTCCTTAAATACCTGGATCGAAATTTTCATCATTTCTCATCCTCTGTCTCACGGCTAATGGCTTCCCAAATGCCCCACGACCATGTCTGTAATCAAGAAGCTCCTTTGTGGTGATAGCATCTTGTATATCCAAATCTGGATAAAATCTTTCCATGCAATCCATAAAACCTCTCTTCACCACAATGTCTACATCACCACCACACTCCGTGAAAAAGAAGTATGGGTTCAAAAAGTAAGCCGCTAGATGCAATGGAGTGTCAAGCCTGCCTTTGGTCTTGGAGATAATAGCATCCACAAAAAACTTGTAAGATGATTCCACGCTATTTAAAGATGCAATTATCTCTCTCTTTGCCTCTTCAAGCCCTCCATAAACAAAGCCCGTGGATGGGCGGCAATCTGCATCAACCACACGCAATAGACGCACCAAAGGTGTAAAAATTTTGATTGCAAATGCGGTGTGGTTCCAAAAAGTAGGGCTGAAGACAATGGATGCTGCTTGTTCTCCCTTTTTGGTCTTGTACCACTTGCAAGCCCTCCATTCATCTGACGAAAACATCAACCTGAGCTTGTCTTTTTTCTCTAGAATGCTTTCTAGAGTGAGAAAAGTAGTAGCAAACCTCGTTTGCCCTGGTCTAGCAATGTCTCTCTTGTTTGTAAACTTCCGCATCAAGCTCAAAGTTTTAGTGTGAGCATAAATAAAGATTGTGAGCGTCCTCGCCTTTTTAACCGCGCTCTTCACTTTTGAATCTCTGTTGATCTCCTCCAAAGCAAGATCAATAGAATGAGCAGCACAGGAAGTCCACCATATCTGAGGATATTTTGTGAGTAGCAATCTCCCTGCTGCTACATTTGCTGAAGCATTATCCGCAACAACTTGAACAACACTATCCACGCCAACTTCATTTATGCACTCATCCACAAGCTGAAAGATATAGTCGGCGGTGTGTGTCTCATCAGAAGCATCAATAGACTTCAAAAATGAAGTCCCCAAGGAGCAATTGACACAGAAGTTCATGATGCTCCGTCCTCGCATGTCCGTCCATGCATCAGTCATTATAGAGCACCCTGTCTTCTTCCATGTAATTCGATGACATTGCAAGTCATCAGATATTTTCTTGACTGCCTTCTTCAAAAATGGACCACTTATCTCATACCTCGTAGGAGTCTTCAAGCCTGGGCCATACATTCCAATTGCCTCCACCATCTGCTTGAATTGTTTCATGGTGAATGCATTGAAAGGGATTGCCGATGTATATGCCCAATTGCATATATAGGAGACAACCCTTTCACGATGGTCCTTGGATAAAGCGTCTTTTATGCTCATCTGGCGTGTTCCTTGAACGGCGACATTCTGTTCCAAAGATTCGGAAGATCGATGTCTTTTAGCAGATCCAGCATCTCCAGCAATGCCAATATCAATCTCATCTCTCATCTCAGAAACCTCAATGGCCTTTTGACTCTTCTTTCTAGCAACATCATCCAAGTATGATATCATCATCTTCTTCGTCTCTTCGTCCACCTTAGGACATGCAGCCACATTGCCTTTACGGTGCGCAAGATGTTGCTTGAACCTATAAATACCTCCTTTCACCACCTTCTTGCACAACCTACAAGTAACCGTGTTCGAATCTGCACGGTTTGAAAGATATCCAAATTGCCATGCAGGATCACTTGATCCTGGTGGCACATAAAAGGAAGAGTCACCACCAGAGGCGACATTCGTGGGAGGTGTTTCCATCTACATTGTCAAAAACAACAACAATCATAGAACTTAGACTAATCCTTTGAATTTATAACCAAACAACAACAATCATAGAACTTAGACTAATCCTTTGAATTTATAACCAAACAACAACAATCATAGAACTTAAACTAATCCTTTGAATTTATAACCAAACAACAACAATTATAGAACTTAGACTAATCCTTTGAATCAATAACCAAACAACAACAATCATAAACTTAGACTAATCCTTTGAATTTAATCAATAAACTTAGAACATAGAACAACAATCAATGGAGGCTCTTGAATGTATAACATGAACTCACAACTTGAATTTATAATATATTTGAGCATAAATTTCGAAAAAAAAATAGCAAAAAAAAAACCCTAACCGGACTGGCGGTTGGATGGCGAGGTGGAGGAGAGCTGGGAGACCGAACGGCGAGGAAGGAGTGGTCGTGCGGGGACCACCGAGCGATGCGCGACCTCCGGGCGGCGAGCGGCGTCGGGAGGAGGCGGCGTGGAGAGCAGGCGGAGGAGGCGGCGTGGGTGAACCAGGAGAAACGCGTGAGGGAAATGTCGGGGGTGGGGAGTTTAGGTTACTGTCGGACAGTAACCTAAAACTCCCAATTTCTATTCATTCGGATCCTCCTGATATTCGGGTGCCGGATCTTTGTTGCAAAAAGCGGCCGACTAATCGGCCGACTAGCCCGACTAGTAGGGCCGACTAGTCGGTCCACCCGACTACTGACCGACTCTCCTAAATCGGGTCGGTCAGTGGGCCGACTCGACTAGTCGGGCCGACTAGTCGGTCTAGTCGGCCGATTTTTGCAAGCTTGGGTGCCTTTAAATGTCCAACGTCCATTATCAAGTTGGATAGAACAAACTATGAATTATGGGCTATGCAATTCATGAGCCTAATGCAATGTAACGGCAAGAAGCACATCCTCACGCAGGATGAGCCAAGCGACACGATCGGGGTTAATGCCTCGTGGGAGACAGATGACACGTACACGCGTGTGCGGTTGTCATGGTTTAAAAAAATGCACCTCGAGGCGCAAAGGCGCTCGAGGCGAAACGGGGCGTTGAGGAATCACCATGAGGTGACCGCCTCAGACCCCCTGGCAGAGGCATGCGCCTCGGATGCCTGAGGCGGTCGAGGCAAGGCGAGGCGTTGAAGCGGGGCGAGGCGTAAGGTGAGGCGTTGGGGGTTTTTTCAAGTATTTTCTCAAAGAAAAAAATGGTCCTATTCGTATTTTCATATGTTTATAAAGGTTTTATTGTTGAGTATATATTTATGCAAGATGAATGCTTAAATTTGACCTCTTTCATATTCATATGCTTAAATTTGACCCCTTTCATATTCATATTTAACATACGATTACGATTCAGTAGAACATACTGTTCTTCATCAGGTTCAGTAGAACATACGATTACGATTCAAATCGTATGATTCATATCAACAACTTGGATATCTTCATATAGTTTCCTTTTGATTGGGTAGAAATTTAGTAGAAAGGTTTATGACATTAACATATCATCATATAGTTTCCTTTTGATTTCCTTTTTCGTGTTCTTATCTTCATAATATCATCATATAATACATTGTTATATACTATATGTTTGTCAGAAAATATTATTTCACTAATAAATATATTTATTATATATTTTATAATTATTTTTCTATACAAACTGAGGCTTACGCCTCGACCACCTCGAGGTTACGCCTTGCCTTGCTTCCAGGGAAAACGCCTCGTTCCACCTTTCGTTTTTCAAACCTTGGCGGCTGTTTGCGACTGTATCAATGGAGATAACCAATGATATTCTGAGTTAGCCTACTGCAAAGGCTGTGTGGGATATTCTCGTCGCTACATACTCCCGGGCGAAAAACAAGTCAAAGATACTGCAACTTCAGCATGATATCTTCACATTGAAGCAGAATGGTCGTCCTCTCCATACCTTTTACACTTCTCTAAGGGATATGTTTGAGAAGCTTCATGGTTTTATTCCTTGACTGCTACACCAGAACAGCTCCGCAGACTGAGCATACTCTATATAGCTCATGATAGTGGTACACAACAGTCTCAAACCTCTTTGGTTATGGTCGCATCTCATTGTAGAGGGAGCTTTACACGGTACTGTGGTCGTGGTAACCGTGGCAGGGGAGAGGGTAGTCGACCCCGCCAGCCGTGTACTTACGGTCAGGCCATTCTGAGGATGCATGTCATTCTAGGCATCGATTTTCTGCTTCAGCACGGGTTACAGAGCAGACTCAAAAAGTACGTATTCCATCTCCTACATTCGATGAGCTTGTAGCACGACTCAAAGAGATTATGCTCGCTCCTGGGTCGACTAGCTCTCCTTCAGGATCCTCAGAGGTAGCCGCCTCAGCATCCGCATCCACATCAGGTACAACATATGCTTTTACTAGCTGTTATAGGGCCGATGTGTCAGAATGGATTATGGCCTCGAAAGCATCACATCATCTTTGTGACAAGAGGACAATTTAGTATATACATACCGACTCAACCAGGTAGATCGGTAATAATAGCAGATGGGACACATTCCCATCACTGGTCAGGGGGAGGTGTAGTTAACTTCAGCAATATGCCTTCAGAATGTTTTTTATGCTCCTGATTTTTCTATGAATTTACTATCTATTAGTCAAATCACTAAAGATTTATATTGTCGTGCCATATTTGACCCATCGTCTCTCGTGTTTCAGGACATTCTTACAGGCAAGGTGATTGGATCGGGTCGTGAGGAAGGAGGTCACTCTAGACTAGTACAATCTCCATATGTTTTTGCTTCATCTCTTCACATTGGATCAGTCTCTCCTTATGTGTGGCACATCCAGTTTGTTCATCTTCCTCTATAGAAGTTGTGTCATGTCCTTCCTCAGATTTCATCTCGCTCTACCTTCTAGTGTGAGGCCTCCCAACTAGGGAAGCATCATCGGTCTACCTTATAGAGTCGTCATGGTCGAAGTAGTCATAATATTTTTGAGTTGTTTCATCTTGATATTCGGAGTCCGAGTCGTGTCCCAGACCATCAAGGACAGAGATTTTATCTTGTTGCTGTGGATGATTTTTTCAGATTATCTTGGGCTTTCCTTCTTAAAAACAAGTTTGATGTTGGTCTTGTTATTCAGTCTTTCAGTGATGAGATAAAGAATGTTTTTCTGTGAATGTCAAGTATATTCGTTCTGACAATGCGTTAAAATTCTGCAGGCTTCAACTCTCACGGTTTCACAGAACCCTTCGTATTGTTCATCAAATTTCCTGTGCTTATACTTCCCAATAGAATGGGTGGATGAACACAAACATCGTCACCTTTTCGATGTCACCAGGACCCTCTTGATCCAAAGGTGTGGTCCTCATTCATACTAGGGGGATGCGATTTGAACTGCTTGCTACCTGGTGAATCGTACCCCCTCGTATATGTTAGGAGAGAAAATCTCGTTCTCGATTGTATTTTCCGAGAAGGATCTTTTCTCCCTCACCCCTCGTGTGTTTGGGTCAGTAGCCTTTGTTCATTATGCATCCACTGGTCATGACAAGCTCTCTCCTAGAGCTGTCAAGTGCATCTTTGTGGTGTATTCTAGGACTCAAAAGGGATATCATTGTTTTGATCTTGTTTGTAGGAAGTATTATGTTAGTGCGGACGTCAATTTCTTTGAGTCTATTATATTTTTCTCTCCTACAGGTGATAAATTGATTCCTTCGGAGTCTGGAGAAGAGGCATGCATGCCTCTATCTCCGTTTTTGTCTACCCCGGGTTCTACTTCTTCATCACCTTCCTCACCATCTTGTCCACCTTCACCACCACCACTTCCACGTGTCGTACCCTATTGTTTTCCACATGTTTACCAGCGTCGACCTCGTGCTCATCTACCTCAATCATCTAGCATGCCCCAGGTATGTCATAAGCACTTGGTTTCTACTTATGGCAATTGTGATTTGCATTTAACGCAGGATGTACAGGAGGTCTTAGATGTTCCTTGTCTCGGCTACTGAGGAGGCTGAGGATCTTGACATGCTCATTGCCCTATGGAAGCAGAGGCATACATGTGTTATGTATCGTCTTGCTTCCCATGTTTCTCTTGCACATATCTCAGAGGAGTTTCAGATGTTTTGTTAAAAATCAACATCTCCTCTAATTAAGAAAGCTTCTAGAGAAATCCTTTTTGTTGGCTTCTTTGAGAAGCCATTTCTAAGTTGGCTTCTTTGAGAAGCTATCGTTGGCTTCCTTGAGAAGCCATCTCCAAAGTTGGCTTCTTTAAGAAGCCAACACTTGTTCTAGTGTACTTCATTGGCCTCTATAAGTAGGACCCTTGAGGTTGGAGTGTAATTACTTAAGAGAAGAATCAAGAGAGTTAGAGAACCACCACGTATATTGGAGAGGAAAGTATAGAGAGCATGAGTGTTGTATAGTTAGAGAGTGTAACTGAGTGTATGTATGTGAAGTGGTGTATAGCTTGGGGTGTTGTATTGTATAATGGTGTATTGTTAATGTATGTTTTTAGTTAGTAATTATATTGTCCTTGTAGTCAGATTCCAATAACTAGTATCAGAGCCTTGTTAGAGTCCCAATTAGTAAAGGTACAATCCTCACATTGTAGAAAACCAAGTCCATCTTTTTGCAGTAGAGGTCTCTAAATAAATTAGGGGAGCCTCTGTCTGTGTGTCCAGTCAAGTCTTGAGTTTTGGTAAGGAGAAATTCTGTCCGTTTGCAGTCAATGACTGTAATCAGGATAGGGCTAGGACCAACTTCACTGGGCAAAGGAAAAATATAGCTTACTAAAAAATTATGGCGGATCCCTTCAACTCTAGTTTTGGGATCAAGAAGCTCAACGGGCACAATTACAGTTATTGGAGGACCTGCGTCGAATCTTATCTACAAGGACACGATCTCTGGGAGATTGTTGGAGGAGATGATACAACACCACCACCAAAGGAGAATGATGATGCCTTGAGGAAATGAAAGATCAAGGCCAGTAAGGCAATGTTTGTATTAAAGACCACGATCGAGGAGGAGGTGATCGAGCATATCCGAGAAGTCGCTACACCAAGGGAAGCGTGGGACGCATTTGCTGCATTGTTCTCACGCAAGAATGATGCGCGACTTCAATTTTTGGAGAACGACCTGATGTCTCTCAAATAAGGAGAGATGACAATCAATTAGTATTTCAACAAGGTACGCTTGCTATGTCGTGAAATCTCCCAATTAGATCCAATATGGTGCTCTCGTAACGGTCGTATCTGGTTGATCTAAACAACCAACTCTCTTGAAGTTTGAAAGTCTCTTAGCAAATCAAGAGACTTTCACCAATCAAATGGCTACTCTGTCAGTAAAAGGCGATGAAGAAGCATTGTTTAGTGCACATAAACAAGAGAAGCTGCAGGAACCGCATCAAAAAGACTCAGCTCCTCAATGGAAGCAACATTCTTAGAGGAGCTTCAAGCCATGGGGAGCTTCATATGGTCGATCATAAAGGCCAAATGATTCTCTGCATCTATGGTTTGAAGCAGGCACCTAGAGCATGGTATAAAAAGATGGCGGAATTTCTGCTATAGCGTGAGTATCAAGTTGCTCCATCGTATTCCAGTCTCTTTGTAAAGATAAGAGATGAGAAGTTATCCATAGTACTCGTGTACGTGGATGACTTGATCATTACAGGAGATAATGTAGAAGAGATTAAGAGAATTCGGGATAATCTATTCATCAGATTACAGATGAGAGAGTTGGGCAACCTCAAGTATTTTCTTGGCCTCAAAGTAAAGCGCACCAATTAAGGGATTCTTCTGCATCGGCACAAGTATGCTAAGGATTTCTTACAAAGTACGGTATGCTATACTGCAAGCCTACATCAACCTCAATGGAGGTAAGTACTAAACTTTGTGCTGAAAAAGGCAAGTATTAGAAGATATGACCATGTATAGGCAACTGGTTGATAGCTTGATCTACCTAACCATGACTAGGTCAGACATACCCTTTGTTGTTGGAGTAGATACTCAATTCATGCAAAATACTAAGAGACCTCATCTAGAAGCAATAAGACGAATAATGAGGTATACAAGTGCAACTAAGGATTATGCGATCTTCTATAAGAAAGGAGAGCAGTGCAAGCTTAAGGGCAATTGTGATACTGATTATGTCGGCAACCATGATACAAGGCGTTCGACCAAAGGCTATGTTTTCAGCCTTGGCTTAGGAGTAGTTTCGTAGTTTAGCAAGAGACAACCAACTGTTTCTCTTTCAACAACTGAAGCTGAGTATAGAGTTGCAACTATGGCAGCACAAGAAAGTACTTGGTTAAAGCAGCTACTGGAGGATCTTCATCAACCAATTGATTATCCAATCAATTTATACTGTGATAATCAATCTGCTATCAAATTAGCTGAGAATCCAATATTTCATGCAAGAACTAAGCACATAGAAGTTCACTATCACTTCTTGAGAGAGAATGTACTAGAAGAAGAGATTGAGATGAAGTCGATAATGACGGAAGACCAAGTAGCAGATATATTTACAAAAGGACTCAGCACAACAAAGGTCGAGTATTTTCGAAGACAACTTGGAATGCGAAGAGTCGATACTGAGGGGGAGTGTTAAAAATCAACATCTCCTCTAATTAAACAAGCTTCTAGAGAAATCCTTTTTGTTGGCTTCCTTGAGAAGCCATCTCCAAAGTTGGCTTCTTCAAGAAGCCATCACTTATTCTAGTGTACTTCATGGGCCTCTATAAATAGAGTCCTTGAGGTTGGAGTGTAATTAACCAAGAGAAGAACCGAGAGAATTAGAGCCACCAAGTATATTGGAGAGGAAAGTATAGAGAGCTTGAGTGTTGTATAGTTAGAGAGTATAAACAAGTGTATGTATGTGAAATGGTGTATAATTTGGGGCGTTGTATTGTATAATGGTGTATTGTTAATGTATGTTTTTAGTGAGTGATTATGTTGTCCTTGTAGTCATATTCCAACATGTTTGTTGTGGGCCTATCTGTTATGGACATACCACGATCATATCAGGAAGCCTTGCAAATTAGTCAGTGGCATCTAGCTATGGAGGAGAAAATGGTTGTGTTACAGTCTCGTGGCATATAGAGTGTTGTACATGCTCCCCCTAGTGCATCTGTTGTTGAGAGCAAGTGGGTGTTTACGGTGAAGCATCGTGTTGATGGTACAGTTGATAGATACAAGGCCAGACTTGTTGCTTGTGGGTTCACCCAGACATACAGGATACGTTTTCTCCAGTCACTTCTCACTCTACACTGAGGATTCTTATTTCTGTCATTGGGGTACGCGATTGGCCTCTATTTCAGTTAGATGTCAAAAATGCTTTCTTGTATGGTGACTTGCAAGAAGAAACCTACATGCAACAACCTCCAGGGTTTGCTATTGAGGGGGAGCCTCATATGCTGTGTAGACTTCACAAGGTTATTTATGGCCTTAAGCAGAGTACGAGGGCTTGGTTTCAGAAGCTTTCAGAGTTGATTGAACAACAGGGGCTTGTCAGATCTACTACATATCACTCTCTTTTTGTTAAGAGATCTCAAAGAGGTACAGTTTCTATTCTGGTCTATGTGGATGACATCATTATTACAGGGGATGATGAACAAGGTATTCATGCAGCTAAGGATTTCCTTGGACAACAGTTTGTGACCAAGGACCCTGGCAATCTTCGTTACTTTCTTGGTCTTGAATTTGCAAGGAATCAGCATGGCATGGTGACGACGCAAAGGAAGTATGTGACTGATCTTCTAACTGAAACGAACATGACAGGGTATAGGCCTGCTACTACTCCAATGGATCCTAATGATAAGCTCTATGATGATGATTCTGAGGAGGTTGACAAGAGACGATATAGAGAGCTAGTAGCGAAACTGTTATATATCATTATCACCAGTCCTGATATACCATTTGCAATTAGTAGAGTCAGTCAGTTTATGGAGCAACCCAGGAAGGTTCATATGGATGCAGTTAACATGTTTATAAGATATCTGAAGTCTTCTCCAACAGCAGGACTCTTGTTCAGAAGAGACTATTGATGCAGATTATGCAGGGTGCCCCAAGGACAGGAAATCCACAACTGGCTTCTCAGTGTTTACAGGGAGTTCACTAGTTTCATGGAAGAGTAAGAAACAAACGGTTGTGGCTAGAACTAATGTTGAATCAGAATATAGAGCCATCGCACAAGGGAGTACAGAATCGTTGTGGGTCAGATCCGTCCTGAGTGACATGACTATTGAGATGCCACTTCTCATGCACCTCCAATGTGATAACTGTAGAGATAGATATTATTATATGCTATGTACTTATTCGTTATTTCTATGTTTTCTCTGGACTACTATGTATTTTACACTTAAGGTCTCTCCCTATAAAAGAGAGCCTAGGGTTCCTATGAATAAACAGATAACAGTTTTACCCCAACATGGTATCAGAGCCCAAGCCCTAGGGCTCTACACCCGCCGCCCAACCCCACCCGCCGCCCACCCTCTCCTCGTCTCTCTCCGCTGCCGTCGCCAACCCCCAGCGCCTGCCGTCGCCGCCTCTCTCGCCCCCCCTCTCCCTTCTCTCCGCCACCAGCCCCCAGCCGCCGGCCCC
The DNA here is from genome assembly GCA_037367405.1 of Ottelia alismoides. Taxonomy (NCBI): domain Eukaryota; kingdom Viridiplantae; phylum Streptophyta; class Magnoliopsida; order Alismatales; family Hydrocharitaceae; genus Ottelia; species Ottelia alismoides. Next base: position 492,832 of record JAZKJV010000914.1, on the reverse strand, counting down.
CAGCCCAGTCGGACCCCCCCCTCTCGCCGCCGGCCCCCAGCCCAGCCGGCCCCTCCCATCGCCGCCGGCCCCTTCCATCGTCGCTGGTTCCAAGCCTCACCGGTCTCCAGCCCCGGCGTGGTCTATCACGTTGCTCTTCTGCTCTAGCGGCACCGCTAGGGCGGTTTTTCCTGGCACCTTGAGCCTAGCCGCCTCTTCCTCAAGGTGTATGGATTTGGGTGCGTAACGTCTACATACGCACTCGAATCCTATGCAGTTTGTGCAGACATCTGTCACTTTGTCTACAAACCCTAGTTCTTCTCCAGCGACGATATGTCAGAATCGAAGGTTGATATGCCCTCCATAGGCGCATTCAAAGGTCCTGCGCCAATAGTCAAGATGGACGGGTCGAATTATGAGCTCTGGGCGATGCAGTTCATGAGCCTCATGAAGTCGAACGGTAAGAAGCACATTCTTACCGAGGATGAGTCAGCAGTGAAGACAGGGATATATGCCTCGTGGGAGGCTGATGACTCGTATGCAAAGGTCTGGTTGTCAGGTACATTGCCGATGGAGATTGCCAATGATGTCCTCCATCATCCCACTGCCAAGGCGATGTGGGATATTCAGGATGCTACATATTCGCAGGTGCGAAATGAGACCAAGATGTTACAGCTTCAGCATGACATATTCACGATGAAGCAGAACGACAGACCTCTTCACTCCTTATACACATCCCTCAGGGGGATGTTTGAGAAGTTATACAGTTCTATCCCACTCACAGTGACTCCTGAACAGCAGAAGACATTTCGGAATGCCACCATGGTGGGCGTTCTACTTGCGGCCCTTGATCCTGAATATGACGCCGCCCGTTCTCAGATTTTGGCCGATGCAGTTATTCCTCCAGTGGAGGATGTTTACAGGAGGCTCAGTCGCATATCAATTCCTTCCAGCTCATCTACTCCACCCCCATCGGCGATGGCAGTATCGTGTGGGAGAGGTGGTCCGTCTTCTGGTCGTGGACATGGACGTGGACCCCAAGGTAGGGACGGTCGCTTTAGTCAGCCGTGTTCTTATTGTCACCGCACAGGCCACTCGGAGTAGACATGCTACTCTAAGCATGGGTTCCCAGCATCGGCACGTGTAGCAGAGCACTCTCAGCCCCAGTTGGCATCTGCTGCAGACAATCATTTTGAGGAACTTGTAGCACGTCTACGTGATATTATGCCGCAATCATCTGGTGATTCTTCTGGTGGACCTTCAGATATTGCTGCTACAGCCTCTGCCAGTTCCTCTGCTGCTGCTAGTACCTCAGGTAGAGCTACTGCATTTACATCTTCTCATGATATCTCTGATTGGATTATAGATTCGGGTGCCATACATCATCTCTGCCGAGATCGAGATAGACTTGAGTCCTACAGGGACATTCCTCAGGACCGCTCAGTGTAGATCGTCGATGGTACTCATTCCCCCCTTGTTAGACAGGGGGAGGTCTTCCTATCCTCTACTATACATCTACAGAATGTCCTACATGCTCCTGAGTTCTCGATGAATATGTTGTCTATTAGTCAGATTACGAAGGATTTGCACTGTCGTGCTATATTTGACACGTCTTCTCTTATTTTTCAGGACATACTAACGGACAGGGTGATTGGTTGTGGCTCTGAGCAGAATGGTCTATATCGGCTGGTCCGGAATTCTATGCTGGCGTCTCCTCTCATTCTGCCGGACCGGTTTCTCCGTACATCTGGCATCTCTGTTTTGGTCATCTCCCGCTCCAGAAAATGCGACATCTTCTGCCTCAGATCTCTCCCAGTTCTTCCTTTCGTTGTGAAGCATGTCAGTTGGGAAAGCATCATCGGTCGAGCTTTCCTAGTCGTTAGAGGCGGAGCAGTAGCTCCCCGTTTGAGTTGTTTAATATAGAGATCAAGGCCTTAAATGTCGGTTTCGGTCACCATTTCGGTATCGATCAAAACAGAATTTCGATGGAATTTTGATGGAATTTCGACCGAAATTTCGATCATTTCGGTAATTTTTTATACTAGGACCCCCATATTTCGGTCATTTCGGTCGAATTTCGATTTCGACCGGATATCGATATTCGACAGAAATTCGACCGAATTTCGCTGAAATTTGAGGCCATGATAGAGATATGGGGTCCAAGTCGTGTACCCGATCATCAGGGACACAGATTTTATCTAGTGATAGTGGATGATTTTTCTCGTGTATCTTGGGTCTTCCTTTTAAAGAATAAATCTGAAGCAGGCGATGTGATTAAGAATTTGATTAATAAAGTGCATAATGTGTTTTCTTCTACAGTCAAATATGTTCATACAGATAATGCTCTAGAATTCTGCACACGGTCCCTCTCTCAGTTTCTTTCGTCAAAGGGCATTATTCACCAAACCACTTGTGCTTACACATCTCAGCAGAATGGTGTGGCGGAACGAAAGCATCGTCATCTTCTTGACATTACTCGAACCCTACTAATTCAGAGTTGTGCTCCTATTTCTTTCTGGGGGGATGTTGTTCTTACCGCGTGCTATCTAGTAAACCGTATGCCATCTTCTGTTCTTGGTGAGAAAATTCCTCTCTCTATCATTTTTCCTGACAAGGAATTATTCTCACTTACTCCTCGTGTCATTGGTACTGTGGCATTTGTTCATCTTCTGACTCCTGGACTTGACAAACTCTCTCCTAGAGCTGTCAAGTGTGTCTTTGTCGGTTATTCTCGGACTCAGAAGGGCTATCGGTGTTATGATCCAATAAACAAGAAATACTTTGTTAGTGTTGATGTCACGTTCTTTGAGTCTGTTATGTATTTTTCCCCTGCAGGTGACAGAATGGTACCATCCACTACCAATGATGATGTCTATGTCCCTCCACCTCCTACTTGGAGTTCACCTGAGTCTCCTCTTGTTCCTGTCTCTACGTCATCTTCACCACCACCAGCACCACCTCCACCTCCACCTCTTCCACGACCTCCACTTCCACCTCTACCAAAATTCTATACGCGTCGGTCAGGTCCTGCTCAGGCTACACGTCAGACACCCATCACGCCTCAGGTATGTTCGGGTGGCATTACCACTGACGGGTCAGATATGGTACATGTGCAAGATTCTTCATTACAGGAGGAAACTACACCATCCAGTACAACGGAAGATGATCTTGATATTCCTATTGCTATCCGGAAGCAGAAGCGGACGTGTGCCTCTTATCCCTTTGCTTCACAGGTGTCTTTTCACCGTCTCACAGGCGACTTTCGGAGATTTGCTGCAACTTTGTCTTCCGTGGACATACCACGGACCTACCAGGAAGCTATGAAGATTGATTGCTGGAGAATGGCTATGGAAGAGGAGATGCGTGCATTATAGTCTCGTGGCACATGGTCTTTAGTTTTTGCTCCTCCTGATGCATCTATTGTGAGCTGTAAGTGGGTATTCACAGTTAAATACCATGCTGATGGCAGTCTAGATCTGTACAAAGCACGGTTGGTCGCGCGAGGTTTTACACAAACCTATGGCGTGGATTATATGGATACATTTTCTCCAGTGGCTCGTCATTCTAACCTTCGCATTCTCTTATCTGTGGTTGTGGTTCGTGACTGGAGTATATCTCAACTGGAAGTCAAGAATGCCTTCTTGTATGGAGATCTGCAGGAGGAAGTCTACAAGCAACAGCCACCAAGGTTTACTGGTGAGGGGGAGAAGCAAATGGTGTGTAGACTTCACAAGGCAATTTATGACCTCAAACAGAGTCCAAGAGCGTGGTTCCAGAAGCATTCCAATCTGATTGAACAACAGGGATTCAAGAGGTCGAATGCAGATCACTCGTTGTTTGTTCAGAAGTCATCGGCATGTACGGTTGTTATCATGGTCTATATTGATGATATTCTGGTTACAGGAGATGATATTCAGGGCATAGAAAGGGCGAAGGCATTCCTAGGCCGTCAGTTCGTCACGAAGGATCTTGTAACCCTAAGATACTTTCTGGGGTTGGAATTTGCCAGGAATGCACCGGGTTTGGTGATGACCCAAAGGAAGTACATTACAGACTTCTTGACAGAAACAGGCATGGCTGGATGCAAACCATCAAGTATTCCCATGGATCCAAGCATGAAGCTGTATGATGATGACAATGATGAAGTGGACAAGAGGAGATATAGAGAAATGGTGGGTAAGCTCCTTTATATTACCATAATTCGACCCGATATTGCTTTTGTAGTAAGCAGGGTGAGTCAATTTATGGAGCAGCCAAGATAAGTTCATATGGATGCTATATACATGATACTGAGGTATCTGAAGTCTTCTCCAGGTTCATGGTTACTGTTTCGAAAGGGTACATATTTGTCTATCTCAGCATGTGCAGATGCCGATTATGCAGGATGCCCTAAGGATCGAAAATCAACCTCAGGATTTACAGTTTTTGTTGGAAGCTCTCTGGTTTCTTGGAAAAGCAAGAAACAAACTGTTGTGGCAAGGTCCAGTGCTGAATCTGAATATAGGGCCATGGCGTAAGCAAGCACGGAGATGATGTGGGTTCGATCGGTACTAGAGGATCTACATGTAGCCGTACCTCTACCCATGCAGCTTCAGTGTGACAATCAGGCAGCCGTGTTCATTGACAACAATCCAGCTTTTCATGAAAGAACCAAGCATATTGAAGTTAACAGCCACTACACTAGAGACTTGATCCAGAGAGGATTGATATCTACAACTCACGTGAGCTCAGGGGATCAGACTGCTTATGTATTCACCAAGCCGTTGCTCAGAGGACCTTTTCAGAGATGTTCATCCAAGCTGAGTATGATAGACATCTATGCTCCACCTTTAGGGGGAGTGTAGAGATAGATATTATTATATGCTATGTACATGTTCGTTATTTCTATGTTTTCTCTGGACTACTATGTATTTTACCCTTAAGGTCTCTCCCTATATAAGAGAGCCTAGGGTTCCTTTGAATAAACAGATCACAGTATTACCCCAACAATAACCATGTCGCTCTGTTCATAGCAAATAATCCAGACTTCCGTAAAAGAACCAAGCACATCGAGGTGGATTGTCATTATACTCGAGACCAGCTTCAAAAGGGACTTATCTCCACTTCTCACGTTGCGTCAGGCGACCAAACTGCACATATGTTCACCAAGGCCTTTGCTAGAAATCCTTTTCGTCGATGTCGTTCCAAGCTGAGCATGATAGACATATATGCTCCAGCTTGAGGGGGAGTGTTGAGATAATTATATCTCTCAATACTTTATTTTATATTTCATATTTCTTCTATCCACTTTATGTAACATAAAGTTTTTCTCCTATATAAGAAAGCTCTAGGGCTACGATGAATATTAAATTTAATTCCACGTCTTTCCATAGGGATTAATATAGGTGATTTACCTAACCTATCACAGACTTTGAAGCTGTGGACACTCCCGGATTATGGGTTGCGTTAATATGATAAGCTTATATCTCCGCACGTCACCTCAACCAATCCTTCAATACTACTCTGATAGTTTAATTTTATTTCATAATCAATGATTTTTAAACCCTCATCCTGCCACATACGAAAGCACTCCATAATCGAGGAATCAATAATTTAAAAGCATAGGATAATAACATTTAATCATCTATACCAGCGGTTTTAAATACATGTTATCATGACCCGGCAGCTATGAAACTATATCTTCAGTCAGTCAATACATCTAATGGCTGCCGAGTACCACGCGTTATAATAATTTATTAAGTGTGATGAACATATCCGGACAACCGAGTACCACCTAGGTTTGGACTGCATAAGGATTTCTTCAGACAAACCTATAGGTTGCATGCATGACCTGTAGTCAAGGTTTAAAAAAGCGCGAGGCGGTCCGAGGCGTTTTCTCTGAAATTGAGGCGAGGCGTAAGCCTCGAGGCGTAAGCATCAATTTTTTTGGAAAAAAAATTAAAATTAAAGAAAATACATTTAAAATATATATATAATACTATTACATTTTGCCAAAAACACATTAAGGAATAATTTAAAACTAGTAAAAGATACAATACATAAGCGATGAAGGCATTGAAGTTCAACAAAAATTAATACTAAGCTACTAATATACAGAATATCAAGTTCCAATTCCAACTTCAATGAGTCTATATGAGTATTAAACTAAAGTCTATACTTAATACTAAAGTACAATAGAAACCATAATCTTTAGTGTGAATAAAAAAATATTAATATGCCTTGAATCCCAATCAATTATCTTGTTGGACGTAGTTGGAGACTGTCATATGCGTTTTTTTTTAGTAATGATATTATTTGTATTAAGCTACTCACAATAAAATATAATAATTATTTTATTTCAGTCTTCACGTGTTTATTTTTCAACATTACTTCATATATCATATATGTGATAACTATTCTAAGTTCACAACTTATACAACCAAACAACAATATCAAGATGCAAACTTGCAACTAATATAAAATTCTATTACAATTCAAACAAAAATATGTGTAATAGAACTAGTATGTGTAGATGTATGATAAATTGAATATGATGTATACAAGATCATGTAACTTCGCTTGTTTCAAGCTATCTCTTCTCTTTGCATGGAGCTATATATATAGAAATATGCAAGGTTTAACATGGAAACAAAAATACAAAAATAAAAAATATAATGCTAACAAAAAATAGGGTTATGTATAACAAAAAATGTAAAAAAAGCATCATGACTCGAGGCTTATGCCTCCGCCTCGCCTTGAGCGCCTCAGGCGAGGCTGAGGCGTACGCCCCTAAGTCTGTACCTGAGGCGTGCGCCTCGAGACGCTTTAGACCCGCCTCGCCTTGAGGCGTACGCCTTTGCACCTCGACTGTAGTATCTACTCCAAGTCATCCCCAGAGTAGGACATAATATATCATTTGATCCAATTTTAAAACATATTAAATTCATATGATACAACTCTATGCATAAATCTTAAGCTTCTTTATCTATACCGCGTTGGGTACAATCACACATAAATTCTCATATTTACGTTTATATAATGTATATATCTCCAAAAGACCTAACTTAACATACTTTTAGGAACCATAACATTTAAATGTATACAATACTACACCCATTCAATTATATAAAATATTATGGTGTGAATCATTAATGAATGATCTCTAAATTCACAAAATAAGCACGTTCACATTCTTCGCAATGAAGAACATAAAATCGATAAATTTATTTAATTTAAGATAAAAACCCATGAGCAAAGAGGGAGGATTTTGTTACCTAATTGTGATATATTTCATGTGATGCAACATACTTCGATTCACATTCAAAAGGACAATTTACAACTTCTGAAATACTTGAAATCTATTTTCAAGTCAAAATACGAAGAACATGAAGAACGAGCAAAGAACAAAAAGAATGTAAATTCTCTTGAAATTTCGGCAAATTTTAGCCAAATATAATGTGATATATCTAAAAAAGGCAGAGTTACCTTTTATAATGGATAATAGTACTAAGAAAATTTTGACATAATTTCTTTTTATGTAACAATATTCGAACGAAAATAGAGATGCCTTGAAATTAGAAATCAAAAAGAAGAAACGATGCATAACTGGTGCACCTCGCATCATGAGTGGGTAATGTGCACGTTCACCGATGGCCCAGTTGCCCGTACTCAAGTAGGGTATTACTCAGGTTCCACATCATATAAAAACACTATTTGCATACAACAAAGAATTTGTTGGTCTCGTAACATGGGTGAATGAAGAGTATTCATTGATGCCACAGTCGCCTGCATCCAAGCAAAGCTATGCTTAGATTTCTCCCTTATATGTTAATACTAATATAGAAAAGGAAATAAAAGAACATAAAAACCTATATAAAGTTAGATCTCCTTACGTTCTCCCTGGAGCTGTCGAGGAGGGGAGGGGAGTGCACCCTCTCCTCCTCTTCTTCTCGACAGTGCTTCGCTAGCGTTCCTTCCTGCATCTATCCCCTGCTTTCAACCTTACAACCCAAGCCCCAGGTAGAAGTGGATAGAAAGAAAGTTGGAGAGTGAAGAGGTATTTATAGGCACCCAACTCCTGAAAACCATGGTTTAAAATAAATAGTTTTCGCCCATGGTTTTGCCAAAAACCATGATTTCCTCCATTACCATGGTTTCGCAGCCCATAGTTTTGCCTAAGTTTATCACAAAGTTGTGGTTTTGCTAATGAAGCGTCATTAGCGCTAATCACAATTAACTAGCACTGATGTGACTAACTATTCTTCACTATGATTAACATCTACTAATCCGTGATTAACATTCCTTAATCGTGATTAATAAACTTAATGTTCATTAGTATTCTTAATCAAGATTTGATAGTAGTAACGATGGTGATTAAGAGCTATGACGGCTTAACCAGTGTTTTTTTTTGCTGTAAAGGTCATATAGAGTCGGATTTAAAGTTCGCATTCAATCTAGGGATCCGAGAAAGTTGACTTTTAGAGCTTTACATTTTTTGTTTCCAATATTCTTTTCTTCTCCGAACTTGGTCAACTTTACATATTCCGACAAGTATGAGAGCACATGGGAGTATTGTGTAAAAGTAAAACTTTCAAATTCAGACTCTATCAATTCGAGACACTCTGTGTTTGAATGACCTAGTTCTCTAACGAGGAGACTCAGTTTCAAACTCCATTCAATGCCAATACTAGATCCTTCCGAGGTTCCTATGAGAGAGAACTCACTTAGAGGTCCCAATAGAGAAGCCCATCTTCAAAGATCTACATATTGGATATTCCATGCCATTCTTTGTTTAGCCCTTCAGAGAGATGGAGCAGAGTCTTCAATGAAGGAGACAATTACGAGTCAGAGTCATCCGACGAGGAGACTCATTTCAGTTTCAGTGACAATGTAAAGTAGAAAGCACACATTCTCCGACGAGGAGACTTATTCCAGTTCCCAGTGACTCTGGCAGACGCAATACATAGCATACGTTCTCACACGAGGAGACTCGGATCACAATCTAGCCATTCAGTTCATCCTCACCAGCACGACAAGAGAAGCATCATCCTCAATATGCAGCTAGTAGAGTATGCATTGAGCTGATATTGTCCATATCGTCTTGTATTTTGTAAATGAGTAATTACTTTCTATTCATCTGAATTGAGCATTGCATGCTCCAGCTTGAGGGAGAGTGCTAGAGTATGTGTTATGCATCACAGGTGGGTATTGGATCTTCTAGCATCCAATTGCCACATCTACAGGGTTAGTCCTACATCGTTTGTGAGTAGGATTGGTCATATTGGTGGAGCTATATAAAAAGCCTCACACCCATTGTAAAAGTTGAGAAAGCGAAATATAATATAACATAGTACATGGTCGTTGAAAGGCCTTCTCCCGTAGTTTCATCCTAAGTCCTCACGGAGTAGAGTTCCGCGTAAAACTCCTATGTTCTTTATTGTTTTATATTCTTTATCTCTGATTATGCTTTCGCATCCTCATTTTCTACAATCGTATTTTAACTTTCAAGAGCATTGTTATGTCACTCATTTCTGTTATGATTATTCCTTATTTTGTAGAGAAATTCATGGGATTCTCCAACTATACTATAAAGTTTTATCAAAATATGTTATAAGCCAATCAATTTATCAAAATACGTCACCACCTCTTTCTTGACATTTATAACAAATGGATACGAACTTGTGGAATCTCTCAATTCACGGAAGCTAGTTTGGTTAAGATAATCCAGGTGACATTAATTTTTTAATGGGGTTGTCCTAGCTCGAGAGCGACCCTATTTTTGGGCCAGGTTAAGGTTTGGGCCTATGAATTTAAAAAGACCAACCTAGACCCAACCCATTAGCCCATCTAATCAAATGGGCTAGGGATGAGTTCAATAGGACCAAGCTCGACCTGGTCCAATGTTCAACCTTAGATGGGACCCCTTCCAGGATTACATGTCTCCTCCGCACAGTGTTAGGCTACGAGGAGGATGTACCAGGTTCCTGACTGAGCAATGGTGCCATGCCTCGAGGCTGTACAGAAGGGGTTGATGTAAGACGCAAGGTACGCGAAACCTGAGGTGGCGCGCAATCTAACAGAGGAGGAGAAGAGGGTCACGGTTGGAGCTAAGGTCTCAATAATACCAGAACTCTGGTCTAGCACCGTTGCTCCGATGTTATACTAAAAAATGAATGACTTGTTTATTTTCTGGTCATAGGGCTTCTTTATATGGAGGAGAAACCCTAGAGGGAAAATGGAGAAATTACATAGAAAGGAAATAAGAAATACATAAATGTTATTTCCGATAATATTATTGAATATATATATATGCATTAAATTTAAAAATAATCAATCCATAATATCTTACTTATATGTCGTCCATGTTATATTCAAGATTTTAAAAGACGTGAGGCGGATTGAGGCGATTTTCCATTATTGAGGCGAGGCGTAAGCCTCGAGGCGGTCGAGACGTAAGCCTCAATTTATAGTGAAAATACATGTCAAAATGATTATTAAGCATAATTATATTATCATAAAACCATAAACTTCAAATATTGACATAATATATGATCATAAATTCTAAATTTGAATATTATAAGTTTAATAGATGTACAAAATATACCATATTAACCATATATGCTAGTTTTAATTTGTGATTAAGTAATATTAATATTGTAAATATGTGAATTCCTAATATTCTTACAAAAATATACAGTCTCTTAAACATATATTATACTCATTGTAGCGATACAAGCAATTAAATATCATTTGTTGATATAAAAATTGTCCATAATAATTAGAAATAATCACTGTACACTTGCATGATTTCTTTGATGCAATGATGATTGTAATATAAATGTATAATTATATATTTATGAAATGTTATGTTTCGGGAGTAACATATAATGATACTGTAATACAATATTGTGATTGTGACTTGTATGTTTGTAACTAAAATGTGTTATAACTTAAATATTATTATAAAAGTATAGCTTCATATAGTTTTTTTTATTCAAAAAAATGAACAGTAGACGGAGGCGGCACCTTGAGACCACCTCGATATCGCATCGGGTAAATGAGGCTTACGCCTCAGATATCCACACTGAGGTTATAGCCTCGAGGCGGTTTTCATGGAAAAGGGCCTCGAGGTTACGCCTCGGCGCTTTTTTAAAACGTGAGCTTGTGATCAATATTTGTCTCGGTGGAACATAGCTCAATTAGCGTGAAATGCTTATTCATTGTTACTTTAATGATTAGCGTAATTCTAGGCACATCCTTCACAAGGGATGTCGACATTTCGATGTGTGGACACTTTAGGTCCTATATTTGTTAGAAAATAAACATGCGGAAGTAAAACATGGAAAAAGAATAAAGATTGAAGAACAACGGAATTTTACGTGGAACCCTACTCCCTAAGGAGTGGGATGAAACCACATGAGAAGCCCTCAAAGGGGCTAATATTCTATTGAATTTCTCATCTGAATACATTGGGTGTGGGGATCTATATATGCCCCTACTCAGTCTCCACATCTCCAAACCGTTATATGTGGGACTAAACTCTGGATGGGTAAATGGATCCTGGAGAGATCCATTTACCCATCTCTCATATAAGAGACGCATAACCAAATACTCCAACACTCCCCCTCAAGCTGGAGCATGCAATGCTCAGCTTGAACAAACAGAAAGCAAACTCAACTCATGCTACAAGACACTACAGACAATATCAACTCAACGTGTACAACTGTTGGTTGTTGTCGAGGATGTTGCTTCTCATGTCGTGCGGATGAGGAGGACAAACAGACTGAAGTGTGAGTCAACTGAATCTCCTCGTCGGAGAGCATGTGCTCTGTAATGCGCCAGTCAGAGTCGCTGCAACTGAAAATGAGTCTCCACCTGGAGAACTCTGGTTAGCCACAACAATGTGGACAACTGCTCCATCTCTGAAAAGGGCCGAACTGAAAAAGTCGTGGAGTACAATCCTCGCCGGAGTCCACGGTCGCTGGAGAGTGGAGTTTGAAGAAGTCTCCTCGTCGAAGAACTGTCTCTCCCATCTGGCTCAGAGAATGGTACTCTACTCTAGAGTCCCTATGGATCACATGGAAATTCTGGCCGACAAAAATAAGAAAAGATGGGGACCAAACAAAAGATGGCATACATGTGCTCATCTGAAAGAAGATCACATACATGTGCGTATTTGAAATTGAAGACTCGGAACCAATATGACGTCGAGTTTGAAATCTGAACTATCTCTGTAGAGTCTGAAAGTCTGAATGGCTTATGGAATCTCTGAATCTAGAAAATCTGACAATCTGACAATAAGGCATGTAACTCTACACACTCCCCCTTTCTCTCATACTAGTTGAAATACATGACATCGACTATATTGGGACAAGATAAGATAATATGGGGAGGAAATAAAACATCACAAATGTCGATCTCTCTCTCTCTCTCTTTTTCCGATTTCTCAAATCATATATTTATTTTTTACACATTTTTTTCGTTTCTCCCTTTTTCGCTTTTCCTTCTAATAATTTTTTTCAATAATTTTCCCCCTTTTTTTCAAAGCTTTTGTGTACGGCCTTTTATTGTGCGTGCCTTCTCATTTTTTTCTTTTCCTTTTTTTACGTTGGGCCGCCCTCCCCTTATCTAGCCCACTGTTGTTTTTTTTAAGACATGGGCCCATATAGGGCCTCTTTCTCCTTTTTCTCTTCCCTCCTCTCACTTTTCCAAACACTCAGTCCATTTGGGCTTACATAACTGCCCCCCAGATTTTTTTAAAAAAATGGGGCACGCCGCTACCCTTAGAGTTCCCTATACGGGAACCCATTCGTGTCGCCCCCTAAGGGTTTTCTTCGCACCGCCCCTGATGGGTGGAGTTCTATGCATGGGTTGTTGTCGCCGCACGTGGAAGAGATGAACGTGCACCGCATCGCCTGGAGATGCTCCTCTCCGGAGCCTCGGGAGTTGCTGCCGAGGAGTTGGTGTGAAGATCTCGCCGTCGATTGGGATGCGCGTCTGTGCGCACGGAGCTACGCAGTGGGGGCCCGCCGTGTGAGAAAAAGGTCTGTCGCCTGCAGGAAGCCGCAATGCGGCTCGCCACCAGCGTGCGAGAAGGCTAGAGCGCATGACGCGACTAGTTGTGGGGCGCCGCCTGGATCTGTTAGAGGAGAAATAAAGAATTCGCCTGTCCTGGAAAGGAGGGTTGTGGATGGGGCCCTCACGAGAAGCTGCCTGGACAATATTGCAGGGTTTGTAGCCTTGAGGACGAAGGATGGTGCAGCGTAGAATCTGCATCGCGGGTAGGGATACGCCTACTGGAGCGTGGAGAGCTGGGAGATGCGTTGCAGATCTGGAGGGGATGCGGCCTGCACTGCTTGCTATTGCGCCTGCAGAGGGATCTATCGTGAGATCTTGAGATGTCGACGAAGGGTTGGAGGGCTCCATCGTGCGAAGCGAGAAGCGGTTGTTGGTGCGCAACTTGGAACTTTGGTGCCGCCAGCCGTACCATCACTTTGGTGAGGAGCGAGAGGCGAACTGGAGATCGGATGGTGCCCGAGAGGGCTCACCAGTAGCTGTGGAGTTGTAGTGCACCCTCGGATGTCGCCCCACCGCCTGAAAAGGGCATCGTGTCGCCTGCGTGGATACAATGCGTGGAGGGAAAATTACTACTCATATTGCTAAAGAGCTTCATTTTGCGGATAATTTCACCAAGCTCTTTCGAGAAAATCACATTCATTGTTGATCTCAAGTTAGGCATGTATACATATGCTCCAACTTGATGGGGAGCATTGATATTCTATTATATTTAGCATTTTGGAAATTCTTGCTTCCTATAAGGATCTTATTGTATTTTTCCCTTCTTTGGTGTTTAAGGTCTCACCTGCATATAAGAACCCCTACGCCCTCAATAAGAATTATAATGTTCCATCCTACTTTTTTACATATGGAACGGCTTATCCCAGCCCAACTTACTGTTAAAAGTTTTATTTCCCAACCTTTAAAATGAACAAGCAGAAATTGTTAATAATTCTCAAAGCCATTTAGTTTAGATTTGAACATATAACTTCCTACTACCTCCCACAGATCTTGCCTTTAATTCCAGTGTCCAGGGAGTTAACTTCAAAAAATTTGCGATATGCAGAATATTGCAACTTAATTAATCTGTTTTACCCAGCATCATATACTTGTGAATATCAAGGCAGAGCTGATAAACCACAAACCTAAAGGCTTATAAGAATAAAACCAGCACAATATGGCTACCTAAAGAAAAGCATACCTCTTCAAGGAGGGTTTTCTGGAGAGAACCTTTCACTACCTTTGCAGATATTTCATCATCATTGCGTTCTAAAACAGTAGTTATAATGGGGGTACTGATATTTTTGATGGCATCTATTACCTCCTTGATCCGAGGGACTCCAAGAGTAACATCTAATCAGTGTTAAGGAAACTTCGTATGATTTAGCTTTATTTAGCTACAATGAAATATGAATCTGCCCCCTCAAACAATATATAATACAACTTAGAGAACCACCAGAAAATAAAATAAACCATTTTTACAGTTGTGTCCCTCTTAGATTCTGCCATGGTTGAGTTAGTTTCCATCCATTCCCTTACCAAACGGGGGTTATCTCAGCGTACAAGTGTAATTGGAAGGAAAAAAGATGGGTACACGTTTAACTTTTTGAAAATTATGGAGGCACAACGGTAAGAAAATTTTACTAATCGTGTTTTGTTCGTATAAACCATGGTTTGGTTTATCTCACTAACGGAAAAACTAATGGAAGAGCAAAAGTGATAATGGTGCAAAAAGGTAGAAGCCCATCTAATATTTCAAAAAAAGAGGGGCATAATTGATACTGCAGAATCTAAAAGAGGCACAACTGCAAAAAAAACCCTAAAATAAATATGCCAAACTCTGTAAGAAGAGCATTATATCTACATCTTTATACCTGTCTAGATGTCCGGCCTAAATTTATAAAAACAAGAGAAAACTAGTCCCCACATGGAACTCGAGATCTGCTTAAAACACTGGACTTGTAAATGCCAATAAAAATGATAATATACGGATTAAAGAAACTTGGCATCGCCATAAAATCGGTAGGAAAAAGGATAGATTTAGTTGCTGCTTTAAAATTTATTTGTAATATGTCCCAGCATGCAACTTCCGAATTTGGTCAAAACACTGAAAAGTCAGTAAAAGTCAACAAAAAATCAGAATATATGGGCCAAAGAAACTTGGCATCACCTTAAATAGGTTGAAAAAAGGATATTTTTAGTTGCTGATTTAAATGATACTTGGTGTATATCCACCAGCATGCAACTTTCACATTTGGTCAACAGAATGATCATGCTCTGTTGTGACCACTAGAAGGTAAATTATAAGGGAGGCAAAAAACCTGCATTGCCGACACAAATTAATGTGGGAAAATGCTTGATTTAGTTAATTAAAAATAATCCACGAGTCGTTTGACAAAGAAAGCTGAATAGTGCAACATTCCCCATTATGGAAAAATAATTAAAAAGGATAATCATGACCATTTGTATAACACCTTTCTAATGAGGAAAACCTAATAGAAAGGATACTCATACTAGCAACACCAGCAAAGTGGAAAGTTTTCAATGTCATCTGCGTCCCAGGTTCACCTATACTTTGAGCTCCAATAACTCCAACTGGCGCTCCAGGTTCAATTCTTTTGGAATTGTAACGTGAGATGCACTTGTCCAAGAAAACCTAAATTAGTGTTCAAAGAAAATTAAGTAGAAGAGACCAACTTTTGTTATCAAAACATATTATATATCTCAATGAACATAAACAAGCTGGTTGCATGAGCCAAAGAAAACCAACATAATTAATAATATATGGTTTTTTTTGAAAAACACGATTATGCAGAGTTATAAAGGGAAGAATTATGATAAATGCAAAGGAAACAAAAACAGGCCAAGAGATATTCACTTTAAATTTAGCCAATTATGCTCGCAAAGTGAAATAGTATGTTTACTAGTTTGAATATATCGAAGTGGTCTTGTGGATCCCTAACCCCTCGGAGGAGCCCGACTTGCACAGGCAGATTACCTCTCTGCAAACCATCACATCGACTAATCTACTAGGAAAGGTGCAGATCAAAGCAGTGGAGTGCAAAGCTTTTTCAATGGAATGAAAAGGACATGTTGATAGAATTGTAACCATAGAATATGACCCTAATTAAAATGCATACGTTTGTCTCACACTATGGGACTGGTCAGAAGAGTATTCTACATCTCACATGGGCTATTTTGGAGATACCATTTTTCTCTTGCACAAAAGTTTATATATCAAGGGGAAATGCCCTACCTTTGAACGTGGTTTGAACTATTCATTTACGTAACTAGAAATAACCTATTAGGTTTACGACGGAACCTAGATATCGATCACTGATTCAATTGGAGTACCTCCACGGGATATACCTCAACAATTTTGGGCATGAATACATCGGTCCATTATGAATTCTTCAAGCCCTAACGTATGGAGCAAAACTACTTTTTCATAGGATATCCACCCTTATAGATGAGATATTCAATTATTCAGTATGGGACCGGCTATAGCAGTCATATCCATGGTATTGAAAAAAGGCATCGAGGCACTCGAGGCAAAGCGACCCATTTAACCTTGAGGCATGCAAAGGCAGAATTCTTAGAGGCGAGACGATGCATTCTGCCGACATGTGGTAGCTTTTTTGGAGCATCTTATTGATGATATTATTAGAGATTACAGTAAATTACGTTCTCGTATTTCATTCTAACCCCACAGGGGTATTTATGTACTTTATATTTTGAGCTCCCTAGGGTTTAGTCCTATATAAGGACCCCTAGACCTCTTGAATAAATCTCATTATGTTCTCTCTTATTTTCCACATGGTATAAGAGCAGCGATCATAGACAGGTGCTTTGACCTACATCCTACCACCACCCACCAGCCTCTCATCATTTCTCTGCAAAGGAGCCTTTGAGCGGGCAGTTCTGTGGCAAGGCTCCGACTTTTCCTCCAACGGTGGACTTTTGCTTCAACCAGGCTTCACGCGAAGGTTTCATACCTCCGTTGGAAGCCTCTTCTCCACCGTAGGAGGCCCTCTTCGCCTCCTAGGTCTCGGCCAGGAGGAACTCTTGCCCTCCCAGGTGCTCCACCTATCTCCAAGCCCTTCTAGGGCTCCGCCTATCGCACCCTCCAGCCGCAAGAAACTCCCCGCCCCCCTCGCCTTTTAGGATCCGCCAGGAGGTCCTTCTGCCCTCCAAGGAGCTTTAGCACCCCCGTCGAGTCTCCCTAGGGCTCCGTCTGGCGTGCAGCACCGCCGCAGGGGGTCCCTTCTGCTGCAGAAGGCTTCACCAGGAGGTCGTATTGCTCTGTCAATTAGTCCTCCTGCTCCGATAGGAGTTCTTGGGGTATTGTTGCCCCCTCCCTATCATAGGTTTGACCCCGATTCACTGCTCTTGCCCTGATCTCGCCTTGCTATGACTATGACCAAGGTCACACTCTATGCTTGATTAAGACACAAGACATGCTTCCTAAGGTCACTTTTTCTTGACCTAAGTCGTCAACATGACGTCTACCGAGACCAAGTCCGCGTACCATACTTCTAATGAATGCCGTATCGATATCGATATCATTTTGATATCGTATCGATACGATATTTCGACGATATATCGACGATATATCGCCGAAATATCGCCCATGTCCACGCTCTTTTGTGAAGGAAATGCCTAAAAACTGGGATATATCGCTATATTGGTAATCATATCGATCGCATCTCGATATCGATATATCTACGATATATCGCCGATATATCGCGAAATTTCCTTCCATGCCTACTTCTTTGATGGCAGTGTTGTAAAAGTCATCCGACTGACCCGACTAGTAGGTCCGACTACTCTAGTCAGTGGGGTGGCCGACCAAGTACCGACTAATTCCGACTAGGTACACTAATCGACCAATTTTTGCTTGGAGATACCATAATTTTTTAATGTTTTGCTTTTTTTTTATAACCAAAGTTATTATAATATGATTAATGTTTTATTTAAATTCAATTACTTCTTTTATTTTATTATATTAGTATAAAAATGTACAAAATCTATGTAAAAGTATGTATAAAAACAAGTTATATATTTAAATTAATCATAAAATTCAAAGCCGATTAAAGTCTGACTAAATTCGATTAGTCGCCCGACTGCCGATTAATCCTTAGTCAGTGACTCAACCGACCGAGTACCGACTACCGACTTTTGCAACCTTGTTTGATGGTACAGAGCACCTCTATAAAGTTGAAAGGCTCGGAAAATTATGATTTATGGCCTCAGTCTTTCATAGTTTTTGTCGGTGGCCAGAGCAAAAGCTATGTTCTTACAAAGGACCCGCCTGCCGAAACACACAAGGATTATGAAACCCGATTTGTTGACAATTGCTAGGTTATTACTTGGATGACGAACAACGTCGATCCAAACATTGGTGGCAACCTTCTTTACTGTTAGGGTAAAAGAATACTCAGATGATTATTCCATAGAGCCCTCGGGTCTCTTATATAGGGAGAGAGCCCTTGGGTAAATTACAGTGACGTACAATATATAAATAGAAATTGTGAAACAGTACGCAACATAAATAAGTCTCTACACTCCCCCTCAAGATGGAGCATAGATATCTATCATGCTCAGCTTGGAAGAACATCTCTGGAAAGATCCTCTGAGCAATGGCTTAGTGAATATGTCCGCAGTCTGGTCCTCTGAACTGACAAGAGACGTGGAAATGAAGCCCTTCTGAATCATGTCCCTAGTATAATGACAATCCACCTCGATGTGTTTTGTTCTCTCATGGAAGGCTGGATTGTTGGCAATAAATAATGCTGCCTGATTATCACATTGAAGGTTCATAGGCAAGGGGACATCGACATTCAGATCTTCTAAGACTGCTTTAACCCACAACATTTCTGTGCTTGCCTGTGCCATGGCTCTGTACTCGGATTCGGCACTGGATCTCGCCACAACAGTCTGCTTCTTGCTTTTCCAAGAGACTAAAGAGCTTCCTATGAAGATAGCAAATCCAGAAGTAGACTTACGATCCCTTGGACATCCTGCATAATCTGCATCTGCACAAGCTGAAATAGACAGATCTGTATCTTTCTTGAATAGCAACCCTGTGCCTGGAGAAGACTTCAGATATCTCAATATCATGTACAAGGCATCCATATGAACTTGCCTCGGCTGCTCCATGAATTGACTCACCCGGTTTACTGCAAAGGCAATATCCGGTCGAGTTATAGTGATGTATAAGAGCTTACCCACCATTTCTCTGTACCTTCTCTTGTCCACCTCCTCGGTATCATCATCGTACAGCTTCATACTCGGGTCCATAGGTGTACTTGAAGGTCTGCATCCAGTCATTCCTGTTTCAACTAGCAAATCGGTGACATATTTTCTTTGAGTCATCACCATTCCTTGTGCATTTCTTGCAAACTCTATCCCCAGAAAATATCGTATTGTGCCTAGATCCTTTGTAATGAGCTGGCTTCCCAACATGGACTTGGTTATCTCAATCCCCTGTGCATCATCTCCAGTAACCAATATGTAATCAACATATACCATAACAACAATGGTACCTCTAGGGGTCTTCCGGACGAACAGTGAGTGGTCCGCATTTGACCTTCTGAACCCCTGTCGTTCAATAAGCTGGGAAAGCTTCTGGAACCATGCTCGAGGACTCTGTTTAAGGCCATAGATAGCCTTATGAAGTCTGCACACCTTCTGAGTCCCCCCCTCAGCAGCAAACCCGGGTGGTTGCTGCATGTAGACTTCCTCATGTAGCTCACCATACAAGAAAGCATTCTTAACATCAAGCTGGAAAATTGTCCAGTTACGTACCACAGCAACAGATAGGAGGATGCGAAGTGTAGAGTGTCTCGCCACCGGTGAAAAAGTATCCAAATAATCTACCCCATATGTCTGGGTAAATCCTCGTGCTACGAGCCTGGCCTTGTATCTGTCTAGACGACCATCTGCATGATATTTTACCGTAAATACCCACTTGCAGCTCACCACAGAGGCACCTGGAGGAATAGGGACAAGAGACCAACTAGATTGCAAGGCACGCATCTCCTCTTCCATGGCTAGACGCCAGCATTCAGTCTTCATGGCATCCTGATATGTCCGTGGGATCTCCACTGACGATACGGCAGCGGCAAACTTCTGGAAATCCCCAGTGAGACGATGAAAAGAGACATGAGAGGACAGGGGATATGAGGCACACTGTCTTCGCTGCTTCCTATGAGCAATAGGCCGGTCCAAATCATCGAGAACTGTGTGGACCGGTTGATCCTCCTCCTGTGGTAAAGGCTCCTATACAGGTGCAATATTTAACCCATCATCAGTGTTAACATCAGAACATACATGAGGCGTGTTGGATGGTTGACATGTAGCTTGAGCAGGGCTTGTTCGCCTCGTATAGAACTTAGTAACTGGGGGTGGTGGCGGGGGTGGTGGCGGTGGTCATGATGGTGGTGTCGGTGGAGTAGAGAATGGGCCCAGGATTGGAGGTGGTGGAACATAGACATTGGAATCTGTTGATGTGGAGGAGACCAATCTGTCACCTGCAGGGGAGAAGTACATGACAGGTTCGAAAAATGTAACATCTGCATTCACATAGTACTTGTCATGAACAGGGTCATAGCAGCGGTATCCTTTCTGTGTCCTGGAGTAACCCACAAAAACGCACTTGATAGCCCTAGGAGATAGCTTATCAAGTCCCGGAGATAAGCGGTGGACAAACGCAACAGTGCCAAAAACCCGAGGTGTCAGTGTAAACAAGTCTCTGTCGGGAAAAAGAACAGAGATTGGGGACTTTTCCCCAAGAACAGTTGTAGGCATTCGATTGACCAGATAACACGCTGTAAGTATAGCATCCCCCAAAAGGATAATGGTGCACAACTCTGAATAAGTAATGTGCGGGCAATATCAAGAAAATGTCGATGTTTTCGTTCTGCAACCCCATTTTGTTGAGAGGTGTAAGCACATGTGGTTTGGTGAACAATGCCTTTAGAAGAAAGGAAGCTAGCAAGAGAGCGAGTGCAGAACTCCAATGCATTGTCAGTACGCACATACTTAACAGTAGATGAAAAAACATTCTGAACTTCATTAATAAGATTTTGAAGAACATTTCCTGCTTCAGATTTATTCTTAAGAAGAAAAGTCCAAGACACTCTAGAGAAATCATCAACCACAACTAAATAGAACCTGTGCCCCTGATGATCCAGGACACGACTTGGACCCCAAATATCTATATGGAATAATTCGAACGGGGAGCTACTGCTCCGACTCTGACGACTGGGGAAGCTAGACCGATGGTGCTTCCCTAACTGACAAGCTTCACAACGAAAAGAGGAACTCGGAGAGATCTGAGGCAGGAGGTGACGCATCTTCTGTAGCGGCAGATGACCGAACCGAAGATGCCAGGTGTACGGAGAAACAGAGCCCTGGGAATGCAAGGAGACGCCAGCGTAAGAGTTACGAACGAGACGATAGAGGCCATTGTGCTCAGAACCACAGCCAATCACCCTGCCCGTTAGTATGTCCTGAAAAATAACAGACGATGGATCAAAAATAGCACGACAATGCAAATCACGTGTAATCTGGCTAATAGATAAGAGGTTCATAGAAAATTCAGGAGCATGTAGCACATTCTGTAAGTGCATAGAAGGTAGCAAAGCCTTCTCCCCCTGACCGATGATAGGGGAATGAGTGCCATCAGCAATGAGCACAGAGCGACCAGGCTGAACAGCTCTGTAGGACTGCAGAATATCTTTCTCACGGCATAGATGATGGGTAGCTCCAGAGTCGACAATCCATCCTGTGAGGTCATGACTATGAAATGAGACTGAAGAACTACCTGAGGCACTGGCTGAGGCAGATGTACTAGCTGACGCCGAAGCCGCAACATCAGAAACTTCAGCACCCTCTGATGATGATTGTGGCATGATATCACGAAGTCGTGCCACCAACTCTTCGAACCTGTGATCTGGAGTAGATGCT
The DNA here is from genome assembly GCA_037367405.1 of Ottelia alismoides. Lineage (NCBI taxonomy): Eukaryota > Viridiplantae > Streptophyta > Magnoliopsida > Alismatales > Hydrocharitaceae > Ottelia > Ottelia alismoides. The sequence goes on along the minus strand of JAZKJV010000914.1, from coordinate 470,848 downwards.
GGTGGACCCTGAACATGATCAGCTACTCGTGCAGAAGGAGGAAAGCCATGCTTGGAATAGCATGTATCCTCTGAATGACCAGAGCGGCGATAGAATGAGCACGTAGAGCGTATGCGACCTCCTCGGCCACGTCCACCACTTCCTCTGCCACGAAACGAGGACGAACCACCACGTCCCCTGGAAACTGCCATTGCTGACGGAGATGCAGTCGCTGTATTGGACAGAACAGGTACACGACTAAGCCTCCTGTATACCTCTTCCATCGGCGGATGGTGGCATCTGCTAGGATCTGAGAGCGTGCTGCCTCGTACTCCGGGTCTAGAGCAGCGAGTAAGACGCCAACCATAGTGGCGTTGCGGAACGTCTTCTGCTGTTTCGGCGTGGCTGTAAGCGGAATGGTGCTATAGAGCCTCTCGAACATGCCACGAAGCGACGTGTACAGGGAATGAAGAGGCCTCCCATTCTGCTTCGTGGTAAATATATCGTGCTGCAACTGGAGCATCTTCGTCTCGTTGCGTACCTGAGAGTACGTCGTGGCCAAAATATCCCACATCGCCTTAGCGGTGGGCTGGTGAAGGACATCATTCGCTATCTCTGTCGTGAGCGTACCTGAGAGCCACACCTTGGTGTACGCATCATCAGCCTCCTATGAGGCATAGATCCCTGTCTTCTCCGGCGGTTCATTCTCGGTAAGAATATGCTTCTTACCACACGACTTCATGAGACTGAGGAACTGCATAGCCCACAGTTCGTAGTTTGTCCCGTCCATTTTGACGATTGGTGCCGAACCTTTGAAAGCACATATGGCGGGCATATCGAGCTTTTGTTCTGACATAATGCCGGAGAAGAACAACTACTGATAGACCAAGAAAATGTTGTCTACCAAGACCTTTTAGGATTCAAGTGCATATGTAGATGTTATGCACTTGAATCCAACATCTATCCGAGGCCGAGTGAAGAAGTGGTACCCCGGTGGCGAGTAGAGGCTTTGGAAGCCTCTACCAACTCGAGACGGTGGCTGGGAGAGGTCCTAGCAGCGGCTGGGGGTGCTGGGCGGAGAGAAAGGGCTCCCCGGAGGCGGCTGGAGGCCGGGGAAGGGGCGAAGAAGGGCCGGCGGCGGAGGGGCTGGGGCCCGGTGGAGGGTGTTGTGGAGGGGCTGGGGCCCGGTGGAGAGGCGGAGGGGCTGGGGCCCGGCGGAGGGGCTCGAGAGGTCGGCGGCGGCGGGGGTAGGGGTGGGGGGGGGGGGGGGGGGGGGGCGGTGGAGAGAACCCTAGGTTAGGGTTAGGGCTCTGATACCATGTTAGGGTAAAAGAATACTCAGATGATTATTCCATAGAGCCCTCGGGTCTCTTATATAGGGAGAGAGCCTTGGGTAAATTACAGTGACGTACAATATATAAATAGAAATTGTGAAACAGTACGCAACATAAATAAGTCTCTACATTTACAAAAACACTGCAAAGGCAATGTGGGACAACCTTGAACGCACGCACTCTCAGAAGACGACCAAGTTTTGTCTATCTGACATATACACAAGGATCTGATCTACTACTCAAGGAGAGACGAGTCTTATCGAATACTATAGGCTTCTTATAAGCATGTTTAAGGAGCTTCTTATTTTTCAACCAGCATGTTGTGATAAACAAGCGGGAGAACGTGTTGAATGGCAGGTTTACAGATTTTTTGAGGGTTGAATCCAAAATATAAGCATGTGAAAGATCAGTTTATGATGGCAGATACCCTCCCCACCATAGAGACCATCTTCGGACAACTACAGTAGCTAGAGTCTCCAATTCAGCACTCTACCATCCACGCATCTGCAGAGACAACGGCTCATCATACCTCCTCAGGATACAGAGGACTTCAGCACTATGAAAGAGGAAGGGGTCGTGATTCTAGACGTGGACGCAGTCATGAATTTGGACGCGGTTGTGAGTCTAGACGTGGACGTGACCTGGACATGGTCGTGATTCTTCTCCCGCTCGATATCCAGCATGCGTGCAATGTAGACGCTAGAATCACCCTTCTGACTGTTGTTGGGCAATGTTTGGCATGCAGCCCAATGCCAACAATGCCTATGATGAAGCATATTATAATGCAACTGAAGATACATCTACTCAATAAACTGGAGGGGTACAAACCCTATTTACTACTTCTGAATATGTATGCATGCGACAACTACTTCAAGACTCTGCTTCCTCTATCGGTAACAATATTGCCTCTTCTTTTACTGCTAGCCTAGCTACTACCTCAGGTACAGTAGCAAATTCGGTCGCCGCCTCTAAACATGCATGGATTATTGATTCTGGAGCTTCTACACATCTGATGGGAGAAGGAAGTTTGCTCACGTCCTCCCAACCATCTTCCTCTGTAAAGATCGTTCGAGTTGCTAATGGGGATCATTCCCTAGTTACTGTTGTCGTTATTGTTGATTTCTCCTCCAAGCTACGATTGACTGATGTTCATTGTGCCCTTGTCTTTCCTCACACCCTCTTATCTATACATAAGCTATGTCGTGAACTTAACTGTCGTGTTATTTTTTATGAGTTCTATTGTTATTTCAGGACATCCGAACGAGGCAGATTTTTGGTGGGGGCATGAGAGGAACGGTCTCTACTACCTCAACATCCCTTCTGATTCCAGTTTTGTTGGCGTTGTCTCAATTTCAAAAGATCCTCTTCCGTGGCACCTTCATCCAAGGTTGCAAAAGTCGGTAGTCGATAATCGGTCGATCGGGCAACTAATCGGTAGTCGGGCGACTAATCGGATTTAGTCGGACTATGTGTTAAGCACTCCACGAAAGTCAGGTTTGCTGACGGCCATAATCTCAGGAAATGTGTTAAGCACTAATGTTTCTGCTAAATTCTAAGCCCAGTTTCTAAGATGTCGTTGAAGGATTCTCCTTTTTTCAGGATTTCTAATGCGGGACTTTCGCCCGGGGTTCTGACTTGAGAAGATGAGAATCAGATCTTGAATAATCTCAAACCCTACTCTTTTTTCTGGGCAACAAGGGTCTGTAAAGACATGTGGACTGCCTATCTGCTCTGTCTGCTTTTCTTCCACCTAGGCCCCCGATCCAAGGGTAATATATAGTGGGGCCACTGGGCTTTTTCGAGGTGGTTCAGTCTTCACTCTGTAAACACCCCCTCAATTGATTTGTCTTACAGAAGGAAAGCATTTCTTATAGCTTCCTCCTCTCACCCGCTGTGTCTACCTTTCCCGGACAAGCAAGGCATCAGGATTTGTCAGGTATGGGATTTCTGGGCTTAATCGGCTTTGAATTTTATGATTATTTTAAACATATAACTCATTTTTATACATACATTTACATAGATTTTGTATACTTTTATATATCATAATAAAATAAAAGAAGTAAATGAATCTAAATACAACATTAAGCATATTGTAATAATTTAGCTTATGAAAAATAAAAAATATGGTATCTCCAAGCAAAAATTAGTCGACTAGTGTGCTTAGTCGGAATTAATCGGTACTCAGTCGGCCATCCCACTGACTAGACTAGTCGGACCTAATAGTCGGGCCAGTCGGGCGACTTTTACAATACTGCCTTCATCTAGGTCATCCTTCTGCCAAGGCCCTCTGCATGATGTTCCCTAAATTCTCAACACTCAAACCCTTTGAGTGTGAGGCGTGTCAGTTCGGGAAAAATTATAGAGCATCATTTCCTGCACAAACTGAGCCTCGCTGTCGTGCTCCTTTTTCTCTTGTCCATTGTGATATCTGGGGACCCTGTCCGATCCGAATTCTGGGTAGTCATAGATATTTTAATGTCGTTGTGGAAGACTACAGCCGATCATCTTGGGTCTTCTTGATAAAGGAATGTTCAGAAATTAATAATATTGTCAAGAATTTCTTTTATTATGTCAAAAATATCTTCTCCACTACTATTGAATTTTTTGTTCTGATAATGCATTGGAATTTACACAAAATGATTTGACATCCTTTTTTGCTTCCCAGGGCGTCATCCATCAAACCTCTTGCCCATATACCTCCCAACAGAATGGGGTAATCGAAAGAAAACTAAGACATCTCCTTGATATTGCCATCTCTCTACTCACCTAGATGAAGGTTCCTAAGACCTATTAGGGAGATGCTATACTCACTGATGTCCACCTTATAAACAAGGTCCCTCTGCATCCCTAAATGGCTCCACTCCCTTTGGTTTACTACACCCAAACCACTCACCCTTCCCTCTACCTCTACGGATTTTTGGATGCACGGTATTTGTTCACAATTTTCATACTGTAGACAAATTATCTCCACGTGCGATTAAATGTGTTTTTTGGGTTATTCTCAAATTCAGAAAGAGTACAGATGCTATGATCCTTCTACTCTGTCGATGTCACCTTTTCGAACAAACTAGCTTCTTTACTCAGGTTGTGTCTGACATACCATTAGATCTTCCTCCTCCACCTATTGTGTATAAAAGAAAACATGTTTCTACTATTTTTCATGTTCCTCTACATGTTCCTATGTTGTAGGAGAATATGCCATCTTCAAGTGCTCCCACTAATACTGTCCTAGGTGATCCTCAGGAGCTTCCCATCACTCTGCGGCGTCTGCGCAGAACTAAGAGGCAATATACAATTCATCCTATGTCTCATTTCACGCCCACTGATAGCTTATCATGTTCTGACAAAAGATATGCAGATGCTCTTATGTCAATTTTTGTTCCAAGAGACCGTCAGTTCTCGCTGCAGGATTGTGAATGGCGAAAGACAATGAATGAAGAAATGGATGCTCTTAATTCTCGAGGGACGTGGGATCTCATACAGTGTCCCCAGGAAACTAAACTTGTTGCCTGCAGATAGGACTTCACTACGAAGCAGTCTCCGACTCTCCAGATGGCTCTATTGACAGGCTGAAAGCAAGACTTGTGGCGAAAGACTTTACACAGACATATGGAATTGACTACTTCGAGACTTTTTCTCCTATTGCAAGGATGGGATCCATACAGACTATCCTCTCTGTAGCAGTGAACAAGGGCTGGCCTATCTTTCAACTAGATGTCAAGATAGATTTTCTATATGGCAATCTCGAGGAGGAAATCTACATGATGCAACCTCCAGGTTACGAGTTTGAGGGGGAGAATGTGTGCCGATTTTGTAAAACAATCTATAGCCTGAAGCAAAGCTCGAGAGCATGGTTTGACAGACTAAGTACAGAGATCGGTACTTTGGGCTTCTAGAGAACTACATCTAACTACTTTATTTTCGTCAGAAAACGATCAACTGGTATTATTATACTTGGTGTATATGTGGATGATTTGGTTGTTACAGGTGATGATGATAAAGGGGTGCTAGAGACCAAGGCTTTTCTGCAAAAGGTCTTTGTCACCATGGATCTAGGACAACGTCCTAGGCATAGAAGTTTTACGCACCAAGAAGGGACCCCATATGTCACAAAGAAAGTATTACTTAAATATACTAACTGAGGCAGGGTTACTTGGGTGTAAACCTTTTGGCATTCCTGCAGAACCGAGGAAACACTCTACCTCCATTGATCCTACCTTTGAAGCACTACACGATACAGAAGCCTGGTTGGCAAACTTCTATATCTTACTATTACTAGGCCAGACATATCCTATGCTATGAGCAGAGCTAGCTAATACATGGAGAAACCTTGTTACAACCATTGGCAGGATGTTCTTCATATCCTTCGCTACCTGAAGGAATCACCTGGACGTGGCCTATTCTATGGGGAAAATGGATATACTAATGTTGTTGCATATGCCGATGTTGATTATGCAAGCTCGCCTGAGGACCATCGCTCTACTACGGGCTATGCTATGATGGTAGAAGGAAACCTTGGTAGTTGGAGGAGCAAGAAGCAGACGGTAGTCTCCCAATCCAGTGCAGAGGTTGAATACAAGGCAATGGCCCAGGTTTCATGTGATATTACTTGGCTACTGACTCTTCTGCAAGAATTCAATGTTGTTATCACCACTCATGTTCCTCTATACTGTGATAAGAAATCTGCTACTTACATTGCTACAAATCTTGTATTCCATGATAGAAGCAAACACATTGAGATTGACAGCCATTTTGTTCGCGATGTTGTACGAGGATGCACGATTGCTACACCACACATCTCGACAGATCTTCAGCTTGCAGACATATTTATAAAGGCCTTATCAAAGAAGTCTCTTCATGGATAGCTTCCAAGTTGGGCATGATTGATGGATATGCTCCAACTTGAGGGGGAGTGTTAGAGATTACAGTGGATTATGTTCTCGGATTTCATCGTAACCTCACGAGGGTATTTATGTATTTTATCTTTTGAGCTCTCTAGGATTTAGTCCTATATAAGGACCCCTAGACCTCTTGAATAAATACCTCATAATGTTCTTGTTGGGAGAAAATGAAAAGTTGTTTATTCCTGGTAACCCTAGGCTCTCTTATATAGAGGAGAGACCTATGGGTAAATTACATAAGATGGATACAAAGGAATAAAGTTAAAAAAAAGTCCACAGAGGAATATAGAAATATCTCTACATTCCCCCTCAAGATGGAGCATAGATGTCAATCATGCTCAGCTTGGACAAACAATTCTGAAATGATCCGCTAAGCAATGCCTTGGTAAAGATATCTGTCGTTTGCACTCCTAAACTAACATGAGAGGCAGAAATCAACCCCTTCTGAATCATATCTCTAGTATAATGGCAGTCTACCTCAATATGCTTCGTTCTTTCATGGAATGAGGGTTTTTTGTAATGAATAAGGCAACCTGATTATCACATTGTAACTGCATGGGTAGAGGTACATTTATATGCAAATCTGCTAGTACTGCTCGAACCCACATCATTTCTGTACTAGCTTGTGCCATAGCCCGATACTCAGATTCGACACTTGATCTAGCTACAACTGTTTGTTTCTTGCTTTTTCAAGAAATAAGAGAACTGCCAACAAACACTAAAAAGCCTGAAGTAGACTTCATATCCTTAGGACACCCTGCATAGTCTGCGCCAGCACATGCAGAAACAAAAAGAGTTGCTCCTTTCCTTAATAGTAATCCAGCATCTGGAGAAGATTTTAGACATCTCAATATCATGTATATAGCATCCATATGTACCTGTCGGGGCTGCTCCATGAACTGGCTCGCCCGACTTACTACAAAAGAGATACCAGATCTACTAATAGTAACATATAGGAGCTTCCCCACCATCTCTCTATATCACCACCTGTCAACCTCATCTGTATCATCATCATATAACTTCATGCTAGGATCCATAGGAGTAGTAGAGGGTCGACACACAATCATGCTCGTCTCAGCAAGCATGTTTGTAACATACTTCCTTTGGGTCATCACAAGACCCTGCGCATTCCTAGCAAATTATAACCCTAAGAAATACCTTAGGGTGCCCAGATCCTTAGTAACAAACTGATGACCCAGAAATTCTTTTGCCATCTTTATCCCATGCACATCATCTCATGTAACAAGTATATCATCAACATAAACAATGATAACAACAGTACCTCTAGGTGTCCTCTGCACAAATAGTGAATGTCCGCATTTGACCTCTTGAATCCCTACCTTTCAATCAAATCCGAGAGCTTCTGAAACCATGGTATTAGAAGGCTAGCCTCGAGGCAGTCGAGGTGGAACGAGGCGGGGTTTTTTAGCCTCGAGGCGTACGCCTCAGATGGAATCGATGAGGCATACGCCTCGGAAGGTCGAGGTTGTCTGAGGCAGTGAGACGGTCGAGGCGGGGCGAGGCGGTCTGTGAGACGTTTTCTGGAATTTAAAGCATTTTTTTTAAGGATTTAAATGGTCTTATTAGTAGTTTTAGATGCTTATAAACATTGTTATAAAAGTCCCCCGACTGGCTCGACTAGTAGGTCCGACTAGTCTAGTCGGTAGGGTAGCCGATCAGTATTGACTAATTCCGACTATTTGATCGATTTTTGCTTGGAGATACCCTATTTTTCACTTTTTAAGCAAACTTATTCTAATATACTTAATGTTATATTTAAATTCAATTACTTCTTTTGTTTTGATTATAATAATATAAAAAATATATAAATCTTTGTAAATATATAAAAAAATATGTATAAAGATTATTTATATATTTAAAATAATTAAAAAACTGAAAAACCGATTAAAGCACGACTAAATCCGATTAGTCGTGCGCTTGCCGATTAATCCTTAGTCAGTGACCCGACCGACGAGTACCGACTATCGATTTTTGCAACCTTACTTATAAATGTATAGTTGTCTAAGATATATATTTACAAGATGAATGCTTGGTGTTAACATATATACTAGTTTCCTTTGTATCTCTCTGTCATTTTTATTTTCAGCCGTATGCTTTATGTAATTTACCCATATGCTACTCTCCTATATAAGAGAGCCTAGGGCTGATGGAATAAACTAGCTCGTTCATTTTTCCCAACATGGTATCAGAGCGACGGTCCTAGACCGGAGTTCTCGAAACCCAAACCCTATCCCTACCCCACCTGTGTGCCTCTCTCTCTCACTGCCGCCGCCGGGGCATATTCGCGCCACCTGCGCCTCCGCCGCGCGTGTGCGCCTCTGCACCAGCGCATGTGCGTGTGCGCTAGCCCTCGCGTGCTCGCACCAGCACATCGCGCTCGCACGCTAGCCCTTGCGCGCTCGCTCTTCGCGCGCGACTTCGCACATTCGCGACTGCGCACCTGCGCGCGACTGCGCGCTCGTCCTCGCGCTGCGAGACTGAACACCTCGCGCGCCTGCGTGATCCAGCGCCTCTGTGCTCTTGCGTGATCCAGCGGGCACCTTAGAGCCCTAGGCGTGTGCTCTTGAATCAGCCCTAAAGCGCACACCGTCAACTAAATGGGTTTAGTTGCTTGAAGTCTACACACGCAACTAAACCCGTCTATGTCTGTGTACACGAATCTTATCTTCAGTCAATCGCTCCAGTCTTTGGTTTTCAGTATGTCAGAAAGCAAGGCGGATATTCCATCTATTGGCACATTTCGTGGTCCAGCGCCTATTGTTAAGATGGATGGTACGAACTATGAACTGTGGGCGATGCAGTTCATGAGTATGATGAAGTCAACGGGTAAGAAGCACATTCTTACCGAAGCAGAGCCTGCTGAGAAGACTGGAGCCAATGCCTCTTGGGAGGTCGATGATAAATACGCCAAAGTTTGGTTATCTGGAACGTTGGCGATCGAGATTGCCAATGACATTCTACATCAGCCCACGGCCAAAGACATGTGAGACATTCTAGTGGCAACATACTCTCAGGCGAAGAATGAGACAAAGATTCTGCAACTTCAGCATGATATATTCACTATAAAGCAGAATGGTCGCCCTCTACATTCACTCTACACATCCCTGCGAGGGATGTTCGAGAAGCTATACAGCTTCATGCCCCTGACAGCCATGCCAGAACAACAGAAGACATATCGGAATGCGACTATGGTGGGTGTTTTCCTTGCTGCACTTGATCCAGAGTATGAGGCGGCACGATCCCAGATCTTGGTCGATTCTTATTCTTCCCATGGAGGAAGCCTTTCATAGACTAAGTCGTATCACCGTCCCTTCCACGACCATGAATCAGAATGCTTCAGCCATGGCCGCCAACAGGGGTCGTGGATTTCATCATCAGACCCGTAGACGTGGACCTCGTGGCAGAGGAGGCCGCACTCGGCCAACATGTACCTACTGTCATCGCGTCGGACACAATGAAGGCACATGCTACTCTAAGCACGGATTTCCTGCATCTGCACGAGTCGCTGAGCAGATAGAGCCTCCATCTGCTGCCACTTTGGATCAGCGGTTCGATGATCTAGTTGCCTGTCTAAGGGGCATTATTCCCCCATCTGGCCCAGCACCCACTACTGAGAGTCAATCTGATGCTGCTGCATCTGCCTCTGCGTCTACCAGCGCATCAGGTAGCATACTTGCATTTACCAGTAGTAGATCAGATACATTACCTTGGATTATGGACGCGGGCGCTACACATCATATATGTGGTGATCAGAGTTTACTTATAGGATATTATCATATTCCTCCGGGCCGAACAGTGGTCATTGCCAATGGTACACATTCCCCAATTACTGGTCAGGGGGAGATTATATTGACATCTTCTATGCAGCTCAAGAATGTGTTACATGCACCTGATTTTTCAATGAATTTATTATCAATCAGTCAGATTACAAAGGATTTACAATGTCGGGCAATTTTTGATCCATCTTCTCTTATTTTTCAGGACATCCTTACGGGCAACGTGATTGGTCGTGGCTATGAGCAAGGAGGCGTCTATCGCCTCAATCAGACTTCTTTTGCTGGAACCTCATCCCTACCTACTGGACCCGTATCTCCTCTGCTATGGCATCTGCGCTTTGGACATAACCCGCTTCAAAAGTTGCGTCGTGTGTTACCCCAGGGTTTGCCTCACACATCCATCCAATATGAGGCTTGTTAGTTGGGAAAGCATCACCGGTCTACCTTTCCCAGTCGTCCGGGTCGGAGTAGTACCTCCAAGTTTGAGTTACTTCATATTGATATCTGGGATCCGAGTCGTGTACCTGATCATCAGGGACACAGATTTTATATAGTTATTGTGGATGACTTCTCTCGTGTGTCATGGGTATTTTTGTTGAAAAATAAATCTGAAGCAGGGAATATTATTATCCATTTTCTTAATGAAATTCATAATGTTTTCTCCACATCTGTGAAATTTGTAAGAAGTGATAATGCCCTAGAATTGTGTGCTCATGCCCTAGCCAATTACTACTCATCCAAAGAGATTATCCATCAAACATCCTGTGCTTATGCCTCTCAACAAAATGGGATCGTTGAAAGGAAACATCCTCACCTACTAGATGTCACAAGATCACTTCTTATACAGAGTCATGCTCCTTATCCTTACTGGGGTGACGCGGCTCTCACAGCATGTTACCTAATTAATCGAATGCTGTGCCTCTGTCCTAGATGAACAGATTCCTTTCTCCCTTATCTACCCTGGTAAGGATCTGTTTTCTCTTACTCCTCGTGTGTTTTGCTCAGTTGCCTTTGTCCACCAGTTGTCTCCTGGTACTGACAAGCTCTCTCCTAGGGTTGTCAAGTGTGTGTTTGTTGGATACTCCAGAACTCAAAAGGGGTACAAGTGCTTTGATACATTGCGTAGGCGGTATATTGTTAGTGCAGATGTTACATTTTTTGAATCCGTAATGTATTTTTTCACCCTCAGGTGATCAGCAACTACCTCCAGTGACTACCGATGCCATCTATATGACACCACCACCACCAGTACCATCACCACCACCACCACCAGCTCCTTTACCATCATCCGCACCTCCACGTACTATCCCAGTTTCACCACTACCATTTCATCATACCCGCAGGCCTACTCCTGCTCATGGTCATGACTCATCTCCTAGCTCGCCTAAGGTATAATGGATCTAATGATATTTCTGAGCAGGATATGTTGCAGAGGCCAGATGAGGACACAGGCGATTTAGATGTTCCTATTGCTATATGCAAATCGAATAGGAGCTGCAGCACATATCCTTTAGCAGCGTCTGTGTCATTTGAGCGACTATCTGGGGATTCAGGAACTTTGTGGTTGCCTTGTCAGCTGTAGATATTCCATGGAATTATCAAGATGCTCTGAAGGATAGTAGATGGTGTCTAGCAATGGAGGAAGAAATGGCAGCACTTAATTCTAGGCCAACTTGAAGTCTTGTTCCTATACCTGCAGATGTGACCCCAGTGAACTGCAAATGGGTATTTACAGTCAAGCAAAATGCAGATGGCAGTATTGACAGATACAAGGCCCGCCTTTTTGCACGTGGCTTTACACAAACATACGGGGGTGGATTATCTCGATACGTTCTCGCCAGTAGCCCGCCATTTTACCCTACGGATTTTGTTGTCAGTTGCGGTTACTCAAGAATGGCCGCTATATCAGTTGGATGTGAAGAATGCGTTCTTATATGGAGACCTACAGGAGGAAGTCTACATGCAACAGCCACCCGGTTTTGCTGTTGAGGGGGAGTGTTCTAAGGTGTGCAGACTTCATAAGGCTATCTATGGCCTTAAGCAGAGCCCCAGAGCATGGTTTCAGAAGCTCTCAGACCTCTTTGAAAAACAGGGATACAAACGCTCTAATGCTGATCATTCCTTGTTTGTACAGAAGACTTCAAGAGGTATTATTGCAATCATGGTTTACGTAGATGACATCTTGATTACAGGAGATGATGAGCAAGGCATAAAGCAGGCGAAAGAGAAGCTGGGTAGCGAATTTGTCACTAAGGACCTTGGAGTCCTTAGATATTTTCTGGGGCTGGAATTTGCCAGAAATCCGTACGGGCTAGTAATGTCGCAGAGAAAATATGTTACAGACCTGTTAAGTGAAACAGGTATGCTTGCGTGCCGGCCTGCTACAACACCAATGGACCCTAGCATGAAGCTATATGATGATGATACAGAAGAGGTGGATAGGAGAAGATACAGAGAACTGGTAGGCAAACTGTTGTATGTCACGATCACTAGGCCCGATATATCCTTTGTAGTGAGTCGTGTGAGCCAGTTCATGGAGCAACCACGTCAGGTTCATATGGATGCCATACATATGATACTCAGGTATCTTAAATCATCTCCATGTGCAGGTTTGTTTTTAAGAAAGGAAAGGGGATTTCTATCTCAGCATGTGCGGATGCAGACTATGCAGGTTGTCCCAAGGACAGGAAGTCCACCTCTGGGTTTGCAGTCTACGTTGGAGATTCTCTAATCTCATGGAGGAGCAAGAAACAGACGGTAGTAGCCAGGTCTAGTGTTGAATCTGAATATAGGGCTATGGCTCAGGCTAACACAGAAATGATGTGGGTAAAGGCTGTGCTTACAGATCTATTTATAGACGTACCACTTCCTATGAACTTAGAATGTGACAATCAGGCAGCTTTGTTCATTGCAAACAATCCAGCATTCCATGAGCGGACCAAGCACATTGAGGTTGACTGTCACTTCATACGTGACATGATTCAGAAGGGATTTATTGCTACATATCATGTTACTTCAGAAAATCAAACTGCAGATATATTCACCAAGGCATTACTACGTGGCCCATTCCAGAAGTGTGCGTCCAAGCTGAGCATGATTGATATCTATGCTCCATCTTGAGAGGGAGTGTTAACATATATACTAGTTCCCTTTGTATCTCTCTGTCATTTTTATTTTCAGCCGTATGCTTTATGTAATTTACCATAGGCTACTCTCCTATATAAGAGAGCCTAGGGCTGATGGAATAAACTAGCTCGTTCATTTTTCCCAACACCTGGAATTTTAAGTGTGTTCATATTCATATTGAGCATTAAACTTATCTAATTTTTCCAAGAAATTCTTAATATTACACTTTTAAATACACAATTCATAAAGTTTAAAGAAAATCTAGTGTTAAGTGAGGTGACATAATGAGAAACGTAATATACCAAGTAGAAAAAACAAGATTAGATTCAAGGCATGTCAATGCTGTCATATTTTATATACTAGTCATATAACAAATACATATAATCATAATTTTTTATGCACCACAATATTTTTTAGCGAAAAATATGTTGTTTTTGATATTTTAATGATAATTATAGCTAATGATTCTATTTTTGATTGGGTAGAAATTTAGTAGATAGGTTTATGGAATTTACACATCCTTTCTTCCGTGTTCTTATCATCATAATTTCATCGTATATTACAATGTTATATATTATATGTATGTCAATTAAGATAATTTCATCAGTAAATATATTTATTATACTTTTTGTAAGTATTTTCTATGCAAACTGAGGCTTACGCCTCGACCGCCTTGAGGCTATGCCTCGCCTCGCCTCCAGGGAAAACGCCTTAATCCGCCGTTCATTTTTTCAAACCTTGTCTGAAACCATGCCCTTTGACTTTGCTTAAGGCCATATACTGCCTTATGGAGTCTACAAAACTTATGACACTCCCCCTCAGCGACAAACCCATGAGGTTGTTACATGTACACTTCCTCCTGTAGATCTCCAGTCAAGAATACATTTTTAACGTCTAGCTGAAACAAAGGTCAGTCACGTACCACTACAACTGAAAGGACACGTAGAGTGGAGTTACGAGCAACTGGAGAAAACGTGTCCATATAATCAGCGTCGTAGGTCTGAGTAAATCCTCGTGCTACCGATCTTGCCTTTTAACGATCAAGGCTCTCATCCGCATGATGTTTAACAGTAAACACCCATTTGCAACTGACAACAGAGGCCCCAGGAGGAGCAAACACCAAACTTCAGGTACCACGTGATTGCAAAGCAGCCATCTCTTCCTCCATAGCTAAACGGCAGCGACTATCCTTCAAGGCCTCCTGATAATTCCGTGGAATGTTCACGGTAGATAGAGCAACTGCAGATCTCTGAAATTCCCTGGTCAGGCGATGAAAAAAGACTTGGGAAGCAAGGGGATATGAAGCATAAGTATGTTTTTGCTTCCTAACTGCAATGGGTATATCCATGTCATTAGCAACCTCCTCCATCTATGGGCTAGTCTTCTGCAATGATCCATGTACATATATCTCCAGGCCCATCGTTAGAAATCATGTTATCAGAACAAATCAGGGTCGTATTGGATGGCGGGCGATGACCATGAGCAGAGGAAGGCTGACGGGTATAGAATTTTGGTAATGGTGGAACAATGGGCACATGCGACTGGGTAGTAGGAGGTGGAGGAGGTGCTGGTGGTGGTGGTGGAACAGCAGGCACAGGTGGAGGGGATGACGAACTCGTACAAGGAGATGGCATGTAAACCTCATCATCAGAGTCTGATGAAGCCAACCTGTCACCCGTAGGGGAGAAATACATCACAGACTCAAAAAAATGTGACATCAGCACTGATATAATATTTCATGCGCAATGGATCATAGCACTGGTATCTCTTCTGGGTCCTGGAGTACCCAACAAACTCACAGTTGACAGCCCTAGAAGAAAGCTTGTCAAGACTTGGAGCCAACTACTGGACGAATGCAATAGAGCCAAAGACACGCAGAGTAAGTGAGAACAACTCCTCAGAAAAAGCTATGGAGAAAGGAATTTTCTCACCCAAAACAGACGAGGGCATGTGATTTACTAGATAACATGTCGTAAGAACAGCATCACCCAAAATTGAGTGTGGGACACGACTCTGAATGAGAAGCATCCGAGTGACATCAAGTAAATGGCGATACTTTCTCTCTGCAACACCATTCCGATGAGATATGTAAGCACAAGTTGTTTGATGAATAATACCACGAGATGAAAAGAAATGTGATAGAGCACGGGTATAGAATTCCAAAGCATTATTAGTTCTCACAAATTTCAAAGAAGAGAAAACATTCAACAATTCATTGATAGAGGTTTTGATCACATCCCTTGCTTCAGATTTATTTTTCAATAAAATGACTCAGGACCATTTTTTTTAAAAACGCGCCTCGAGGCGCTGAGGCATAGCCTCGAAGTGCTTTTCAAGGAAAACGCCTCGAGGCTATAGCCTCATGCAGCCTCAGTGAGGCATGCACCTCGAGGCATATAAGGCGTGCCTCGACGCATACGCCTCGAGGCGTTGCCTCATGTATGAGCTGATTTTTTTCTATAATATTTTTTCTTTTTGCTTGTGAGCTTTTCATCTTTCGTGTACAAGTATTTTTAAGACCTTAAGTTCAAGATTCCCTAAAACGCATTTTTTTAGTTTATTAACATATTAAGCTTATTTTTACTTTGTTATGCGTGTTTTTTATAAATCAACAAGAACAAAAAATTGAGTCTTGAATCCTTAAATCCAATGCCTCTACTCCTTAGTACGAATAAAGCATAAATGCTTTCTTCATTAAAAAATTTGGATGCAAGTCCCCTACTTTGACCTAAATTTAGAAAAGTATATTCTTGTAAACATGTCTCATCATTTCTTCTATTTAATTGGGACTAAATTAATACACATCAAAGCATGCATGAACAAAGATGGTCATAACATGTAATATTCAAGTATTTTATCCCCCAATCCTTATGGTAAAGTAGAAAATGATCATTGATTCACTGCTTACTCTCTTATCCTTTCTAATTCATATCTCACCTAATTTTGAAAATGGTGTATTACATCTAGTTTCTTAAGTTAAATCTTATTCAAATTTTTAAATTTTGCGAAGAGTTACCCATTATTTTAGTTGCATATCCATATTTACTTGACTCCTTATCGATCTAGAGTCCAAAAAAGAGAGTTATATAACAACTTGGACGTTTAAAACATAATGTTAGCCTTGAAATGTCATGGAGTTATGTATTTAGTCATAACTATTTAATTTCTAGGACTTGAAAATTGTAATTATGATTAATTATTATGTCTTATAGAAAATATTTTTACGAGTGAGGCTTTACGGCTTGATACGCAACAAGGCAATACTAGGAAAACGCCTCGATACGCCTCACACTTTTTAAAACCTTGCTCAAGACAAACGAGAAAAATCATCAACAACAACAAGATAAAACATGTGTCCCCGATGATCAAAACACGACTCGGACCCCACATGTCAACATGAAATAACTCAAAAAGGAAGCTACTGCCCGACTCTAACGACTAGGAAAAGCAGACCGGTGATGTTTCCCCAACTGACACGCCTCGCACTTGAAGGAAGACCTCGGTGAAATCTGCGGCAGAATATGACAAATCTTCTAGAGAGCGAGGTGACCAAAACGTAGGTGCCAAGTGAAGGGAGAAACGGGTCCTGTTGAATGGAAGGATATACCTGCATAGGAAGTTCGGACCAGGCGATAAAGACTACCCTGCTCACGGCCACAGCCAATCACTCAGCTCGTAGGAATGTCCCAAAAAACAAGAGATGATGGGTCAAAGATAGCCCAACAATGCAAATACTTCGTAATCTAACTAACATATAATAAATTCCTAGAGAAATCGGGAGCATGTAACACATTCTGAAGGCGCATTGAAGGCATCAAACTAATCTCCCCCTATCCGATGCTCGGGGAATGAGTCTCATCAGCTATCACCATAGTTCCCCCAAGTGGAACCTATCTATATGATGTAAGTTGTTCTCTATCCCCACATAGATGATTTGTCTCTCTAGAGTCCATAATCCACTCAGTAATCTCAGATCCATAACATGATGTAAAAGCATAAGTACTACATGAGGTATTAGTCGTAGCAGAAGTACTTCAGAAGCGGAGGCTTCTGCATCTGAGTGGCCACCTGAAGATGGTGATGAAGCATGGGCATAATATCTCGCAGTCTGGCCATGAGGTCATCAAATCTTTGATCTGAAGTAGGAGCAATTGAAGGCTCAACATGTTCCCTATGTGGGTTGATGCAAGAAAACCATGCTTGGAGTAGCATGTATCCTCTAAATGACCTGGACGATGACAAATCGTACAGAGCTGATGAATGTGACCTCTACCATGAGGTCCACATCCACAAAAAGAAGACGAGCCTCCTCTGCCTCGGGAGGCTGGCATTGCCAAAGAAGTCTAGCTAGTGGCAAACTGGCAGTGGACGAAACGGTAATCATGCTAAGCTTGCGAAAAGCTTCCTCTATGGGAGGAATAGTAGCATCCGCTAGAATCTAGGAGCGAGCAGCATCAAATTCTGGATCGAAGGCTGCTAGGAATACACCAATCATGGTAACATTACTATATGTCTTCTGTTGCTCTGGGGTGGTTGTAAGAGGCATGAAGTTGTGGAGCTTTTCAAACATCCCACGCAAGGATGTATACATCGAATGAAGAGGTCGTCTGTTCTGCTTGATAGTAAATATATCATGCTAGAGTTGGAAGATTTTGGTCTCGTTTCTCGTCTAAGAATAGGTTGATGTGATGATGTCCCACATCGCCTTAGCAGTGGGCCGATGTAACACATCAATGACGATTTCTATCGTCAATGTACTGGAAAAACAAACTTTAGCGTATGCATCATCCACCTCCCACAAGGTGTTAACCCCAGTTTTCTCCACCGGCTACTCCTCGGTAAGAATATGTTTCTTATCATTAGACTTCATAAGGCTCATGAACTGCAATGCTCAGAGCTCATAGTTTGTCCCGTCCATCTTGACAATAGGCGATGGACCTCTGAAAGCATCTATGGCGAGTGCGTCGACTTTGTTTCCTGACATATTGCTGGATGAGAATTACTAGGGTTATGTAAACCAACGAATGAATATCTACACAGACATGAGTGGATTTGAATCCATATGTAGACGTATGCACTCAAATCCATTAGCCCAGTCGAAGGCCGACGACGAAGCAGAAGAGGGGCAGCCGGCGGTCAAGGTTTGAAAAAACGAAAGGCGGAACGAGGCGTTTTCCCTGGAAGCGATGCGAGGCGTAGCCTCGAGGCGGTCGAGGCGTAAGCCTCAGTTTTGTATAGAAAAATAATTATAAAATATATTTATTGGTGAAATAATATAATCTGACAAACATATAGTATATAACAATGTAATATATGATGATATTATGAAGATAAGAACATGAAAAAAGGATAGGCCAATGACTCAATGCCATAAACCTTTCTAAATTTCTACCCAATCAAAAGAAAATCTTTGGTTATAACTATCACTAAAAATTTATCTAAAATGGTCTGGCTATAGTTGTCATTATAAATATCCAAGTTGTCGATATGAATCATATGATTTGAATCCTAACTATATGTTCTACTATACCCAGATGAAGAACCGTTTTGATGCCCTCCTTGTGCCACCATACCCTACCAATATGAAAGATGATGCAAAATGGAATTCGGCGCGGCGCGGGAAATAGATTTGACGGTGGATTTTTCGATGGTAGAAGAAAATAGAGGGGTTGAGAAGAAGAGACTGGAAGGGTTGAGAAGAGAAGACACGCCGGATGCGCGGGGTTAGAGAAGAAGAAACGCATAGACCGCGAGGGGAAGAGAGAAGAGACTCGTCGGTAATACGAGGGGTTTGGGAGAAGAAGAACACGTGTAGATCACGCGGGGAGAAGGAGAGAGAGGGGAGAGGAGAGAGAGATAAATCTCTATTTTATCACATCTTGAACTCACTAAAACATTGGACCCTCATCCCTTTATATAGGAGGGATGACATTACAAGAATAGAAAATAATTTAAACCGACAACCAATTATCCTAAACTCTAACTAATTAACCGACTAACTACCAAATTTGAAATTCAAATTAAGACTAATTGAGATCACACGCGATCTCTTTATTTAAAATTGCGACAACTTAAAAAACGTAAATAAAATTAACGGCCACAATTTAAATAATTAGACGGCCCTACATGTCGAGTCCACGCTGCATCAACTCTCCTCCGCTTTTAAAAAATTCGTCTCCCGACGAATTGCTTGAACCTTGAGGCTTGACATAAGGCGCTTCATGAACTTGTGTCGACGTGCGCGTGAACGCGAATCATGAGATATGCAACTCAAATCATATTGCATCTTCCAATGTGTGACGGGATCGTCGAATCGTAGGGACGATTCGGTTGCCATGCTCTGATACCAATTGATGCAAAATGGAATTCGGCGCGGCGCGGGAAATAGATTTGACGATGGATTTTTCGATGGTAGAAGAAAATAGAGGGGTTGAGAAGAAGAAACTGGAAGGGTTGAGAAGAGAAGACACGCCGGATGCGCGGGGTTAGAGAAGAAGAAATGCGTAGACCGCGAGGGGAAGAGAGAAGAGACTCGTCGGGAATACGAGGGGTTTGGGAGAAGAAGAACACGTGTAGATCACGCGGGGAGAAGGAGAGAGAGGAGAGAGGAGAGAGAGATAAATCTCTATTTTATCACATCTTGAACTGACTAAAACATTAGACCCTCATCCCTTTATATAGGAGGGATGACATTACAAGAATAGAAAATAATTTAAACCGACAACCAATTATCCTAAACTGACTCTAACTAATTAACCGACTAACTACCAAATTTGAAATTCAAATTAAGACTAATTGAGATCACACACGATCTCTTTATTTAAAATTGCGACAACTTAAAAAACGTAAATAAAATTAAAGGCCACAATTTAACTAATTAGACGGCCCTACATGTCGAGTCCACGCTGCATCAACTCTCCTCCGCTTTTAAAAAATTCGTCTCCTGACGAATTGCTTGAACCTTGAGGCTTGACATAAGGCGCTTCATGAACTTGTGTCGACGTGCGCGTGAACACGAATCATGAGATATGCAACTCAAATCATATTGCATCTTCCAATGCGCGCCGGGATCGTCGAGTCGTAGGGACGATTCGGTTGCCATGCTCTGATACCAATTGATGCAAAATGGAATTCGGCGTGGCGCGGGAAATAGATTTGACGGTGGATTTTTCGATGGTAGAAGAAAATAGAGGGGTTGAGAAGAAGAGACTGGAAGGGGTGAGAAGAGAAGACACGCCAGATGCGCGGGGTTAGAGAAGAAGAAACGCATAGATCGCGAGGGGAAGAGAGAAGAGACTCGTCGGGAATACGAGGGGTTTGGGAGAAGAAGAACACGTGTAGATCACGCGGGGAGAAGGAGAGAGAGGGGAGAGGAGAGAGAGATAAATCTCTATTTTATCACATCTTGAACTCACTAAAAACATTGGACCCTCATCCCTTTATATAGGAGGGATGATATTACAAGAATAGAAAATAATTTAAACCGACAACCAATTATCCTAAACTGACTCTAACTAATTAACCGACTAACTACCAAATTTGAAATTCAAATTAAGACTAATTGAGATCACACGCGATCTCTTTATTTAAAATTGCGACAACTTAAAAAACGTAAATAAAATTAACGGCCACAATTTAACTAATTAGACGGCCCTACATGTCGAGTCCACGCTGCATCAAAAGAGGTCAAATTTAAGCACATGAATATGAAAGAGGTCAAATTTAAGCATACATCTTGCATAAATTAATAGTTAGACATAATTAATAATAAATATGAAGCAGCTTGCTGAAATAGTTATGCATAACTAATAGTAAATATGGAGTTATGGGTACGAAAGAAACATCAGATTTAGGCATTTAACTTGTATAATCATCATCCTAAACAAATATAAATTTATAAGCTTCTCAAACCACCATGTAAACTATTAAAATCATAAAAAAAACTTCGAAAAAAGGAAAACGCCTCGACCGCCTCGAGGCGGAACACCTCGAGGCTATGCCTCAGCCACTCGAGGCGCACGCCTCACTGGACAAGGTCGAAGCGTACGCCTCGAGGCTAAAAAGGCCCGCCTCGCCTCGAGGTATACGCCTCGAATGCCTCGAGGCGCGCCTTCTAATACCATGCCGGTGGCTACGAAGGCAGGCAGCTAAGGAGGTACAGCGACGGCGGAAGGGGGATACTGCTCGCCGGTGGCGGCAGCAGGGGCCGACGACGGTGGGCGCCACTACTCGCCACCGACCTTGCGACTCGGCTGCAGCGACTAGAGAGCCGGCCTGGAGGGAGGGATGGCAGTGGCGGCCCGACTCGGATGGGCAGTGGCGATGCCGAATGGCAGTGGCGGTGG
Organism: Ottelia alismoides; assembly: GCA_037367405.1. Lineage (NCBI taxonomy): Eukaryota > Viridiplantae > Streptophyta > Magnoliopsida > Alismatales > Hydrocharitaceae > Ottelia > Ottelia alismoides. The sequence continues at coordinate 449,366 of JAZKJV010000914.1, read as the reverse complement.
CAACCTTGGAGAGAGAGAGGGATGGCGGGTGGGAGGGGGTTAGGATTAGGGTTAGGATACGGAGCTCCGATCTAGGAACATGACTCTGATACCATGTGGAGAGAAAATCGAAAGATGTTTATTCCCGATAACCTAGGCTCTCTTATATAAAGGAGAGACCTATGGGTAAATTACACAAGATGGATACAAAGAAATAAAATAAGGAAAAAATCCACAGAGAATACAGAAATATCTTAACCGTTCTCTCTTATTTTCCACGGATATTAATAGCAAACTTTATGGTTTAAGAAACTAATAAATGTATCTTTGTTGAGGATAAATTTATACAAGATGAATTCTTGAATTTGATGTTTTTCGTGTTCATAACTACATATTTACCATTGTTGTGACTTTCGAGTAGTGGAAGCAAATGCCCCAATTAAATTTTGTTTCGGGATGGGGGCGCACATGCTCCCCCCTAGCCTTCTCTCCCCCAAGCTCGTTGACCGAGCAAAGAGACCCCCATGTTGCTATGGTATGCTTCAACGGCAGCCTCCCCCTTCATCTACAAAGAAACAATTCTTCAACAACATTTTAGTGACAGATATTAAATATATACTAATTAATTCTTTCGTAACATTTATAGATAGCCAATCTATCTTTGATTGCATGAAAATGTTGTAGAAATGGATGTGGAGTTGTGATGTCTTCTCTTTTGATGTTTTTATGTCGATTATTTTATCATATATTATAATATTATGTCTGATACCACATCGCCTTGGCAGTGGGCTGATGGAGGACATCATTAGCAATCTCCATCGTCAATGTACCAGACAACCAGACCTTTGCGTAGGAGTCATCAGCCTCCCATGAGGCATAATTCCATGTCTTCTCTGCGGGCTCATCCTCGATAAGAATGTGCTTCTTACCATTCGACTTCATGAGGCTCATGAACTGCATTGCCCAGAGCTCATAATTCGACCCGTCCATCTTCACTATTGGCGCAGGACCTTTAAATGCGCCGGTGGAGGGCATATCGACCTTCGATTCTGACATACTGCCGCTGGAGAAGAACTAGGGTTCGTAGACAAGAGAATGTATGTCTACACAAACTGCATGGGATTTGAGTGCGTATGTAGACTTTACGCACTCAAATCCATTTATCTGGTGGAAGAAACGAGGGTGGCTAGGGCACGCCGGAGATGAGGCCGCCTAGAAGGCTAGCGGCAGGACTGGGAGCCGCGTATAGGCCTGGCGGCTGGGCGGCACGGCAGGGGAGCCGCCTGAGAATTGGCGGCGGGGACTGGTGCCAGAGGGAGGGGGTTCCGTTGGGTGCTTGGTGGCGACGGGGAGGGACCCGCTGGGGAGGGAGGGGCCCGCTGGCGACGGGGAGGGGCCCGCTGGCGACGGGGTGGGAAGGCCGGAGATGGAGCCGGCGGCGCGAGAACGGCGGCGGGAGAGGAGAGGGAGGGGAGGGCGACGGTGGGGAGAGGGAGAGAGCCCTAGGGCGGCTCTGATACCATGTTGGGAGAAAAACTTACATTATTCATTCAGAGAAACCCTAGGTTCTCTTATATAGGGAGAGATCTTAAGGGTAAATTACACAGTAGTCCATAAACGACAAAGAAATAACGAAGAGGTACATAACATAATAATAACTATCTCTACATATTATAAAATCAGAAGCGGAAGCGTAAATATGGAAAAGATAAATAATAAGAAGAAGAACAGCGGGATTTTATGTGGAACCCTACTCCGTGAGGAGCGGGATGAAACCACGGGAGAACCTTTAACGAGGCGTGTTTGTCTATTGACTTTCTCAATGAATACAGGAGGTCTGGGGCTCCTTATATAGTCTCTCCAGAGCCTCCAAGTCCCACCACTGGACGATGTGGGACTAAACACTGGATGGGGTAAATAGATCCTGGAGGTATCCATTACCAAATACTCCAACACTCCCCCTCAAGATGGAGCATGCAATGCTCAGCTTGGACAAACAAAAAGAAACTCAACTCAACGCTACAGGACACTACGGACAATATCAACCCAACGCGCACATTGTTGCAGTCGAGGACGTTGCTTCTCATGCCATGCAGGTGAGGAGGACGAACGGGCTGGAGTGTGAGTCAACTGAAGACTCAGAATCTGATCATCGAGTCTGAACTGCGCCTGAAGTCTCTTCGTCGTAGAACTGGGTCTCTCCCATCTGGCTCAAAGAATGGTACACTGCTCTGGTATACCTATGATACCACATGAAAACCCTTGCCCTCAAGGGAATGGTCCTCTGCTCTAGAGTCCCTATGGCTCACATGAAAACTTTGGCCGAACAACAACAAGAATGATGGGGACCTCGAACTGATGGCAACATATGCTCATCTGAAAAAGACCGCATCCATGTACGTGTCTGAAACTGGAGTCTCTCTCTGGAGATCTCAAAACTGGGCCTCTCATCTTGGAGTGCCTCGAATATGGACTCTGACCAATCTGTCGAGTCTGAAATTACGCATCAAACTGGGACTCGAAATCTGAACGTCGAGTCTGGAATTGCGCATGGAGAATCTTCATCTGAACTGTAGAGTCTGAACAAATGGCTGGTCTGGAAATCTGAATCTGGATCTGGAGAAGATATTTGAGATGACCTGTGACTCTACATATATACTCCCCCTCCCTTCCATACTTGTCGGAAAATGAACATCGACAAAGTTGGGAGAAGACAAGATATATATGGGGAAATAAAACATGAAAAATTCACAACAATTTCTTGCGGCTTTTCCAAAAAAAATTTTAAAGCCGTCACATTTTTTTACGTCATTTTCATTTTTTTTATTTGCGTACGACTTTTGAGATGTACCCGCCTTTTTCCAATTTTTTTGACCATACTCTTTTCTCTCTCTCTCTTTGTTTTGCAATATGTGTATTATCTATTTGTTTTCATATGAGCATAAGTTGTATGCTCAACCGAAATCGGAATCAATCGTCGAGTCTGATCAATCGTCGAGTCTGAAATCGAACTGTAGAGTCTGATCAACTGGCTGGTCTAGAGACTGGCATCTGAATCTGGAATCTGGATCATGAACAGACCTGTGACTCTACGTATACCCCCCCCTTTCTCCCATACTGGTCGGAAAACAGAGAAATCAACCAAGTTGGGAGAAGACAACATAATGGGGAAAAAACAAAACATGAACTTGCGGCTTTTCATCATAAATTTTTTTAAGCCGTTATTTTTTTTAACACTTTTTTAAAGCCGTTTCATTTTTTCCGGCTTTCAATCATTTTTTTTGAAATGCGTGCGGCTCTTTTTTTTAATGCACGCACCTTTTCTCTCCTTTTTTCGCAAAAAATTTTTTTTTGTGGCCCACTTGGGCCCAACTCATACACAAAACTCTCCTTTTTTTTATTAGCCCACTTGGGCCTAAGAGATGCCTTTATTTTTTTCAATATATACGACCCAAAGGAACCCCCCCTCCCTTTTTTTCTCAGCCCGTCAGCCCCCCCCTTATTTTCTCAACACATGACCCAACATAAAACCATTTTTTTAACGTTGCGACCCTTGGGTTTATTTAGGGTTCCCCTCACGGGAACCCTTATCTCATGCGCCGCCACAGAAAGCGCCGCCCCAATGGGGCCATCTCCTGTCGCCTCCTTCGATGGGGTTTGACTCCGCCTGGAGCCCTAGGGTCTGCTTCGACATCGGGGAGCGTGTGGTGGAGGGGGCGAGGGTCCCTGCCAGTGCCGCCAAGGGCTGCGGCGTGGACTCCGCCTTGTATCGTGATGTGGCTTGAGTCCGATGGAGATGAGGCTTGCTCGAAGAGGGGCGTGCGGGAAGGAGCGCCGCTGCATGGAGAGCCTGATGCTCGAAGAGGAGCGCCGCCTGGGCGCGGCTGAGAGTGACTGGAGGCGCCCGCGTGGGGAGATCGAAGGGCCCGCGCACCGGGATGCACGCCTGTATGCGTAGGGTTGCGCGATGGAGCACAACAAGGACTCGCGTGAAGAGGAAGGGCGCCGCCAGCCCGAGATCAGGAGCGAGGGCTCCACTTGCGTCTGGTTGATGTGGAGAGAGGACTCCGCCAGGAGCTTTGCGGCTTATAGCGACGCCTCCGCCTGAAGCACGAGAAGAATAGGGCCCCGCCTGGATCGAGCGCAGAAGATAGGCGCTGGAGATAGGGCTACCATCGCCGCCCATGATTTAAGGAGAGCATGTTGGAAGAAGGACCGCCCTTGTTCTGGATCTGACTCCAAGAATGCACCTTGGATCTAGAGATCATGCAAAGTCGACGAAGATTTTCCAGAACATCGAGAACAAGGGTTCCAGGAAACCCAAACTCAAAATATAAAACCTAAAATCACATCTCGAATCTCGAATACAAAAATAAAGAATAGAAAACTCCTCAAGAATCGAACCTACTCTGATACCATGTTAGAAAATCAGAAACGGAAGCGTAAACATGGAAAAGATAAATAATAAGAAGAAGAACAGCGGGATTTTACGTGGAACCCTACTCCGTGAGGAGCGGGATGAAACCACGGGAGAAACCCTTAACGGGGCGTGTTTGTCTATTGACTTTCTCAATGAATACAGGAGGTCTGGGGCTCCTTATATAGCCTCTCCAGAGCCTCCAAGTCCCACCACTGGATGATGTGGGACTAAACACTGGATGGGGTAAATGGATCCTGGAGGTATCCATTTACCCATCTACAACTCAATAGGTGCACTACCAAATACTCCAACACATCCTTTTGAGAAAAAGGAGAGCATGGTCCCGAGATGGGACCCACTGCAAAGCTTATATATATAAATTAAAGCAGTTGAGTCAAGATTGTTGAAACAAATAACTTTAAATTCTTGTCAGGAAGCTCTTGTAAAAGCATGCCCCATCTTACTTTCATGGTCAGGAACAATGATTCGTAGACAGACTTACTAAATTCCATTAAGATGCAACACTAGGAATTATGCGAAAGGTGAAGTTTTCTTCAACAAGAGATCTACTATTTAACATTGGGTTTGATATGGAGGTTGGTTTATAGTTTCTGCTGCAGACTGTGATTGTTTCTTTACTAATTGGATATCAAAATACAGGTGTCTGCATATCTTAATGTGGGAACTAATAACCTAATGGAACAGGAAGCAAACTGTGCTCACCAAAGCTACTATCAAATCTTTCTTAGTTCAAATATCAAGCTGCTACAGAGATGATATCGATGAGGTAGTCGTTAGCAGACTTGCACCTCCCTCTTAGTAAGCTCAATATCATTGATTTGTGAAAATAGATATTCCTTTGAATGCAAATTCAAAGTTCCATAATAACACCAAGCACATCAAAGATCATAGATAAATTTGGAATAATGCATAATAAGAGCACATCTTTATCGCACATTGGAGCAAAACATACAGAACATACATATATGATGTATCTTTGATGCTACCTTCTAGAGTTCAGGAGAAAAATTGAGCTAGATAAGCATCTCTTCTCCACCTTGAGTGGGATTTTAAGATTTTTATAACAATTTCTTAACAGCTTCCATCTTGTGAATATATTATGTAAATTTAATCAAGCATACAATGACAGAAATAACATCTATCGATATTGTTCATTTTTTTGTTCATAAGAAAACAGAGGCACACGCCTCTCGTCTGGGACTCCGAGGACCCTGCTCCTGCTCGTGGTCTTTTCCGCTTCGAGAAGGCGTGGCTGCTCGAGGACGGTTTCAGAGACTTTGTGGCTTCGCACTGGGCTTCGGTCGAGGTGTCTGGTACTGTTGTGCCTAGGTTTGTCCGGAAGCTGGACTCCCTACGGTCCAGGCTCTGTGTGTTCAAGGAGTCAAGAGAGGCTCGCCGTGCGGCCAGGTCGGCGGCGGAGGCGGTGGTGAGCAGATTCGACGCGTTGGAAGGTGATCGTCCCCTGCTGGGGGACGAGCTGGCACAGCGCTCCGAGACCCAAAAGCAGATCTCTGACGAGGACAAGAAGAGGGTCACTGAACGGAAGCAACGATCCAGGCACAGATGGCTTACGGAGGGTGACGCAAACACAGCCTTCTAACACAGGGTGGCCAACGGGAGGCGGAGGGAGAATTTCATCAGATCTCTGGTCGTCGATGGTGAGACGGTGGCAAGGCCTTAAATGTCGGTTTCGGTCACCATTTCGGTACCGACCAAAACAGAATTTCGATGGAATTTCGGTAGAATTTCGACAGAAATTTCGGTCATTTCGGTTATTTTTTGCACTAGGTTCCCCATATTTCGGTCATTTCGGTCAAATTTTGATTTCGACTGGATATCGATATTCGACAGAAATTCGACCAAATTTCGCTGAAATTTGAGGCCAAGGACGGTGGAGGGGGACCAGGAACTTGGGAGGGCTGTTGCGGATCACTTTTTCAGGCTCTCCGCGAGGGGTGTTGGTAGTCGTTGGAGGTGGGCAGGCCTGGGAGCGGCGCGCTTGTCAGACGCGCATGCGGCTAGTTTGACCCATTCTGTCACAGCAGAGGAACTGAAGACGACGGTATGGAACCTCAACGGAGATGGGGCGCCCAGTCATGATGGCTTCCCTGTCTCCTTTTATAAGGAGTTTTGGGGCTTGGTCGGCGGCGAGGTGCTAGAGGTGGTGACGGAAAGTTGTAGTGGCAATGCTGGTTTCGAGCGGTTGAACAAGGCATTGGTCGTGCTGCTGCCGAAGAAGGCAGGCGCGGGAAGAATTGAGGACTTCCGACCGATTGCGATCTCCAACGCGTTGTACCTCATTGTCGTCAAGGTGTACACGACTAGATTGAGAAGGGTCCTGGAGCATTTCATTGCCTCGGCTCAGACGGCTTTCGTTCTGTGGAGGCAGATCGCGGACAACCTGGTCTTGGCTTCTGAAATAATTGCAGATTGGAAGCGGAACAACAGGCAGGTCGTGATGTGGAAGGTGGACTTCACAAAGGCGTTCGATACTTTGGATTGGCGCTTTCTTTGGGCGGCACTACATAGAAGGCGCTTTCATGAGCTCTAGATCTCCTGAATGAAGCGTTGCGTGACAACGGCCTCCCTCACGGTCCTGATCAATGGACGACCGGAGGGGGGCTACTTTCAGACGCAACGGGGGGTGAGGCAGGGATGCCCTCTGGCTCCGTTGCTCTTCATCATTGCGGCGGACGTCCTTGCTTGTATGGTGGATAAGGTGCAGCAGGCGGGGCTTACGAGCGGCTACTCAAGAGATGGTCTGCTGATCCCGCTTCTTCAGTACGCTGACGATACTATTTTTTTATTGAGGGGGGCCTCAAGGAGGCCATGGGTATGGCTGCGACGTTGGAGCTTTTCAGTGAGATGTCCGGGTTAGTGCAGAATAACAACAAGTCTAAGATGGTTCCTTTCTCTATGACCGAGGAGCTGGCCGGTCTTTGTGGCTCGGCGCTGGCCACTGATCGTTCTGGTTTCCCCATTCACTACCTGGGTCTGCCGTTGAACCCCGGGAGATCGAGGACCGCGGACTGGTTGCCGCTGATTAAGAAGGTGGAGGGGCGGCTCGCAGGTTGGAAGGCGGCCATCCTATCCAAGGGAGGTCGCCTGGTGCTCTTGAAGGCGGTTCTGTCTAACACGCCAGTGTACTACTCCACGAGACCCATGCCTGCAAGCATTAGGACGAGGTTGGAGGGTCTGATGAGGCAATTTTTGTGGAGCGGGAGCGGGCGGGATTCGGGAATGCACCTGGTTAGTTGGGATGATGTTACCTTGCGGAAGTGCGAGGGCGGGCTTGGGGTCTTCAGGCTCGCCGAGCTGAATGAGGCGTTGTTGCTAAAGTGGGTGGCCAGATTTGGGGTAGTGGGGAGGACCTCTGCTACAGTCTGCTCCGGCGGATCTACGATGTCACTGGGGCGGCTGTTGGGGGGTTGCGGTGGTTGGCCCGCCCGGTCGGAGACCTTTGCCGTTCTAGAGGGCCATTCAATCTCTTTCTATCAACTTCCGGATGTTGTTCATGCATGTGCTTGGAGATGGTTTTCGCTTCACTTTCTGGAGAGACGACTGGACGGACGGGGGAGCGCTTTCCCTGCGCTTCCCTCGTCTCTATGCATTGGCGGTTGACCAGGAGGTTAGGGTTGCTTCTTGCTGGGTGGATGGTAACTGGATGAAGGCTTTCCGCTCGAACTTCTCCGACCAGCGTCTTGAGGAGTTTCTGCAGTTGCTCGACGTTCTTCGTGACGCTCCGGGGCCCTCCCTGGGCCGTGACCACTGGGCATGGCGTGGAGGCCACTTCTCTGTGAAGGGGGCTTACTCGGCGATCTGCAGGCCACCACCCTCCCTGTCGTCGGATTTGGTTAGAGACTGTGCTTTCCTCTGGGGCCTGGGCCTCCCTACGAGGATTGCTTTCTTCTTTTGATTGTTCAGGAGGAAGAGACTGATGAAGGGGAACCGTTGCGCTAGATTACTTGGGACCGTCTCTAACAGGTGCATGCTGTGCGACGAGGGGATCGAGACTCCGGAGCATCTTTTCTTTTCCTGTCCGACAGTGCTGCCTGTCTGGGCAATCCCAGGCCTTGGTTGGGTCGGAAGGGTGAACGTTGAAGAAGTTTGTGGGGGTATGATCACGGCCAAAAACCGGTCGAAGTTGGAGTTGCTACAGCCGCTAGCGATGGTCTGGTCTATCTGGTTGGCCAGAAATAAGCTGTTGTTTTCTGGGCATAGGTTTTACAGGGAGAATGTCTGTATTTGTGCTTCCGGGTTGTTGCGCTCGTGGCTTGTCTAGAGCGCCTTCTTTTGTACTTTTCTTTCTTTGCTTTTAGTTATTATTAATACAATGGGATGAACACCTGAGAGTGTCTCCCCCTTTTCTGGCTTCAAAAAAAAGAAAACAGAGGCACACTGATATGCCACACAGCCATGAAAAATCAAATGGAGACCAGATCAACTCAGCCAAGATCACATTTTTCGTAACCTTTGACACCCCGGTAACTGGTCTTACAAACCTTGGCCAGGATAGATCCTCTAAAATACATTAAATTCATGCTTAAATGAAAATCATTAAGATGTGGGGAAGCTTTAAAAAGACTCCGACTAAATATGCAAAATAAATTATTAATATATAGTAAAAGAAGAAAATGACATTTCCAGAATATGACTGCAAATGCCAATCATAACAAAATAATCAAAATATCAAACCTGCAGCTGTTTAGAGGACATTCCAGATAACCGAGCAACAACATGATCTAAAATATCTGCATTCCTGTTTTCAGACTCTTTGGTGTGCAGTTCCATAGTATCTCTTGTTTTCACAAGTGATTCGGCTATTTTCTCAATGTAGGAATACAACAAATCTTTGAAAAAACTATTGATATCAGCATTTAATAGTTTCTCATCCCTAATTTCCCGAAGCTCCACAGGAGACAAGCTAATAGAGCCAGAAGGGCATGTTGCCTGAGATGCAGAAGCCCAGTAGATTTAGTTCTAAATAATGCAAAATAGATGCTAACGTTCTTGAACAAATTACAAGCCGCCCACCTTGACTTTACCAAGCAATTGCCCAAAATCCACAGGTTTCCCATCCTTTGCTTCCATCTTAGCAGGATCTAAACCATCATCTCCATAAACAAACTGAACAATACCCCTACTAGCATTCCGCACAGTGTGATCATAGTCAACATACAGATCCTCCAGAGCTTTGGTTAATCTGCGAGACATGTAACCAGTTTCTGCTGTTTTCACCTGAGCCAAAAAGAAGTATAGCAAAATAAACATCAAAAGGTTTTCTTGAGTTTAATCCAGAATTGTTACCAACTTATTATTTATATTTTGTCCTCGATGTTTATTAAAATTGCTGGATTTAAGCTAGAGTCGTTTTTTTAATATGATAAAGGGGGTCACCGCTTATCGGTGACCTCCCAAAAAGTCTCCATTAAATTCGAAAAAACAAAAGTAAATATGATAGGTAAGTTTTCCACTAATTGTAGAAATTACATGCGCGTACAAAAATGTTTTCCGTATAATGTCTCATTCCTTTGAACACCAATGCGTTCCCGGCCAGCCAAACGGCCCAGGAAACCGCAAACGCTTTGACCCGATCAGATCTCACATGATATGTCAGTACACTCAAAGAGCGCCAGATAAGATCCCCGCAAGCGGTGTGCAGCCATGTGTTCTTGTTCTGTGCCACACCTCCCTTGCCCTACTACATTGGAAAAAGAAGTGATCTACATCATCATTCCCATAGCCAGAAACCGGGCAGACTGTGTCGACGTTGGGAATAATACGTGTCCAGAGTACCTTCGTCATAAGGCTCCCATGTTGAAGCAGCCATGCGAACACCTTAACCTTCAACGGGATTTTAAGCTTCCAAAACTGCTGGCAGTCCCCCACCAGATCCTCCTCAAGCACAGATGCAGCTACTACCAGATGATTATATACCTTTTTCACTGAATGTCCTCCTTTCCAGCTCTGATGATCACACCCAATTCAAGGTCCTCCAACCACCTACAGCTCCTCAAGAAGCCTCACAAAATCTCCAATCCGCCACCAACGCCTCCTTATCGGCTGCCAATGCGAAAAGCCTCAAGAATTTCTTACGAAGGATACCCACCTCCGACCACTTGTCATTCAAAAACTTAAACTTACAACCATCCCCCAATATCGGAGTAACGTAGTGATCCATTTCTCCCTTCACCACACAGATGCTTCTCCAAAAGGCTGAGGGGTTGCCAATCAACCCCCCCGCACCCCCAATAAATAGCCCTTATACAAGATCTCCCCCTTGTTCGCAAATCCGCAGCACCTATTTCGAAAGGAGCACCTTGTTATCTCCGCAAACTGCAGAACACCCAATGCCCCAGCCTCACCTTATCCCAAGCCGCCAAAGCCACTCCTCTCCTTTCCAAAAGAAGTCCACAGGAACATATTTTTCAAAAAGTTGTTTTGGACCTCCTACGAGAGCTTTAGAATAAACAAAAAGAGTGGCATTGTCGTAAACATATTTTTCAGCAAAATCAGCCTCCCACCTCGTGACAAACACCTCGCCTTCCATCCGGAAAGCTTGCTCTCCATCTTCTCAATCACGGGAATCCATTGGTCAAATTTAATTCTACCAAAGGTCAATAGCATGCCCAAGTATCGGACCGGAAGGGTATGCGGTGGGGTGTGTAAAAGATCCACGCATATCCGATCCTCAGCGGGGTCCAGGACCACCAGTACAAAAGAAGAATTAGTTGAATCCAATGACATACCAGAAAGCCGCCAAACATGTCCAACAATGCTGTCACAGCTTCTCCCTCCCAAGGGTCACCTTCAACGAATAAAAAAAGGTATCATACGCACATTTCAAGATAGTAATAGAAATATCTCCTTTAGCAAAACCACAGATGAAACCATTCTGAATTGTCGCAAGAGAAATGACGCTCAGTGAATCGGTAGTGATCCCAAACAATAGTGATGCAAGGCGACAACCTTGTCTTATACTCATTGAGGTTAGAAGAAGCTCCCACGTATTTTAGTTCATTCATAAGTGGGGAGATTGTTAGTGCATGAGCATGCATATTTTGATGATAATAAAACCTATATGTAAAGCTTGTAGCTAGTTCAAGAGCAGCAAAGCTACTGGACAAAGAACAAGCTCAAGCCTGAGGAGCTCAAGCTTAAGTGAAGAAGCTAAGAAATTCAAAGAAGTTCAAAGCCAAAGAACGTCAACTCAAGCTCAAGAAAGGAACTCAAGCTCAAGAAGTAGACGAAGTCTTTTCTTTTATTGAGTCTTGCATTTGCAATTGTCTTAGAATGTAAAAGACCTCAACTGCCATCCATCTTGCATTTCAACCCTTTGATTTTGACTTTCAGGTCAAAGAGTCAGGTTGATCGATCAACCACTCTACATTGATCGATCGCACCTGATAGATCAACCGTGTTTCATGATCGATCAATATTTGAATTATAACAGCTATATTCTGATCAATCAAATTTTGATCTGATTGATCATCTTTAAATTTTGATTGATCATCTAAATCTACATGATCGATCATTTGATTCTGATCTGTTACACTTTGCATTATGATCGATCACAATCCATTTCAAAATGATTCCTGAAGGTGTTTACAACCATGGTTTTTAAAAACGCGTCTCGAGGCGTTGAGGCGTACGCCTCGAGGCGTTTTTCTAGAAAAAACGCCTCGAGGCGCACGCCTCAAGCAGCCCCAGTGAGGCGTGCGCCTCAATTGTCATGAGGCGCGCCTCGAGGCGCTGAGGCGTGAGGCGCAAGTGAGGCGCCGCCTCAAGACTTCTTGGCTGCTCCCACTTGCTCGGCTGCTCCCGCTTGCTCCATCGCCTGCTCGGCTGCTCCCGCCTGCTCCATCGCTTGCTCGGCTGCTCCCGCCTGCTCCATCGCTGGTATCCTCAAGTCTCTGTCTCTGTTTTCTTGCAACTTGCAAGCCCTAATCACCCGTTTTCAGTAAATATATACTATATATTTTATACAATTACCACATAGGCATTGCATTATTAAGCATATATACACTATAATAAAATCACCGTAATGGGCATCTGTTTTAGTCATGGTTTTTAATTGTGATTCATATATCATATTGTATGATATACTATGATAGATACCAATGAGTTTGTGGGTTTCCTTAGAACCGTCATGCTTTCGGGCACAAACAAAACTTTTACATCTGTATGCTAAAGATTGGTTGCCAATTTGATCTTTTTTTTTTGTTTAAATATAAATGAAGATATTTAAATTCAAGACTCAACAATATGGATCCATATGCAAAATGAATATTTACCATTCGAATATGCAACATGGTGTTTTATAACATGGAATTAGCCTTGCAATGTCATGGAGTATGTTTTTTATCAAAGTTATTTAATATTCTAGGACTTGTAAAATATAGTTGTGATTAATTAGCATGTTTTATAAAATATTTTCTTTATGGAGTGAGGCTTACGCCTCGATACGCCTCGAGGCTTACGCCTCGAAGAAATATTGGAAAACGCCTCGATACGCCTCACGTTTTTTAAAACCTTGTTTACAACGACTACTTTTTCAAAGCCAACGACTATGGCAACTCTACACCAATAAATAGGATCCCATACCTCATTCCACAACACACAACAAGAGCAATAAGTTCTCTTCTCTCTGCTTTCCACTCTATAGTATGAGAGAAAGATCGAAAAGCTATTTTATGTTCCATTCTTCACGCTTATAGCTATGAAACTTTGAGGTTAATCTTATGAGCATGTTCCTCGTTCTGTAAGATCATTTTAGTTTTGCTTGTTATTCTTTACATATTTACTTTCATATCGAGGTTATTACGTTTGTTACTTGACTGTAATAATGTTAGATGTTGTTCGGAACAATTTGTTGTAATACGGTTGACTTGACCGTGTAATCAACTCAAGTTGTAATACGATTGGGTTGATCACGTAAACAACTCAGATTAGTGGAAGGCTCATGGGGACAGGTTGAAAGCCCGAGTCAGGAGACTATGGTCGTGGTTTTTACTCAGGAGGGTGTCCACGTTAAATACTTGTGGACTTACGGATTGATTGCTTATCATGTGACTAAAAGTGCTACATAACAATGTGATTGCTTGAGTTTACTATTTGCAACAATACAAGTGATAATGCTCAATCTACCCACACCCATCACTCGGTGTCCTGCAAGAAAAAACAACGATTGTTATCAGAGCCTCGTTCGTGAAGAGGAAGTAAAGCTCTGACCTACACATGACCTGCATTTCGGGATCACAATTGGAATGAAGCTTTGTGGTTTGTCGCCCTCTCTGCAATGGGACAAACTACTCCAGCTAGAAGACAAAGATGTTGATTAACCTACAGTTGTCAAATTTCGCGATATGGAATATAACGAGAAAACAGTTCAAATTTATAGAGGAGAAAGAGATAAACTACACTACAGCAGAGTTGGCTGAGATGACACTCAATTCGAAGGCAATGGACTCCATATATCGCGCTCTGTCGGAAGCCAAACTTGATTGAATCTCGTATCTAAAGACGGCGTACGAAACATGGAAGTGCTTAAAGACCACTCATGAAGGCACATCCAAGGAGAAGAAATCTCGATTTCCAATGCTTACTCAGACTATGAAACATTCAAGATACAAAAGAGGACACTATCAAGGATATGAATGTATGGTTCATCGCTATTATAAACTAGTTGAGAAAGTTGGGAAGAATCTTCCTGCTCGGAGAAATTCCAAGCAAGATCATCACATCTCTGTCGTCGGAGTGGGAACACAAGTTCACGACAAAAGAAGAATCAATAAACTTCAACAAGACATTGTTGGAAGACCTCATAGGTAATCTTCTTTCTTATGAAACAAAGTTCGAGAACAAGACGAATGAAGACAAGAAGCCAAAAAAATCTAGCCCTTCCAACCAACAAGGAATCAACTAAGGGATTTGAAAGCGATGAGGATATCGCATTCATGACACCGCAATTCAAGTCCTTCCACAAAAAAGAAAGAAACGAAGAAACCTTAGGGTTGGAACTACTCATTTTAGCCATGTTGCATTATGATGTACCGTTTGATTAGAGAATGTCGGAATGTTTTGGAACGGTATTGCAAGTTCGAGGAGAATTGTACTTTTGAAATTAAGTATTGGGTTGGAGTTGTACATTGTAAATAATATAGCGGATAATGTTATATTTAGACATTATATATTTCTTCTCTTTTTATGTTTTGAATGGTGATTGTATGTACGTGTAACTATTGTTGGGTATCCAGATCCGAGAAGTTAAGAGAAGCAGTCAAAAGATTGTCAAATGTTTCGTCTCCCTCGTCCGAACAGGTCGCAGGGAGTGGATGTCACAGATACGCACATGTTGTGCGGTAACCATCTCTCCCTCAGGTATGTCCTTCGACTGAAGTTTTACGAACTGATAGCATCTCTACTTCAAAAGACACGACAACATGTGCATAAGCTAACCAAGGAAGTGGAGCAATTGATCTTTCATAGCTCTCAGAAAGGGGACAAGCAAGCAATCAAGCATCCAAATTCAGTTGCAGTGTCCTTTTCTAGATTGGAGCCCTCGTATTAGCAGTTCACTGAAACACTATCAGACACAGTTAACACTGCAATCATGACGAAGCCCTTCGTGATTCTAAATGACGACTAGAAATGGAAGAGATCTATGCACTGGTTATACACAATACTTGGCAGCTTGATCCACCTGGAAATAATGAGGTAAACTACAGATGGCTGTTCACAGTGAAGTACAAGCCAGAGGGATCAATTGCTTGATAAAAATCTCGCTTAGAAGTAAAGGGGTTTACACAAGCCTATGGTGTTGATTTCTTCACACATTCTCTCTAGTCGTTCATCTCTCCACAATGTGAATTCCCATGGCTATTGTAGTACAGCTTGACTGACCTTCACATCAACTTGACGTAAAGAACGTATTTCAACATAGCGATCTTCAAAAAAATTGAATACATGCAGCAACCTCCTGATTTAGAGTCTCAATGGAAGTGTCAGAAGGTGTGGGTGTAACATAAAGCTAAATATAGAATCAAACAGAGCTCTCGTGCCTTGTTCAAGAAATTATCAAAAGTAGTAGATAGTCTGACCTTGTTAGATCGTCATTAAACTAATCTTTCTTCATATGAAAGAATGGAAAAGAAACCGTGTCAACGCTTGTTTATGTAGGCGACACCATCCTTATAGAAAATGACTCTGACGGCAATACAAAAATAGAGAAGCAGTCGACCAAACAATTGGTGATCAAAGACATGGGCCATTGCGATGCTTACTAAGGATTGAAATAGCTGGATGCACAAGAGGACTAGCTATTTCTCGACGAAAATATGCCATTGATATGCTTCAAGAGATAGGGATGCTAGAGGCCAAGCTAGCAAAAACACCCATGGATCCGAATGGACACATTTATGATCCAGGAGTTGTCGAAGATACCGTCGATACAAGTAGTTAATGGGAAAATTGCTATATCTAACCATTACTCGACCACATCCCTTGTCATCAGTAAATTGAGTCAATTCATCGACTCACCTACTTCATCTAACTTCGACACATGCATGATGGTTACATCAAGTCCTCTCCAGGGAAAGACATGTTGTTCACCAAAGTTAATGCCTTCGATCTCATAGCTTATTCAGATGCAGATTACAAAGGATGCATGATTGATAGGAAATCTACTACCGGCATGTATACTTACTTTGTGGGAAACCTGGTTGCTTGGAGGAGGAAGATATTGGTAGTGGTCTCCTACTGAAGTGCTGAGAATAAATATAAAGCCATAGCCCATGCAACCGCAGATCTACTATGGATTCTGTTTGAACTTACAGATTTTCATATCACTCGCAACGACATTATGGAGCACAAATTTGACAACCGCGCAGCAACGCATATAGCTAACAATCCCATGTTTCACGAATGCACCATGTGGAAGTTGACTGCCATTACATTAGAGATCTGATACAAAAAGAGTTCCCCCATACTTTCAGCGTACCTTCTACAGATCAGACAACAGATAAGTTTACCAAGTCACTTGCTCATACATAGTTCGAGAAATGCTGCAACAAGCTGAGCATGATTGATATATATGCTCCACCTTGAAGTGGAATGATGAGTGCTATTTTGTAAACCTTGACCTTAAGAGTATTCTATTCGACTCGGTATAGAGTTGCCTCCCATAGTAACCCTAGGTCTCCACCTATATAAGGAGCCTTGGGGTTCTCCGTTCAAGAACCTCACTTAACACACCTCATTGGACCAAGCGTCAACAACACTCAACACATGCTTGGTCGTTAAAGCATGGAACCTTGAAAACATATTTTAGTGCTCCATATCGAATCCACCCCCAACATAGGCTAGACATAATTCCGTAGATACATTATGTCAAACAGCAAAGTTGAATCATTGATCTCCCCCATATCCTCATCACCCACTTTCATATAGGACATTGTTCATCTCTGTTAACGCATATATTAGTTGTCTGTGTGTCTCTCTGTTATTTTTATTTTCAGTTGTATGCCTTTATGTAATTTACCCATAGGCTACTCTCCTATATAAGAGAACCTAGGGTTTATGGAATAAACATCTCTTTCATTTTTCCCAACATGGTATCAGAGCGACGGTCCTAGACCGAAGTTCTCGAAACCCTAACCCTACCCCACCCCACCCGCGAGCCCCTCTCTCCCATCGCCGGCGCCGCCAGCGCTTCTGCTCCGCCGTTGCGCCTCCGCCGGTGCCCACGCGCCTGCGAACCTGCCTGTGCGTGCTCCTTCACGCGCCTGTGCGCGCGCCTTCACGCGCCTGAGCGCGTAGGTCTACGCCTGTGCGCGCTCCTTCACGTGCCTGTGCGCGCTCCTTCACGCGCGGTTGCGCGCTCGTCTGCGCCTGTGCGCGCAACTTCACGCGCGGCTGTGCGCCTGATCTTATCTTCACGGTGCACGCCTGTGCGTGACTTCACGATGCACGTTTCTGTGAGGTCAGAGGGCACCAAGGAGCCCTAAGCGTGTGTGAAGCTCTAAAGAGCACACCGTCACCTACATGGGTTTAGTTGTTTGAGGTCTACACAAGCAACTAAACCCATCTATGTCATTGTAAACAAATCTTATCTTCAGTCAATCGCTCCAGTCTTCAGTTTCCAGTATGTCAGAAAGCAAGGCGGATATCCCATCCATTGGCGCATTCTGTGGTCCGACGCCTATCTTTAAAATGGATGGCACAAACTATGAACTGTGGGCGATGCAGTTCATGAGCATGATGAAGTCAACAGGTAAGAAGCATACTCTTACCGAACCAGAGCCTGGTGAGAAGACTGGAGCCAATGCCTCTTGGGAGGCCGATGACGCATACGCCAAAGTTTGGCTATCTGGTACGTTGGCAATTGAGATTGCCAATGACATTCTACATCAACCCACGGCCAAGGATATGCGGGACATTCTAGCGGCAACATATTCGCAGGCGAAGAACGAGACAAAGATTCTGCAACTCCAGCATGACATATTCACTATAAAGCAGAATGGTCACCATCTACATTCACTCTAC
This sequence comes from Ottelia alismoides, assembly GCA_037367405.1. Lineage (NCBI taxonomy): Eukaryota > Viridiplantae > Streptophyta > Magnoliopsida > Alismatales > Hydrocharitaceae > Ottelia > Ottelia alismoides. The sequence continues at coordinate 431,404 of JAZKJV010000914.1, read as the reverse complement.
ACATCCCTGAGAGGGATGTTCGAGAAGCTCTACAGCTTCATGCCTCTGACAGCCACGCCAGAACAGCAGAAGACATATCGGAATGCGACTATGGTGGGCGTGTTCCTTGCTGCACTTGATCCAGAGTATGAGGCGGCACGATCCCAGATCTTGGCCGACTCTACTATTCCTCCCATGGAGGAAGCCTTCCATAGACTGAGCCGGATCACCGTTCCTTCCACGTCCACGGATCAGAATACTTCAGCCATGGCCGCCAACAGGGGTCGCGGATTTCATCATCAGACTCGTGGACGTGGACCTCGTGGCAGAGGAGGCCGCACTCGGCCAACATGTACTTACTGTCATCGCGTTGGACACAATGAAGATACATGCTACTCGAAGCATGGATTTCCTGCATCTGCACGAGTCGCTGAGCAGATAGAGCCTCCATCTGCTGCTACTTTGGATCAGTGGTTCGATGATCTAGTTGCCCGTCTAAGAGGCATTATTCCCCCATCTGGCCCAGCACCTACGACTGAGAGTCAATCTGATGCTGTTGCTTCTGCTTCTGCGTCTACCAGTGATTCAGGTAGCATACTTGGACTTAACAGTAGTAGATCAGATACATTACCATGGATTATGGACTCGGGCGCTACACATCATCTATATGGCGATCAGAGTTTACTTACAGGATATTCCCAGATTCCTCCAGACCGAACAGTGGTCATTGCCAATGGTACATGTTGACGCATATAGAATAACTGTACCTCTTTGTTATTTTATTTTTCCTGTTATTCTCTTTATGTAATTTACCCATAGGCTACTCTCCTATATAAGAGAGCCTAGGGCTTATGGAATAGATTATCTCATTCATTTTTCCCAACATGGTATCAGAGCGACGGTCCTAGACCGGAGTTCTCGAAACCCTAACTCTACCCACCCCACCCGCCGGCCCTATCTCTCTCTCCCTCGATCGGCGCGCCTCCAACACCGCCGCCTCTCCTCCCTCGCGCGTCGATCTTCTCCAGCACATCGATCGGCGCGTTAATCGCCTGCGCATCTGCGCAACTGCGCACAGGCGCACCTGCGTACGAGGTAGCGCATCTGCGCCTATGCCACGAGCGCGCATCATCTCCAAGCGCACCATCTCCAGTGCGCCTGCGCGTGAGGGGCTCCATCTCCAATGCACCTGCGCGTGAAGGCTACATACCGCGTGCGCATACTGTGTGCATCGTTGTCATTCCTGTGCGTGTGCGGATTGTAGCACGCGCAAATTCATGGGGATAGTTGCTTGAGGTCTACATATGCAACTAATCCCGTCTATGTCATTGTAGACAGAGATTATCTCTTGTCATTCGCTCCAGTCTTCCGTCTCCAGTATGTCAGAAAGCAAGGCAGATATCCCGTCTATTGGCGCGTTTCGTGGTCCAGCGCCCATTGTCAAGATGGATGGTATGAACTATGAACTGTGGGCAATGCAGTTCATGAGTATGATGAAGTCTACAGGTAAGAAGCACATTCTTACCTGTGCCCGAGCCTGCAGAGAAGACTGGAGTCCATGCCTCATGGGAGGCCGATGATGCATATGCCAAGGTGTGGCTATCTGGCACATTGGCTATTGAAATTGCCAATGACATTCTACAGCCAAAGACATGTGGGATATCCTGGCAGCGACATATTCTCAGGCGATGAACGAGACGAAGATCCTGCAACTACAACATGATATATTCACAATAAAGCAGAACGGTCGTCCTTTACATTCTCTCTATACATCACTGAGAGGGATGTTCGAGAAGCTCTATAGCTTCATGCCTCTTACCGCCACGCCAGAACAGCAGAAGACATACAGGAATGCGACGATGGTGGCTGTGTTTCTCGTTGCACTTGATCCAGAGTATGAGGCAGCACGTTCTCAGATTTTGGCGGACTCGACTATTCCTCCCATGAAGGAAGCTTTTCACAGATTGAGTAGGATCACAGTGCCTTCAGCAGCTGCGAGTCAGAATTCCTCAGGTATGGCGGCCAACAGAGGCCGCGGTTTTCATCACCAGGGCCGTGGACGTACTCCTCGTGGAAGGGGTGGCCGCACTAGGCCAACATGCTCATATTGTCACCAAGTCGGACATAATGAAGACACATGCTACTCGAAGCATGGATTCCCTGCATCTGCACGAGCCGCTGAGCAGATAGAGCCCCCATCTGCTGCTACACTGGATCAACGAATTGATGATCTAGTTGCCCGCCTCAGGGGCATTATCCCACCATCTGGTTCAGCACCGACTACAGAGAGTCATACTGATGCTGCTGCTTCTGCCTCTGCCTCTACTAGTACTTCAGGTAGTACACTTGCACTCCACAGTAGTAGATCTGATACATTGCCATGGATCATGGACTCGGGCGCTACACATCATCTATGTGGCGACCAGAGTCTACTTACAGGATACACTCAGATTCCTCCAGGAGGGACAGTAGTGATTGCCAATGGCACGCACTCCCCTATCACGGGTCAGGGGGAGATTAGATTGACATCTTCTATGCAGCTCAAGAATGTCCTACACGCACCGCATTTTTCTATGAATCTGTTGTCAATTAGTCAGATTACGAAGGATCTCCATTGTCGAGCTATCTTTGATCCATCTTCTTTGATTTTTCAGGACATCCGTACGGGCAACGTGATTGGTCATGGCTATGAGCAAGGAGGCCTTTACCGTCTGAACCAGACCCCATTTGCCGGAACCACATCTTCTCCTGCTGGACAAGTATCTCCTCTCCTGTGGCATCTGCGTTTTGGTCATTTACCGCTTCAGAAGTTGCGTCTAGTTCTACCCTATGGTCTCTCTCACACACCTATCCAGTGTGAGGCATGTCAGTTGGGAAAGCATCACAGGTCGTCTTTTCCCAGTAGTCAAGGTCGGAGTAGTAGCTCCATGTTTGAGTTGTTTCATGTCGATGTCTGGGGTCCGAGTTGTGTTCCCGATCATCAGGGACACAGGTTTTATATTGTATTTGTGGATGATTTCTCTAGAGCGTCATGGGTCTTTCTAATGAAAAATAAATCTGAAGCAGGAAATATTATTATCCACTTTCTTAATGAAATTCAAAATGTTTTTTCCACATCTGTCAAGATTGTGAGAAGTGATAATGCCTTAGAGTTGTGCACCAACATTCTAGCCAATTACTACTCCTCAAAAGGAATTATTCACCAAACATCCTGTGCTCATACGTCTCAACAGAATGGGGTTGCTGAAAGAAAACACCGTCACCTTCTTGATGTCACAAGGTCACTTCTTATTCAGAGTCATGTTCTGTACTCCTACTGGGGTGATGCAGTCCTTACTGCATGTTACCTAATCAACCGTATGCCTTCGTTTGTCTTGAATGAACAGATTCCTTTTTCACTCATTTACCCTGACAAGGATTTGTTCATTCTTACCCCTCGTGTGTTTGGGTTAGTCGCATTTGTCCATCAGTTGTCGCCTGGTACTGACAAGCTCTCTCCTAGGGCTGTCAAGTGCGTCTTTGTGGGGTACTCCAGAACTCAAAAGGGGTACAAGTGTTTTGATCCTGTGCGTCGGCGGTATATGATCAGTGCAGATGTTACATTTTTTGAATCTATTATGTACTTTTCAGAATCTGGAAACATGCAGCTACCACCTATATCTCCTGATGTCGTATTCATGGCACCACCACCACCATTGCCACAAACAACACCACCGTCACCACCACCGCCATCGCTAGTATCCCCGCTACCATTCCATTACACCCGCAGGCCTCCTCCAGCTCATGGTCCTGACCCGTCAACTAGCTCGCCTATGGTATGTAATGAAAATATTAATGTTGATGGATCTGACGACATTTCTCAGCAGGATGCATTACAGGAGCATGGTGATAACACAGATGATCTGGATGTTCCAATTGCTCTACGCAAGCCGAAGAGAAGCTGTGCCAAATATCCATTATCAGCAGCTGTGTCTTTTGAGAGGCTATCTGGAGACTTCAGGACGTTTGCATTGGCACTTTCATCTACAGACATTCCACGGAATCATCATGATGCTTTGCAGGATGCTAGATGGCGGCTAGCAATGGAAGAAGAGATGGCGGCACTTCAGTCTAGAGGAACCTGGAGTTTGGTTCCTATACCTCCAGATGTCAGCCCGGTGAGTTGCAAATGGGTGTTTACAGTTAAGCACAATGCAGATGGTTCCATTGATAGGTACAAGGCACACCTGGTTGCACGGGGCTTCACACAGACATATGGGGTAGATTACCTTGACACATTCTCCATTGTGGCGCGTCATTCCACTCTATGGATCCTGTTATCAGTTGCAGTTGCTAGAGACTGGCCACTTTATCAACTGGACGTGAAGAATGCATTTCTGTATGGCGACTTGCAGGAGGAAGTCTATATGCAACAGCCACCTGGTTTTGTTGTTGAGGGGGAGTGTTCCTTGGTTTGCAGATTACATAAGGCCATCTATGGCCTTAAGCAGAGCCCCAGAGCATGGTTTCAGAAGCTTTCAGACCTCTTTGAGAAACAAGGATATAAGCGCTCCAATGCTGATTATTCCTTGTTTGTACAGAAGACGGCTAGAGGTATCATTGTAATCATGGTTTATGTTGATGATATCTTGATTACAGGTGATGATGACCAGGGCATTAAGCAGGCAAAGGAAAGGCTGGGGACCGAGTTTGTCACCAAGGACTTGGGGGTCCTTAGATATTTTCTGGGGCTGGAGTTTGCTAGAAATCTGTTGACGCATATAGAATAACTGTACCTCTTTGTTAATTTATTTTTCCTGTTATTCTCTTTATGTAATTTACCCATAGGCTACTCTCCTATATAAGAGAGCCTAGGGCTTATGGAATAGATTATCTCATTCATTTTTCCCAACATGGTATCAGAGCGACGGTCCTAGACCGGAGTTCTCGAAACCCTAACCCTACCCACCCTACCCGCCGGCCCTATCTCTTTCTCCCTCGATCGGCGCGCCTCCAACACCGCCGCCTCTCCTCCCTCACGCGTCGATCTTCTCCAGCACATCTTCTCCGGCGCGCCTGCGATCTTCGCACATCTTCTCCAGCACATCGATCGGCACGTCAATCGCCTGCGCATCTGCGCAACTGCGCACAGGCGCACCTGCGCACAGGCGCACCTGCGCACGAGGTAGCGCATTTGCGCCTACGCCACAAGCGCGCATCATCTCCAAGCGCACCATCTCCAGTGCGCCTGCGCGTGAGGGGCTCCATCTCCAGTGCACCTGCGCGTGAAGGCTACATACCGCGTGCGCATACTGTGTGCATCGTTGTCATTCCTGTGCGTGTGCGGATTGTAGCACGCGCAAATTCATGGGGATAGTTGCTTGAGGTCTACACATGCAACTAATCCCGTCTATGTCATTGTAGACAAAGATTATCTCTTGTCATTCGCTCCAGTCTTCCGTCTCCAGTATGTCAGAAAGCAAGGCAGATATCACGTCTATTGGCGCGTTTCGTGGTCCAGCGCCCATTGTCAAGATGGATGGTACGAACTATGAACTGTGGGCAATGCAGTTCATGAGTATGATGAAGTCTACAAGTAAGAAGCACATTCTTACCGAGCCCGAGCCTGCAGAGAAGACTGGAGTCCATGCCTCATGGGAGGCCGATGATGCATATGCCAAGGTGTGGCTATCTGGCACATTGGCTATTGAAATTGCCAGTGACATTCTACATCAACCCACAGCCAAAGACATGTGGGATATCCTGGCAGCGACATATTCTCAGGCGAAGAACGAGACGAAGATCCTGCAACTACAACATGATATATTCACAATAAAGCAGAACGGCCGTCCTTTACATTCTCTCTATACATCACTGAGAGGGATGTTCGAGAAGCTCTATAGCTTCATGCCTCTTACAGCCACGCCAGAACAGCAGAAGACATACAGGAATGCGACGATGGTGGGTGTGTTTCTCGCTGCACTAGATCCAGAGTATGAGGCAGCACGTTCTCAGATTTTGGCGGACTCGACTATTCCTCCCATGGAGGAAGCTTTTCACAGATTGAGTAGGATCACAGTGCCTTCAGCAGCTGCGAGTCAGAATTCCTCAGCTATGGCGGCCAACAGAGGCCGCGGTTTTCACCACCAGGGCCGTGGATGTACTCGTCGTGGAAGGGGTGGCCGCACTAGGCCAACATGCTCATATTGTCACCGAGTCGGACATAATGAAGACACATGCTACTCGAAGCATGGATTCCATGCATCTGCACGAGCGGCTGAGCAGATAGAGCCCCCATCTGCTGCTACACTGGATCAACGATTTGATGATCTAGTTGCCCGCCTCAGGGGAATTATCCCACCATCTGGTCCAGCACCGACTACAGAGAGTCATACTGATGTTGCTGCTTCTGCCTCTGCCTCTACTAGTACTTCAGGTAGTACACTTGCACTCCACAGTAGTAGATCTGATACATTGCCATGGATCATGGACTCGGGCGCTATACATCATCTATGTGGCGACCAGAGTCTACTTACAGGATACACTCAGATTCCTCCAGGACGGACAGTAGTGATTGCCAATGGCACGCACTCCCCTATCACGGGTCAGGGGGAGATTAGATTGACATCTTTTATGCAGCTCAAGAATGTCCTACATGCACCGTATTTTTCTATGAATCTGTTGTGAATTAGTCAGATTACGAAGGATCTCCATTGTCGAGCTATTTTTGATCCATCTTCTTTGATTTTTCAGGACATCCGTACGGGCAACGTGATTGGTCATGGCTATGAGCAAGGAGTCCTTTACCGTCTGAACCAGACCCCATTTGCCGGAACCACATCTTCTCCTGCTGGACAAGTATCTCCTCTCCTGTGGCATCTGCGTTTTGGTCATTTACCGCTTCAGAAGTTGCGTCTAGTTCTACCCTATGGTCTCTCTCACACACCTATCCAGTGTGAAGCATGTCAGTTGGGAAAGCATCACAGGTCGTCTTTTCCCAGTAGTCAAGGTCGGAGTAGTAGCTCCAAGTTTGAGTTGTTTCATGTCGATGTCTAGGGTCCGAGTCGTGTTCCCGATCATCAGGGACACAGGTTTTATATTGTATTTGTGGATGATTTCTCTAGAGCGTCATGGGTCTTTCTAATGAAAAATAAATCTGAAGCAGGAAATATTATTATCCACTTTCTTAATGAAATTCAAAATGTTTTTTCCACATCTGTCAAGATTGTGAGAAGTGATAATGCCTTAGAGTTGTGCACCAACATTCTAGACAATTACTACTCCTCAAAAGAAATTATTCACCAAACATCTTGTGCTCATACGTCTCAACAGAATGGGGTTGCTGAAAGAAAACACCGTCACCTTCTTGATGTCACAAGGTCACTTCTTATTCAGAGTCATGTTCCGTACTCCTACTGGGGTGATGCAGTCCTTACTGCATGTTACCTAATCAACCGTATGCCTTCGTCTATCTTGAATGAACAGATTCCTTTTTCACTCATTTACCCTGACAAGGATTTGTTCATTCTTACCCCTCGTGTGTTTGGGTCAGTCGCATTTGTCCATCAGTTGTCGCCTGGTACTGACAAGCTCTCTCCTAGGGCTGTCAAGTGCGTCTTTGTGGGGTACTCCAGAACTCAAAAGGGGTACAAGTGTTTTGATCCTGTGCGTCGGCGGTATATGATCAGTGCAGATGTTACATTTTTTTAATCTATTATGTACTTTTCAGAATCTGGAAACATGCAGCTACCACCTATATCTCCTGATGCCGTATTCATGGCACCACCACCACCAATGCCACAAACAACACCACCGTCACCACCACCGCCACCGCCACCACCACCGCCATCGCTAGTATCCCCGCTACCATTCCATTACACCCGCAGGCCTCCTCCAGCTCATGGTCCTGACCCGTCAACTAGCTCGCCTATGGTATGTAATGAAAATATTAATGTTGATGGATCTGACGACATTTCTCAGCAGGATGCATTACAGGAGCATGGTGATAACACAGATGATATGGATGTTCCAATTGCTCTACGCAAGCCGAAGAGAAGCTGTGCCAAATATCCATTATCAGCAGCTGTGTCTTTTGAGAGGCTATCTGGAGACTTCAGGACGTTTGCATTGGCACTTTCATCTACAGACATTCCACGGAATCATCATGATGCTTTGCAGGATGCTAGATGGCGGCTAGCAATGGAAGAAGAGATGGCGGCACTTCAGTCTAGAGGAACCTGGAGTTTGGTTCCTATACCTCCAGATGTCAGCCCGGTGAGTTGCAAATGGGTGTTTACAGTTAAGCACAATGCAGATGGTTCCATTGACAGGTACAAGGCACGCCTGGTTGCACGGGGCTTCACACAGACATATGGTGTAGATTACCTTGACACATTCTCCCCTGTGGCGCGTCATTCCACTCTACGGATCCTGTTATCAGTTGCAGTTGCTAGAGACTGGCCACATTATCAACTGGACGTGAAGAATGCATTTCTGTATGGTGACTTGCAGGAGGAAGTCTATATGCAACAGCCACCTGGTTTTGCTGTTGAGGGGGAGTGTTCCAAGGTTTGCAGATTACATAAGGCCATCTATGGCCTTAAGCAGAGCCCCAGAGCATGGTTTCAGAAGCTTTCAGACCTCTTTGAGAAACAAGGATATAAGCGCTCCAATGCTGATCATTCCTTGTTTGTACAGAAGACGGCTAGAGGTATCATTGTAATCATGGTTTATGTTGATGATATCTTGATTACAGGTGATGATGACCAGGGCATTAAGCAGGCAAAGGAAAGGCTGGGGACCGAGTTTGTCACCAAGGACTTGGGAATCCTTAGATATTTTCTGGGGCTGGAGTTTGCTAGAAATCCATATGGATTAGTCATGTCTTAGAGGAAGTATGTTACAGATCTACTGAGTGAGACAGGTATGCTAGGGTGTCGACCTGCTACGACACCAATGAATCCTAGCATGAAGCTGTATGATGATGACACAGAAGAGGTGGATAAGAAAAGGTACAGAGAACTGGTAGGCAAACTACTGTATGTCACGATCACTAGACCTGATATATCATTTGCAGTGAGTCGTGTGAGCCAGTTCATGGAGCAACCACATCAGGCCCATATGGATGCAATACACATGATTCTGAGATATTTAAAATCATCTCCAGGTGCACGCTTGCTATTTAAGAAAGGAAAGGAGATCTCTATCACGGCATGTGCGGATGCAGACTATGCAGGATGCCCCAAGGACAGGAAGTCCACATCAGGATTTGCAGTCTATGTTGGAGATGCTCTAGTTTCGTGGAAGAGAAAGAAACACACAGTGGTAGCTAGATCCAGTGCTGAATCCGAATACAGGGCTATGGCCCAGGCTAGCACAGAAATGATGTGGGTGAAATCCTTACTTGCAGATCTATGTCTTGATATACCTCTTCCTATGATGTTGGAATGTGACAATCAGGCCGCCTTGTTCATTGCAAATAACCCAGCCTTTCATGAGAGGACCAAGCACATTGAGGTCGACTGTCACTACATACGTGACATGATTCAGAAGGGGTTCATTGCTACATCTCACGTCACATCAGAGAATCAGACAGCTGATATTTTCACCAAGGCATTACTTAGAGGCCCATTCCAGAAGTGTGCGTCCAAGCTGAGCATGATTGATATCTATGCTCCATCTTGAGGGGGAGTGTTGACGCATATAGAATAACTGTACCTCTTTATTATTTTATTTTTCATGTTATTCTCTTTATGTAATTTACCCATAGGCTACTCTCCTATATAAGAGAGCCTAGGGCTTATGGAATAGATTATCTCATTCATTTTTCCCAACAAAATCCATACGGATTAGTCATGTCACAGAGGAAGTATGTTACAGATCTACTGAGTGAGACAGGTATGCTAGGGTGTCGACCTGCTACGACACCAATGGATCCTAGCATGAAGCTGTATGATGATGACACAGAAGAGGTGGATAAGAAAAGGTACAGAGAACTGGTAGGCAAACTACTGTATGTCACGATCACTAGACCTGATATATCATTTGCAGTGAGTCGTGTGAGCCAGTTCATGGAGCAACCACGTCAGGCCCATATGGATGCAATACACATGATTCTGAGATATTTAAAATCATCTCCAGGTGCAGGTTTGCTATTTAAGAAAGGAAAGAAGATCTCTATCACGGCATGTGCGGATGCAGACTATGCAGGATGCCCCAAGGACAGGAAGTCCACATCAGGATTTGGAGTCTATGTTGGAGATGCTCTAGTTTCGTGGAAGAGCAAGAAACAGACAGTGGTAGCTAGATCCAGTGTTGAATCCGAATACAGGGCTATGGCCCAGGCTAGCACAGAAATGATGTGGGTGAAATCCTTACTTGCAGATCTATGTCTTGATATACCTCTTCCTATGATGTTGGAATGTGACAATCAAGCCGCCTTGTTCATTGCAAATAACCCAGCCTTTCATGAGAGGACCAAGCACATTGAGGTCGACTGTCACTACATACGTGACATGATTCAGAAGGGGTTCATTGCTACATCTCACGTCACATCAGAGAATCAGACTGCTGATATTTTCACCAAGGCATTACTTAGAGGCCCATTCCAGAAGTGTGCGTCCAAGCTGAGCATGATTGATATCTATGCTCCATCTTGAGGGGGAGTGTTGACGCATATAGAATAACTGTACCTATTTGTTATTTTATTTTTCCTGTTATTCTCTTTATGTAATTTACCCATAGGCTACTCTCCTATATAAGAGAGCCTAGGGCTTATGGAATAGATTATCTCATTCATTTTTCCCAACAGTACACATTCGCCCAACACTGGTCAGGGGGAGATTAGACTGACATCATCTATGCAGCTCAAGAATATGCTACATGCACCTGACTTTTCAATGAATTTGTTGTCAATCAGTCAGATTACAAAGGATTTACAATGTCGGGCAATTTTTGATCCATCTTCTCTTATTTTTCAGGACATTCGTACGGGCAACGTGATTGGTTGTGGCTATGAGCAAGGAGGCCTCTACCGCCTAAATCAGACTCCATTCGCTGGAACCTCATCCCTTCCCACTGGACCTGTATCTCCTTTACTGTGGCATCTGCGCTTTGGGCATCTACCGCTTCAGAAGTTGCATCGTGTGTTACCCCAGGGTCTTCCTCACACATCTATCTAATGTGAGGCTTGTCAATTGGGAAAGCATCACAGGTCTACCTTTCCCAGTCGTCCAGGTCGTAGCAGTACCTCCAAGTTTGAGTTATTTCATATTGATATTTGGGGTCCGAGTCATGTACCTGATCATCAGGGACACAGATTTTATATAGTTATAGTGGATGACTTCTCTTGTGTGTCATAGGTATTTTTGATGAAAAATAAATCTGAAGCAGGCCATAATATTATCCATTTTCTGAATGAAATTCAAAATGTTTTCTCCATATCTGTGAAGTTTGTAAGAAGTGATAATGCCCTAGAACTGTGCACTCATGTCCTAGCCAACTACTACTCCTCACAAGGGATTATACATCAAACATCATGTGCTTATACCTCTCAACAAAATGGGATTGCTGAAAGGAAACATCGCCACCTCCTGGATGTCACAAGATCACTTCTTATACAGAGTCATGTTCCTTATTCTTACTGGGGTGACATGGTTCTCACTGCATGTTACCTAATTAACCGTATGCCGTCCTCTGTCTTCGATGAGCAGATTCCTTTTTCTATTATCTATCCTGGGAAGGATCTGTTTTCCCTTACTCCCCGTGTGTTTGGTTCAGTTGCCTTTGTCCACCAGTTGTCTACCGGTATTGACAAGCTCTCTCCTAGGGCTGTCATGTGTGTGTTTGTTGGATACTCCAGAACTCAAAAGGGGTACAAGTGTTTTGATCCTTTGCGTAGGCGGTATATGGTCAGTGCAGATGTTACATTTTTTGAATCCGTAATGTATTTTTCATCCTCAGGTGATCAGCAGCTACCTCTACTGACTACCGACGCCATATACATCCAGCACCGTCACCACCATCACCACCACCACCACCACCATCGATCCCCATTTCACCACTATCGTTCCATTATACCCGCAGGCCTCCTCCAGCTCATGGTCATGACTCATCTCCTAGCTCGCCTATGGTATGTACTGAAGATACTTCTCTTGATGGATCTAATGATATTTCTGAGCAGGATATGTTGCAGGGGCCAGATGAGGACACAACTGATTTAGATGTTCCTATTGCTATACACAAATCGAAGAAGAGCTGCGTTACATATCCATTGCCAGCTTCTGTGTCATTTGAGCGACTATCTGGGGATTTCAGGAACTTTGTGGTGGCCTTGTCAGCTGTTGATATTCCACGGAATTATCAAGATGCTCTGTAGGATAGTAGATGGCGTCTAGCAATGGAGGAGGAAATGGCGACACTTCAATCTAGGGGAACTTGAGTCTAGTTCCTATACCTCCAGATGTGACCCCGGTGAGCTGCAAGTGGGTATTTACGGTGAAGCAAAATGCAGATGGCAGCATTGACAGATACAAGGCCCGCCTTGTTGCACGTGGTTTTACACAGACATACGGGGTGGATTACCTTGATACATTCTCGCCAGTAGCCCGTCATTCCACTCTCCGGATCTTGCTGTCAGTCGCAGTCAATCGAGAGTGGCCGCTATATCAGTTGGATGTGAAGAACGCGTTCTTATATGGAGACCTGCAGGAGGAAGTCTACATGCAACAGCCGCCCGGTTTTGCTGTTGAGGGGGAGTGTTCCAAGGTGTGCAAACGTCATAAGGCTATCTATGGCCTTAAGCAGAACCCCAGAGCATGGTTTCAGAAGCTCTCAGACCTCTTTGAAAAACAGGGATACAAACGCTCCAATGCTGATCATTCCATGTTTGTACAGAAGACTTCAAGAGGTATTATTGCAATTATGGTTTACGTAGATGACATCTTGATTACAGGAGATGATGAGCAAGGCATAAAGCAAGCGAAAGAGAAGCTGGGGAGCGAATTTGTCACTAAGGATCTTGGAGTCCTTAAATATTTTCTGGGGCTGGAATTTGCTAGAAATCCGTATGGATTAGTAATGTCGCAGAGCAAATATGTTACGGACCTGTTGAGTGAAACAGGTATGCTCGGGTGTCGGCCTGCTACGACACCAATGGACCCCAGCATGAAGCTCTATGATGATGACACAAAGGAGGTGGACAGGAGAAGATACAGAGAACTGGTAGGCAAACTGTTGTATGTCACGATCACTAGGCCCGATATATCCTTTGCAGTGAGTCATGTGAGCCAGTTCATGGAGCAACCACGTCAGGTTCATACGGATGCCATACATATGATACTTAGATACCTCAAAACATCTCCAGGTGCAGGTTTGCTATTCAAGAAGGGAAAGGGGATTCCTATCTCAGCATGTGCGGATGCAGACTTTGCATGTTGTCCCAAGAACAAGAAGTCCACCTCGGGGTTTGCAGTCTATGTTGGAGATTCTCTAATCTCATGGAGGAGCAAGAAACAGACGGTGGTAGCCAGATCTAGCGCTGAATCCGAATATAGGGCTATGGCCCAGGCTAGCACAGAGATGATGTGGGTGAAGGCTGTACTTACAGATCTATGTCTAGATGTATCACTTCTATGAACTTAGAATGTGATAATCAGGCAGCCTTGTTCATTGCAAACAATCCAGCTTTCCATGAGCGGACCAAGCATATTGAGGTTGACTGTCACTTCATACGTGACATGATTCAGAAGGGGTTCATTGCTACATTGCATGTCACCTCAGAGAATCAAACTGCCGATATATTCACCAAGGCATTACTACGAGGCCCATTCCAGAAATGTGCGTCCAAGCTGAGCATGATTGATATCTATGCTCCATCTTGAGGGGGAGTGTTAACGTATATATTAGTTGCCTGTGTGTCTCTCTGTTATTTTTATTTTCAGTTGTATGCTTTATGTAATTTACCCATAGGCTACTCTCCTATATAAGAGAGCCTAGGGCTTATGGAATAAACATCTGTTTCATTTTTCCCAACAATCTCCTTAAACCAGAACACCTCGAGACAACATTTGCAAACGGTCGCATCACATACTTCCAATCAACCAATGGGATACAGAGGGTATTGCACCTCAAGCTCGTCCAGAACAACCTTCTCATAATAGCTTCAAGGCACAGTCGCACAACCCCCACCAGTAAAAGCAGAGTGGAAACGTATATGGGAGTAGCAAATAGAACAACCTTAAGAAGCACGTGATGGCCTCCCCTAGAAAGAAAAGTAGCAAGCATGTTGACTGAGCAAACAAGGTTCTTGGTTGATTGTGCCTCTACATGATCCAATAAAATTCAGAAATAACTAATATCAACACAGAGCTAAGCATGTGTTTGATAGAAGGACAAATAATATAATATTTGTTTTTGACAAGCAAATCCAATTCATGAATGCAATTAAACCCCGGCTTAATAAACCTTTTCCTTTTTTCCCAACTTTTAAACACACCCATGTTACTAAAAAATTCCTTGTGCGAGCACTAAGAAAAGGAGCCTACAGCAGTATCCACGAGACCTTCACGTCCTCCCATAGTATGAAAGAAAAATTCTGTCGCGGTCAAACCAGAATAAAATGAATTGGCAACAAATCCTTTGGCCTGCATTAGGAGAAAAAATAACTGTATTAGAAACTGAAACATTATGTATAAATAACAAATACAGGGCTTGTGAATTACACCAAATATTAGCTTACAAACTGAAAAAAATGGAAATCGCAAAGTGATATATAAATGAAATACTTTAATAAATGAGATACTTTAATACAGTACATGTAAAATCATGGATATAGAGTACGTTCTCAAGATACCAAATAAAGAAATTAATGACTAAAACCCATTCAAGAAAGCCACAATGGCTTTAAAAATTACCAAGTTACAGTGAAGAGTAATCAACTTTATTATATACAATTCCGAAACAAGCCATCTCTTTATTTCGAGTTAAAAAAAAGGGAGAAACACTCCAGTGGTATCCGTCCCAAACTATATTAAAAGGTAAAAGGTAATAGGAAAACTTACAGCATCCAGGTCTCGACTCGAGAAGAAGTGTAGCTAGATGAATTACATTATCAACATAAAATCTATGAGAACGAAAAATTAGTCATCTCTTTGTTTTCAACTTTTCTCCATTTCAACAATTACTTACTTCTGAAATATCTACATCCTTGTTCTTTTACTTATTTTCAACTCTCTCAAGATCCATGAACGGTGGATCTATGAGTGGATCTACTTTAAGAATGAATGAAAATGCGAATATGTTAAAAATTTTGTATTTTTCAGATGGATCTTCATTTTGGAATATAACATTATGGTTCCTTGAACAGAAACGACAGTCCATATCTAAAATCAAAACTTTTACTTTTTAAAACTCCGCCAAAATAAGGTGTTGCCTTCCTATTTCGCATCCAATCTCACATGGAGGATTGTGTTGGGTGGTTTGAAGCTAACACACAGAAATATCCTTACTTGTAGTCTAAAGCTCTTTACATTTCCCCTCAAACTGGAGCATAAATGTTTATCATGCTTACATCATAATAGCATCCCTCAAAGCTCATCCTAGGAAGTGTTAGTGAAAACCTATGCAGTCTGATCAGCTAAAGAACATGTAAGATAGCAACACAGCCATTCTAATTCACATCTCTGGTGCAATGGTCGTCTACCTTTGCATGTTTGATTCTCCCGTGGCAGGAAGGGTGTTTGGAATGAACAATGACGTCTAGGTATGATAGTAAAAATCTACCAATATAGGGAGAGACACCACTAAAAGGTTGGTCATGAAAAACCTACGTTCATCACCTCTACAGTAACTTGAGCCAACACTCTGTATTCCGATTCTCCATTAAAATCTGCCATAACAATATATTTCTTACTTCTCCAAGTAATATAATCATTTCCGATGAATAAACAAAAACTAGTAGTATATTTTGTATTGTTAGAACAGACGGCATAGTCTGCATCAGCAAAACCCGTAATATCAAGTGTTATGTACTAATAGAAAGAAGTTCTTTCCTGGAGACAATTCAAGATATCTGAGCATGATCATAAGAACTTCCAACTATACATATCTATGCATATCCATAAATTGGCTAACTCTTCTTACAACTAGATCAATATCACGCCTCGCAACTATCACATAGAGAAGCTTACCAACAAGCCCTGTGTACTGTCTTGTGTCAGCCACCATTTTTGTCCTTGTTGAGTTTAGCATTTAGGTTCATAAAAATGGTTGATGGTTAGCATCCTGATCCCCCCTAAGAGATATTTGGCATGCTTTAATTGGCTCATGATAAGTTCCTTGTAATTCGTTGAAAACTCCATGGCAATTCAATCTCTCAAATTGTAAAGCCCTAAAAATCAACTTTCTCTGATCCTACCCCGAATATTGTCTTTGGATCCGGCCCGACAAGTCAAATCCATTGAAAATTGTTTTTTGGGTATTTTCTAAATCAAACAGAGAGTTTTTTTCTCTATTTTTGAATTTTAATAAAAAAAATATATAATAAAATACCTTAATATAAATATATGTGATAGATAATAATGTAAGGTATTTAATTTTCTACTGATTTTTTGAGCAAAGGAATCATTTTTAATAAAAAAAATATACAAAAAGAAAATGCAACCTGGCGGAGGCTTATTTGCAGTTATAAGAAAGTTTAAGACTCAAATAATAACCCTAAGCAAAAATTTAGGGGCGAATCGCACAAATTTTCCAAATAAATAACCTATATCGCGCCTGGCGAGAATATAAATGCAATTATCAAAAAGTGCAAGGGGCAGGTTGCAAAATGTCCACACAAGATTACACTAACTCTGCAAGTTATAGGACTAAATTTAAATAACAAAACCCTCAAGGGATCCCCTGCAAAATGCATGCACCTCACGCGCACAGGCACGTGAGGTGACGTGCCGGAGGACCTATAAGCAAATACACTAAAACTAGGGTATGACAATAACTATTACAAAATATTTTAAGCGTTCAAAATAAATTACAATAATATGCGCTAAATAAACAAAAGGCAGGGGTATAGGATGTAAATTACCCCCTAAGCACGCGGATCCAACGGTAGCAGGCATGTACTTATCCACGTGGCGATCTGCAAGGCGCGATGACGCTTCGCCAAAGAATGGTTGGGATTAAATCCCACCAGTTGATCTAACGGCTGCAGCGAAGCGCATCAGATGTTGGAGGGAAAGTTTGGGAACGAGGCTCAATCTAACGGTCCTGGACCTCCCTGGAAGAACAGGGAAGCACAGGGCGCCGGATGAACATTGTCTGGCGGTGTTGGTTCGCTCCGACCACATGTAACGATCGAAGAGGCGCAAAACGTCGCCCAAGCACTTACGCATCTATTGGTGGAGTCAGAAGATCTCCTGGGGGTATGGTGACGACCGGCGAGCTCGATGAAGAAGAAGGCTCCATGTACCTCAAGTAGATCACAAAATTGACCCCCTCCAGGGCCTTTGGCTCCAGAACCTGCAAGTGAAATACGGGCAAATAACGAGGGGGTCATGGGGCTTTTATTGGTGAAGGTGGATGTGCGGGTGGTTCGGGCGGACATGCCTCCGGCAAGCGGAGGAGTGGAGGCAGGAATATCCAGATCCATGATGGATCTGGTTACTTAGAGGTGCAGTGGGCATGCCAGCAGCGAAGGGGAAGAAATGACGGTGGTCTGAGGGTCGTGGAACAGTCGAGGAGCAAGTGGTGTGATTCGCCGTAGCGGAGCTCCAGCGAACTACGCGGGACGGATTTTTCACTAATACGCATAATAAAAGGATAAAACGAATGCATAAAATGCACCTAGGAGTTAAACCAAGCTAGGAAATACAAGAAAAGGTTACCTCCAGCAGCAGGAGTTCCAAGGTCGGACCTCGACGGCCAGGTGGCCGGAGATGGGTGGAAACACCTAAAGGCTCGCCTGAGTTCGCTCCCAAGAAGCTGGAGAGGGATGTGTCACGTCCCTCGATCTAGTGCTCGAAGAAGGATCCAAAACAAGGCCAGAAGGAGGTTCAAAATGGGGAAGAAGCTCGTCTGGTATTTTGTACAAGGTGACTGAATGGCTCCAAAGATCGATGAAGAACGCCGAATTCATGATGCAATCTACAAAAAAAACGGGCGTGTAAAAGAGGTAATCGAGGAAGAAAAGTGCAAGAGGAATCAATCCAAAATAAAACAAGGTTCGGGACGCAAAATCGAAGAAATGCGGGTCAAACATTGGCTCTGGCAACCTGAGCGCCTGGGGTCAGAGTTGACCCTAGGTCAACGGATGGCGTGGCCTGATTGGGCCACGTCATCCGCAAAAAGATAAACCAGGAGAAAAATTAAAAATAAATAGAAAATAATTAATATATAATTTTATTAATTTTAAGTCATAAAATAAAAAATGTTTATTATTTTTATAGTATTTTATTATGATTTTTATTTATTTTTTTGAGGTATTTGCTTACAAGTTACATTTTAGGGTTTCCTTTATAGGTATATATACCTATGTTTTAAGTATTTTATTTTTACTTTGTATTTTTTATTTTATTATTTTGTTTTATTTTATAAAATTATAACTTATTTTTATATACATAAATAGATTTTTATTATATTTTCTGATGTCATATTTACACTTAAATAAATAGGTATATTATATATAGGTATGAGTGTAGGTATTTCAACTATGTATTTTATATACTTATTTTATTTTAATGTTTTTTATGGTTTTATTCTAATTTTAGTATATAAATTATAAATAATATTTACAAAATTATAAAAATATAAAATTATAGGAATAATAGAGAATAAATAAAATGGATATTTTACTCATGTATATTTTACAATCCAAAACCTAACTTTCACACATTAACTCCAAAAAATATGAAACCGTCTTCATTAAATAGCTTATTAAAAGTTATATACAATTAAAGGTGATTTTGATATATTTTGAGTTTCTATTTAAGATATATGGGTCTAGGAAGTTGGGATTTTGGAATCTTATTTGGAGTATAACTTATACAATGTGCATTATTTTTATATAAACACAATTTTGTATTTATTATATATTATTATCTACAACTTTCATGTACAAAGTTTCTTTATTTAAGGTGTAAAAAGTGAAAAATAAAATAGGTCCCAAAAATGAATAAATGATGAATAAATAAATGCGACTTTTATTGTATTATTGGCCCTTATCTCCCCCAACTTTATTCCTTGTCGACCTAGTCATCAAGATGCATAGGTCTCTGGTTTAGGGTCATAAAATACCTTTGGCCATTTATTTTTTTTTCTTTTCTTTTCTTTATTGTATAATTTTAACATTAAAAACAGTATTTTATGCAATATTTATACAATAAAGAATGAATGTTAATTTGCCCAAATTAATGGTATTTATATGCATTAATTAGGGTTTTTAAGGCCAAAACGAAAGAATAAAGGTGATGAAATGGAGATTCATCGTTGTTCTTAAAAAGAACACTATTTAGGAATTTGACTCAAAACAGTTCGGATCTTTTCAACATGGATTTAAGCAAACATTTAGATTTCATTGGGGCATTCCTTACTAGCGACACGTTGCATCGTCCGAATACAATGAGAAATTGGCAAGAGTCGCTACATCGTTGATATAAGCCCGAGAATGGCCCAAGATAGATCTAAATTGAGGGAAAGCATCCATGTAGCCGACCCTACTTAATGTGGGAAAAGGCTTCGTTGTTGTTGTAGAACAGACTGCATAGTCTGCATGAACAAAAATTGTAATATCAAGTGTTATGTATTATTCAAAAGAAGTCCGTTCTTGGAGACGACTCAAGATATCTGAGCATCATCATAACAACTTTCAAGCATACATATCTATGCATATCCATAAGCTATACACTTATGGATGGTTAAGTAAAGACGGCTTGATAACTTTGAATGAAGAAGAAGAGATTGATCGTGTTGTAAAGATTGCAATGTCTTTGAAAATGGAAGTTAATTAAACAAAGTCATATTTCAGTTCGTAAAAGAAAAGAGAGAACTTCAAGGAGAAGATACTACAAGAAACTGACCCGGATTATCCAGTTAGATTCAATGATGAAATAAGGCATTCAATGGCTAATTGTACATGAAAAGTTGCAAAAGAAGTTTTAATAAGTCAAATGGACGTATATTGGAACAAAAGGAAACTTGGTGGAGTAAAGTACAAACGAAACATATAATGAAAAGGAAGATTTGCAAGGTTTTTTACAAAAATAAAACAGATGATAACAGTGCACAGTACTAAAGGGAAAAAAGAGTAAATATGGCAATTAGTGAAGTGGGGACGAAATTGTGAGAGCATTTATATGACAAACTCGATTCCGAGGAAGGAGCAAGATGCTTTTTCCGAGAAGCAAGCGTACAAGATAGTTTACAACTAGCTAAGATTAAGGATCGGTGGACTTTACTGAGATAGTACATAAAGAATAAGGATAAAAGAATACTAGTGTCTACTGATGATATAAAAAGTCAAGGGAATGAATTGTTGAGATCAGCCTCAAGAAGCAAAGAGATTATGTATCCCACTTATATTGTGTTTTTAACGGTGAATTCACAAGGAATGAGGTAAACGAGGCTTCAAAATGATGATGTTTGGGAAAGCCATGGGACATGATGATATTATCGTAGATGTGTGAAAGATGTCAAGGGTCGAATGTAATACTTGGCATATAAAGTTATTCAATATCATTTGAAGATGAAAGAAAATCCAAAGAATGGAGAAGTATTTGATACCATTATACAAGAATAAAGGAGATGTCTTAATTTGTGTAAACTACAAAAATACCAAACTAATGAGTCATAAAATAAAGTTAAAGGAGAGGATATTTGAAAGGAGGCTGCGACAAGTTTCAACCATATCTAAGAACAAATTTGTTTCACGTCCAATAGATTTTGCAAGAGGGGCATACATCATCTTAGATGTTTGATGGAAGTTTCAAAATAAGAAATAAGGGCCTTCATATGAACTTTACTCATTTAAAGAAAGCTAAAGTTGAGGTGGAGAGGAGCTTCAGATGTTCTCCATAATAAGAAGATATCTTACAAGCTCGATGGCAAGTACAATAGAGTTGCGGTGGAACCATGCTACATGGCAGCAAGAGTCAAGCCGCAGTTAACTATTAACATGTGCAAAGAATAAAATATGAATTTTGGACAACATTAATCTTTAGTGGGCATCCTTTATCATTTGGTCATACTAAGCGGGATTGGATTTTAACAAGTATCAGCTAAAACATGAAAGGTTAATAAGGCATAAAATGAAAGAAACATGTCTACGGTGGTCTGGACAAATGCAAAGAGAGGCATCTAGCTATCAAGTTTGAAGATGTGAGAACCCAGAAGGTCCTTGTGAAAAGGGACTGGGGAAGGCCATACAAATGTTGGAAACATATTATTGAAAAGAGAATATGGCTTTTTTGGACCCAAATCCTGTACCAGAATTGAATCCTCTTGAAAGCAAAGAATCAATATAGCTGACCCAAGTTAAAGTTGGAAAAGACTTGATTTTTTTTCTGCAAATTGAATTTCTACGAATAACCATAAATAGCAAATATCTTTCCTTCGGGTAAAATCTGCTTCTACAGGAATAAATTTCAATGGAACAGGGTTTAAAATTTCTTGTAGCATGAGAAACCAGTTCACTAGCCTTGAATACAGAACTTCAGCAAACCAAAATGGTTCGACTTGTTTGGTCCTGACAAAAGTACTTCACATATTAATATTACCTAGCCAAACAATATGAAAAAAGGGTGGTCCTAAAAAAGCCTAACGTTTAGGTGCAAGTTTCCCTGAAATATCACAAACAAATATACATGATGCCAACAGTTGCTCATAAGTATAGGATCTAGAAACCATTTTGCACAGAAATGCAATGCTAATGCAAGCCAATAGCAATAATCGCTAATCAGTATCACAGAGTTCAATCTTACCACCGGAGTCTTTGAATTTCTAGGGAAGTGGGGAAGAGTTCTATCAATGAATCCATTAGGAGCACGCCGGCCACCAACAGATTGCTGGCCAACACACGCAATCATCTGGCTAATATTGATGGGAGAACCTTTTGATCCACAAAGAGACATGATTAAAGGGCTGTTGCTCCAGTGAAGTTCTTTCAAGCAAACCTGAAAAAAAATCATAAGGAGAATGTTAAAGAAAATCTACCATGTTTGGCTTGCTAGCTAAATAGAAGTCGGGACACAATGACCCACCAAGCACAGGTGCCAAAGCACAAAATAGAAAATTAAACACCACTGAAGTCAACCATAAATAATAGAAATGTGAACTAAAAAAAAGTACTAAGCCATCTCCCACTATAAGTAGGGTCGGCTACATGGATTCTTGCTCAAATCCATGTTGAAAGATTCGACTATTTTTTACGCTGGTCGTCGACTACCTAACGCAACCCCTGCAAGAGTGGGATTTGAACCCTGGTCTTTTGTGTGGTAGACACACTGTACTACCACTAGACCATTAAGTGGGTTCACAATCATAGAAATGTGAACTATGATTTAAAAAATATTTCAAGATCACTTCCTCTCAATTTACATGATAATGTGCAGATGAGCATGGCACCAATTCACAAATTCAATTATGTAACTGGAACATGTGAAACCCTAAACCGAGGAGAGACAAGGTCTGGCGAGAATCCCGACGATTTTGGGGTGATTAGGGCTTATCTCCAATTCAGGTCACTTTTAATCGATTTTCGATCTTAAGAGCTTATCGATGGGTTAGATCATCAAATTTATTGGTTTTGCAGCTTTGGAGAACGTTTAGACCGGATTTTTCGTGGAATTCTCCATCTTTTCTATCGTGTTCTTCGTGTTGGGTGCCTTCTTGAGAAACTGGACAGTCTACAGTAGGCATATCAGGCATATATTGCTTTGATATACCTACTGGATCTATGCTGAAGCTGATTTTTTTATGCTAATGTTGATCGCCTGTTGCCGAGGCCTTCATCGCCGCTCTTGAGGTCCCTGGAGCTTCTTGCGATATGCAGTAGTCTCCTGTTTGATCAAAAAATTTGGAGCCATTCTCTTTTTGTGTTTATGGTCCCAGCGGTTATTTCTCCTTCCAATCAACTGCTGACACCTGGCCTGATGTAATATATTTTTGGAAAAAGCTTATTAGAGGGAAACATACTCTGCTGCCATCTTTTTATTCCCTTGTCAGAGCTTTACATGTGGCAGTGAAAAATAATCTAGAACAGAAGTATCCTTATTATTGCATCATAAATAGAATCTCCTCAAATTTGAAGCCAACGCGTGGATAATGGTTGACGGTTTCAAAGCCAGAATCATGTTGCTGATTCTGGGCTGATCCTGAATGTTGAAAATGGGACTTTACTGCAGGATAAGACATTTTATTGAATCCTTGAAGCCTTCCATTGGCAGGCTTGTTATTAATGAGTCCATTTTCCCATTCTATCTCCTGTTATGTATGGGAAAAAGGAAGGGAGTGCGCCAAGCTCCTGCTTTTGGAGATCCAATTCCATTCAGAGAAACTGTTCTTGTGGATGGGGACTATGTACATTCAGAGAAGCTGTTCTTGTGGACGGGGACTATGTACTTGAAATCTCTGAAGAGGAATTCAGCTACTGAGACCTTATGTTTCTAACCTTGTGGGAAGATTCCAAAACACAAGGGCTGATTTGCTTAACTTCAGAAGTTTTCAGAAGGCAAATTTTAAACATTATGGGGAAATCTTCCTTAGAGCTCTTGATTCTAAACATATTGTTGTCAGATTTGACAAAGAAACAGATTTTATACAAACTTATGCAATGGGAGATTTCAAATTCAATGATTCATGGGTCTCTATCATTCGATGGTTTCCCTATTTCAGGCCAGATCTCCGCACCACCAATGTTCCAGTTTGGATTGGCCTTCCTAGCCTAAATGTACACTTGCATAATCCAGGTGTGATAAAGTCCATTGCAAATACTTAGGGGAGGTACATATGTGTGGACGAGGATGTCAAAGATTTCACTAGACCAACTTATCAAGGGTCTATAGAAATTGATCTTTTGAAACCCCAAATCCCATTTATATTGATAAAGAACGGGGTTCAAGTCTTTACGCAAAGATTTAACTATGAGAGAGTTCCAAAATTCTGCCTACAATGTTGTGTGATTAGGCACGAGATGGATAAATGCAAATCGCACAGCCCCTTTTGGGCCTCCAATGCCGCCGCCCAGCCCCGATTGGGCGTGATTTATCATCATCAAGGTCTCTGGCATGATCTAGGTTTCCATTGCGAACCGCTTCAACACATTGTTGGCAATCCAAGACTCTTTTTCGGTCTAATTGTGACCGAGAATAGGCGACTTCAGACTTCTAGGGCTCCTTTAGGGCCCTCGCACAGTTCCCGGATTGGCGAGGATGTGTGAGTCTACACGTACAACCAATCCCATATATGATTGTGTAGACTCACTCGGATAAGTCTTTCTCCCCAGTTGAGTTCCGTTTCGGCCTTCTTATTTATCATGTCAGAGAACAAGGGTGACGTCGTCTCTTCGTCTGGTGCATTCAAGAGCCCGACTTCCATAGTGAAGATGGACGGGACCAACTATGAGTTGTGGTCCATGCAGTTTATGACCCTTATGCAGAGTAATAACAAGGAGTACATTATGACAAAGCCGAACCGACAGATAAGAGTGGGGACAATGCTTCATGGAAGCAAGATGATGTGTACGCACATGTTAGCTCTCTGGGACACTCACCACAGAGATCGCCAACGATAATGTGAACCAGACAACTGCCAAGACGATATGGGATATTCAGGTAACCGTGTATGCCCAAGCGAAGAACGAGGCCAAGATTCTTCAGCAACAGTTTA
Organism: Ottelia alismoides; assembly: GCA_037367405.1. Lineage (NCBI taxonomy): Eukaryota > Viridiplantae > Streptophyta > Magnoliopsida > Alismatales > Hydrocharitaceae > Ottelia > Ottelia alismoides. Next base: position 406,573 of record JAZKJV010000914.1, on the reverse strand, counting down.
TATATACATGGCCAAGCAAAACAATTGTCCTCTGCACACATTCTACTCTTCACGGCACGTTTGAGCTTCATAGATTCGTGCATGTTACCACTTCTACGGAGCAACAAATGGCATATAGAAACCCCACTAAGGTTGGAGTTTTCTTGGCAGCCCTGGACCCGGAGTATGAGGCCGCATGTGTACAGCTTCTTACAGGAACGACCATAGCTCCCACGGAGGAAGCCAACAATCGCCTCAACAAGCTTCTTATCCCACCCGCTGCCACCACACAGACCTCCTCAGTGATGGTTGCATCTCGCAGTAGTGAAGGTTCTACGCAGTTCAGAGGTTGTGGTCCGTGTGATAGAGGAGGTACAAGGAAGGAAATATCGATATCGATATCGTTTCGATACAATGTCGATACCGATATATCGCCGATATATCGGCGATATATCGACGCATATCGCCGAAACCCGGTATCCATTAGGCATTTTCTCCTGTCGATACCCGATATCGTCCATATCGACGATATATCGGTGTAGGGGTGCTAATCGAATCGAATACGTTCGAATCCACTTAGATTCAGATTCAATTCATTATAAAATTTTCGAATCCGAATTCGAATCGAATATTAGACGAATTTCTAATCTAAATTCAAATTCAATTCATTTGGAGTGTCGAATATTCAAATTCGATTCATTTTATATCGAATTAGAATTTTATTTAATAATTTTACTAATAATAAAAAAATTATATTAATAATGTTTTAATTTTAAAGAATTGAATAGACTTTATGATACTAATTTATGAAAAAATAATTGAGATAAATAAAGAACTTCTAACATAAATGGTAAAATTCAATAGATAATATAAACTGCATTAAAGTACCTAACATTGTGTTTATGTATGTCTCTTGCAATCCTCATTTGCTCTTTTTGTACCTATGGTGAATTGAATATATAAAGAAAAAATAATTATTGACATGTTGATAAATCATTGAGCTTTTCTTTTTGTACCTGTGATGAAAATTCAATCAATGCGTATCCATCTTTCAATTGGCACTCCACCAACTTTCTCATTCTCTTTGTTAAATGATTCATAAACCATTGATCTTTTCTTTCTATCAATCTTATTATTTATTCCAGGAATTGATTTTTCTATTTCTTCACCCTCTTCTTCCACTTTTTCATTAATATCATCATCATACCCAATGACCCTCTCATGGACACTTCTTGTGAAAGTTGTATGTTTGAATTAGACTTCTAAAAACAAAATGAAAACACATACTCAAAACTATATTTTAAATTCCATATAATATAGAAATACAAGATAAAGATTTATAGATATACATGTCCAAAATAATAACCAGAAGATTGTGTTCCACATTTCTCTGAAGAATCCTCCATATCTTCCCTCCCATTGTGACCTATCTCCATGATATCTGAGAAAAAAAGAATCACTAAATTCCATCAGAACCATAAAAGTTCGATGTGAACTGACTTATGGAGTTGAATCCAACATCCGAGGTATATAAAAACTGACAGACGGAACTGAGAACTCAGTTGGTATGGCTTTGATCTTCAATTTCTGATATGTAATAGTTTTTCTACATCAAGCATGAACACTTCATGCTTACCTCATTTCAGTGCACTCTTATGGGGGCATAGTTGGGCTTATTAAAGTTTATGGTGATATTTCCTTCTCGATAACATAGTCCCCTTTAATCTTGATGAGAAATGGAATTTAGTTGCAACTATGATCTTTTGCACATTTAGCCATTTAGGCAAAGCTCGAAATCCATGAAATCTATTCATACCATAATTGTCTCTAAGATATTATTTGTATTCAAATGCTTAGTTATCCTTATCATAAGATCTGGATATGATGATGGATGGGAGGATAAAGAGTGTGATTAAGGAAAAGATTGTTAGAAATTTGAAATCTGACCTTGGGATGGTTTTCAAAAATTTAGTACATGTTTGTTTGCAGATGATATACTTTAGAATCACATAAATTATTTGGATAGAACCTAAATCTTAAGATTTAGGGTAAAAAGGGGTGTGTATGGTAATACCAGTAGCTGCAGGGGTGATGGAGAGATGCTGGCGATGTTGGTGAGTCTAGAATCGGTGTCATTGTCGACGGTGGGGGAGAGCGGGAGATGGTGGTGGGGTTGGATACTGGGAGGGTGGTGTTGTCAGTGGTGGGAGCAAGCAGGAGAGGGAGACTGGAGCCGACGGTGTTGGAGAGAGCGAGCAGGAGCAGGAGGCTGGAGCCGGCGATGTTGGAGAGAGCGAGCAAGAGCAGGAGGCTGGATCCAGCAATGTTGGAGAGAGCGAGCAAGAGTGAGAGATTGCAGCTGGCGACGTTGAAGAGCAGAAGCAAATGTTAGGATTGTTTTCTCATGAGTGAAGAGGGGGGAGAGAATTTGAGGGAGTAAAGAGGGGGTATGGTGTATGCAATGGGCATCCCAAAATTGGGATGCTTGGAATAAGATGATGAAATTTTTTATTTATTATATTAAGTTGTGTATCATGTGTGGGTATTTTACAAAATATATATTACATTTATTTGCATATATAATGCTTCATACCATATCATATATGTGTGTGTATCGAATCGAATCGAATTATTATCGAACGAATCCAAGTGAATTCAGATTCGATTCATTTGGGAATCGAATCCAAAAGTTAAATTCAAATTTAGTTCATTTGATATCGAATCGAACTTTTTTCGAATTTTTATCGAACGAATCCTAATCGAATTCAAATGATTCAATTTAATTAGCAGCCTTATATCGGTGACCTGTCGATACCGATATATCGCCGATATATCGACGATATATCGCGATATGGCGATCCCTGGGTGGACATCAATGTGGCCCTTATACCTACTGTCAGGAAACTCCGAGAACACATGTTATCAAAAGCATAGATACTCCGCATCTGCTCGTATCGCAGAGCAGATTGAGCCTCCAGACACTTCGGCTCCTCAAGCAAATCCACGTCCTGATGATATTGTCTACCGTATACGGGAGATCATGACTCATGTTTCTGACACCATTATAGGTTCCTCACATGTTGCAGCTGCTGCTATAGCCTCTTCGAGCTCCTTAGGTATAGCATATGCTTTAACCAGGTATAGCTTGGCAGATATGACAGAGTGGATCATGGACTCTGGTGGACGTGCATTTGGCGTCGTCGATACGCATACAGAATGTTTTATATGCTCTTGATTTTCAGATGAACTTGCTTTCCATTAGTCATATCACGAAGGATCTACATTGTTGTGCCATTTTTTATCCCTCTTCTCTTGTGCTTCAGGACATACTCACGGGCAGAGTGATTGGATGTGGTCATGAGCAGCAGGAGCTCTACAGACCGGTCCAGCCTCCTCATGCAGGTGCCTCTACTATTCCTACAAGAAAAGTCTCACCGTACTTGTGGCATCTTCGTTTCTGCCACCTTCCTCAGTAGAAGTTGTCATGTCCTCCCACAGATTTCCACGCGATCTGCCTTCCAGTGAGAGGCTTGCCAGCTTGGAAAGCATCACCGCTCTTCTTTCTCTGGTCGTCAAAGTCATAGTAGTACTCAATTTTTTGAGCTTCTTCACTTAGATATTTTGGGTCCTAGTCGTGTTCTAGATAACCAAAGATACCGCTTTTATCTTATTAATGTGAATGACCGCTCTAGAATTTCCTGGGTCTTCTTGTTAAAAAAAGTCTGAAGCAGGTTCTGTTATTAAATAATTTATTAATGAAATAAAGAACATTTTCTCTACTACTATCAAGTTCTTACGCTCTAACAATGTCTTAGAGTTCTGCATATTATAGCTATCCGAGTTCCTCATATTTCTAGGCATCATACACCAGACCTCATGTGCATACACATCTCAACAGAACGGTTTTGTCGAACGCAAACACCGTCATTTACTTGAAGTGACTCAAACCCTTTTTATCCACAGTCATGCTCCTCACTCTTGTGGGGTGATGCGATCATCACTGCTTGCTACTTGGTGAATAGCATGCCATCTTTTGTTTTAGGAGAAAAGATTCCTTTATTGGTTGTCTTTCCCGAAAAGGACATGTTCTCCTTTTATACCCCGAGTGTTTGGTTGTGTTGGGAAAATAGAAGAAGTGTTTATTCCATCATCCCTAGGCTCTATTATATAGGAGAGTAGCCTATGGGTAAATTACATAAAGCATACGGCAGAAAAGAAAAATAACATAGAAATACAAAGGAAACTAATATATGTTTACGCTCCCCCTCAAGATGGAGCATAGATATCAATCATGCTCAGCTTGGACGCACACTTCTGAAATGGGCCTCGTAGTAATGCCTTGGTGAATATATCTGCAGTTTGATTCTCTGAACTAACATGGGATGTAGCAATGAATCCCTTCTGAATCATGTCACGTATGAAGTGACAGTCAACTTCAATGTGCTTGGTTCGCTCATGGAATGCTGGATTGTTTGCAATGAACAAGGCTGTCTGATTGTCACATTCTAAGGTCATAGGAAGTGGGACTTCTATACATAAATCTGTAAGCACAGCCTTTACCCACATCATTTTTGTGCTAACCTGAGCCATAGCCCTATATACAGATTCAGCACTAGACCTGGCAACCACAGTTTGTTTCTTGCTCCTCCATGAGATTAGAGAATCTCCAACGTGAACCGCAAACCCAGAGGTGGACTTCATGTCCTTGGGACAACCTGCATAGTCTGTATCTGCACATGCTGAGATAGAGATCACCTTGCCTTTCTTGAATAGCAAACCCGCACCTGGAGACGATTTGAGGTACCTGAGTATCATATGTATAGCATCCATATGAACCTGACGTGGTTGCTCCATGAACTGGCTCACACGACTCACTGCAAAGGATATATCGGGCCTAGTGGTCGTGACATACAACAATTTGCCCACCAGTTCTCCGTATCTTCTCCTGTCCACCTCCTCTGTATCATCATCATATAGCTTCATACCAGGGTCCATTGGTGTTGTAGCAGGCCGGCACCCGAGCATTCATGTTTCACTCAACAGGTCCGTAACATATTTTCTTTGCGACATTACTAGCCCATATGGATTTCTGGCAAACTCTAGCCCCAGAAAAGATCTAAGGACTCCAAGATCCTTAGCAACAAATTCGCTACCCAGCATTTCTTTCTCCTTCTTTATTCCTTGTGCATCATCTCATGTAATCAAGATGTCATCTACATAGACCATGATTGCAATAATACCTCTTGAAGTCTTCTGTACAAACAAGGAATGATCAGCATTAGAGCGTTTGTATCCCTGTTTTTCAAAGAGGTCTGAGAGCTTCTGAAAACATGCTCTGGGGCTCTGCTTAAGGCCATAGATAGCCTTATGAAGTCTGCATACCTTGGAACACTCCCCCTCAACAGCAAACCCGAGTGGTTGTTGCATGTAGACTTCCTCCTGTAAGTCATCATATAAGAATGCATTCTTCACATCCAACAGATATAGCGGCCACTCACGAGTAACCGCAACTGACAGCAAGATCCGTAGGGTAGAATGACGGGATACTGGCGAGAATGTATCAAGATAGTCCACCCCGTATGTCTGTGTAAATCCACGAGCAAGAAGGCGAGCCTTGTATCTGTCAATACTGCCATCTGCATTCTGCTTGACTGTAAATACCCACTTGCAGCTCACTGGGGACACATCTGCAGGTATAGGAACTAGACTCCAAGTTCCTCTAGATTGAAGTGCTGCCATTTCTTCCTCCATTGCTAGACGCCATCTACTATCCTTCAGAGTGTCTTAGTAATTCAGTGGAATATCTACAGCTGACAAAGAGACCACAAAGTTCCTGAAATCCCCAGATAGTCGTTCAAATGACACAGAAGCTGTTAAAGGATATACGGCGCAGTTCCGCTTCGATTTGCATATAGCAATAGGAACACCTAAATCAGTTGTGTCCTCATCTGTCATCTGCAACACATCCTACTCAGAAACATCATTAGATCCATCAAGAGTAATATCTTCAGAACATACCTTAAGCGAGCTAGGTGATGAGCCATGACCATGAGCTGGAGTAGGCATGCGGGTATAATGAAATGGTAGTGGTGAAACAGGGATAGTAATAGGAGGTGCAGATGATGGTAAAGGAGTTGGTGGTGGTGGTGGTGGTGGTACTGGTAGTGGTGTCACATAGATGGCATCGGTAGTAACTGGAGGTAGCGACTGATCACCTGAGGATGATAAATATATTACGGATTCAAAAAATGTAACATCTGCACTAACAAGATATCGCCTGCACAATGGATCATAGCACTTGTACCCCTTTTGAGTTCTGGAGTATCAAACAAACACACACTTGATAGCCCTAGGAGAGAGCTTGTCAGTACCGGGAGACGACTGGTGGACAAAGGCAACCGAACCAAACACACGAGGAGTCAGGGAAAATAGATCTTTACCAGGAAAGATAAGAGTGAAAGGAATCTTGTCACCTATGACAAATGACGGCATATGATTGATTAGGTAACACGCTGTAAGAACCGCATCACCCCAGTAAGAATAGGGAGCATTGCTCTGTATAAGAAGTTACCTGGTGACATCTAGTAAGTGGCGATGTTTTCTTTCAGCGATCCCATTCTGTTGGGAGGTATAGGCACAGGATGTCTGGTGGATAATCCCATGGGATGAGAAATAACTGGCTAGGACATGAGTACATAATTCCAGGGCATTATCACTTCTCACAATTTTAACAGATGTGGAGAAAACATTACGAATCTCATTAAGAAAATTGATAATAATATTCCCTGCTTCAGATTTAATCTTTAACAAAAACACCCATGACACACGAGAAAAGTCATCCACAATAACTATATAAAACCTGTGTCCCTGATGATCAGGAACACGACTCGGACCCCAGATATCAATGTGAAATAACTCAAACTTGGAGGTACTACTCCGATACTGACGACTGGGAAAGGTAGACCGATGATGCTTTCCCAACTGACAAGCCTCACATTGGATAGATGTGTGAGGCAGACCCTAGGGTAGCACACGACGCAGCTTCTGAAGCGGTAGATGTCCAAAGCGCAGATGCCATAGCAGAGGAGATACAGATCCAGTAGGTAAGGATGAGGTTCCAGCAAAAGGAAGTTGACTGAGGCGATAGAGGCCTTCTTGCTCATAGCCACGACCAATCACGTTGCACGTAAGGATGTCCTGAAAAACAAGAGAAGATGATTCAAAAATCGCCCGACATTGTAAATCCTTGGCAATTTGGCTGATAGATAACAAATTCATTGAAAAATCAGGTGCATGTAACACATTCTTCAGCTGCATAGATGATGTCAGTCTAATCTCCCCCTGACCAGTAATTGGGGAATGTGTGCCATTAGCAATGACCAATGTTCGACCTGGAGGGATCTGTCTGTATTCTGTATCCTGTAAGTAGACTTTGATCGCCACATAGATAATGTGTGGCTCTAGAGTCCATAATCCATGCTAGAGTATCTGATCCACTAGTAGAAAATGCAAGTGTTCTACCTGATGCACTGGTAGAGGCAGAGGCGGATGCAGCAGTGTCAGACTGGCTCTCAGTAGTATGTGATGGGCCGGATGGAGGAATAATTCCCCTTAGACGAGCAACAAGGTCATCAAAGCGCTGATCTAAAGAAGCAGCAGATGGAGGCTCTATCTGCTCAGCGACTCGTGCAGATGCAGGAAATCCATACTTGGAGTAGCACGTGTCTTCAATATGTCCAGTGCGATGGCAGTAGGTACATGTTGGCCGAATTTGGCCTCCTCTGCCACGAGGACCACGGCCACGAGTATGATGGTGACCTCCACGGCCTCTGTTGGCAGCCATGGCGGAAGCAGTCTGATTCGTAGTCGTAGAGGGAACAGTGATCCGGCTCAACCTGTGAAAGGCTTCCTCCATAGGAGGAATAGTAGAGTCCGCCAAGATCTGAGATCGTGCTGCATCATACTCAGGATCAAGGGCAGCAAGAAAAACTCCTACCATAGTAGCATTTCGGTAGGTCTTCTGTTGCTCTGGCGTGGTTGTCAGGGGCATGAAGCTGTACAGCTTCTCGAACATCCCACGCAGAGAAGTGTAGAGTGAATGTAGAGGGCGACCATTCTGCTTAATGGTGAATATGTCATGCTGGAGTTGCAGAATCTTTGTCTCATTCTTCGCTTGAGAGTATGTGGCCGCTAGAATATCCCAAATATCTTTAGCCGTGGGCTGATGAAGAATATCATTGGCAATCTTGATCGCCAAAGTTCCAGATAACCAGACTTTGACGTATACATCATCTGCCTCCCATGAGGCATTAGCTCCAGTCTTCTCAGCAGCCTCTTCTTCGGTAAGAATGTGCTTCTTACCAGTTGACTTCATCATACTCATGAACTGCATCGCCCACAGTTTATAGTTCGTACCATCCATCTTTACGATAGGCGCTGGACCACGAAAGGCGCCTATAGATGGAATATCCGCCTTGCTTTCTGACATATTGGAAACAGAAGACTGGAGCGATAGACTGAAGAAAAGATCGCCTACACTGACATAGACGGGTTTAGTCGCATGTGTAGACTTCAAGCAACTAAACCCATTTAGTTGACGGTGTGCGCTCTAGAAACGTGTACGGCTGATTCAGGAGTTAGGCACGCACAGCAGGTAGCGCGAGAGAGAGCTAGGGCATGCGCTTTCAGAGGGCGCACGCACTATAGGGCACGCACAGGGCGCTAAGGGGCGCGATGGAGGGCGCTAAGGGGCACGCTGAAGGGCGCTACAGGGTGCGCACAGTAGCGCACAGCAGTGCACAGGAGCGCGCTGGAGGGCGCAGGGCACGCACGCTCGGAGGTGCGGGCGCGCGATGGAGCGCAGGCGCAGGCGCATGGGCGCGCGGTGTGCGTGCAGGCGAGAGGCGCGGGTAGGCGCCGGCGCCGGCGAGAGAGGCACGCGGATGGGGGTAGGGATAGGGTTAGGGTTTCAAGAACTCCGGTCTAAGATCGTCGCTCTGATACCATGTTGGGAAAAATAGAAGAAGTGTTTATTCCATCAGCCCTAGGCTCTCTTATATAGGAGAGTAGCCTATGGGTAAATTATATAAAGCATACGGCAGAAAAGAAAAATAACAGAGAAATACAAAGGAAACTAATATATGTTTACAGGTTTTGTTGCCTTTATTCACAGTCCGATGCCTAGTCGTGACAAGCTCTCACCTCGAGCTGTCAAGTGTGTCTTTGTAGGCTACTTTCATACCCAAAAGGGGTACCATTATTTTGATCCGCTTCGACGGAAATACTATGTCAATGCTGATGTCACCTTCTTTGAGTCAGCTATGTATTCCTATATGTAACAGGTTGACTCCAGCTAACTTAGGTGAGGAGGTATATATGCCTCCTCCTATGCCTGCAGTACATCCACCACCTCCAGTGCCCGCACCACCTGCACGGGTAGATATGCACAGCGCCTAGTATCCATAGTTTACGGTTAGGACTACTAGGGTATCTAATCCCATTCGCTTCCCTAGCTTTCGTCTCTCGGTATCAGTGTCGACCAAGTAGTGTAAATAAAATTAATATATAATGTAAATAAGATTTATTTTATATTTCAATATAATTCAATATTAATACAAGAATAGAATGCGATATAAATAAATAAATATTAAGTATTTATTGATATTAATGATATATTCTGGAATTATTAATACAATGATAAACACTAAGATATAAAGTAAATCATTAATAATTAAAATAAGATAATATACTAATATATGCCAATTATATGCCAATCTAATATTTTAATAATAACTAATATATTAACTAATAATATAATAGTTAAAAAAATATAATAATTAAACAAAAATAAAAAATGGTTAACTAAGATACAAGTGGTTTATTGAGTTCCTGTGTACTATTTTGTTTGATTTCTTTTATATTATGCAAGCCTGCTTAGCTCAAAGGCAGATTGCAGGTTTGCCACTACTCCCATGGACCCGAGCATGAAGTTGAATAATGATGACACTAAGGAGGTAGACAAGAGGAGGCATATGGAGCACGTTGGGAAGCTCTTATATGTGACAATCACTAGGCTAGATATATCATTTGCAGTAAGCAAAGTGAGTTGGATCATGGAGCAACCTAGACATGTACATATGGATGCAGTCCATATGAGTCTGAGGTATTTGAAGACCTCACCCAGCACTGGTCTTCTATTCAGCAGAGGTTTACCCCATGCCATTACAGCTTATGCAGATGTAGATTATGTGGTGTGTCCCAAGGACAGGAAGTTTACCTCTGGCTTTGCAGTATTCGTAGGGAGTTCCTTGGTGTCATGGAAGAGCAAGAAGCAGACAGTGGTCGTAAGATCCAGCACAGAATCAGAGTACAGAGCCATGGCACAAGCAAGTATAGAGATGATGTGGATTAGATCGATTCTTACTGACCTAGCAGTTGAGGTGCCTCTTCCCATGCACCTCCAATGCGACAACCAAGTTGCCCTCTTCATTGCCAACAACCCACCTTCCATGAGAGGATCAAGCATATCAAGGTGGACTGTCACTATACTTGAGATATGATTCAGAAGGATATCATCTCCACTACTCATATTAACTTGGGAAATCAGACAGCAGATGTGTTCACCAAGGCCCTAACTAGAGTATCATTCCAAAGATGTTCCAAGCTGAGCATGATTGATATATACGCTCTATCTTGAGGGGGAGTATTGAGATATTAATTATCATTTATTATTTCTTGTAATATTTTTTCTTTATGTCCATCTTATGTAATATTCCCAACATGCTTCTCCTCTATATAAGAGAACCATAAGCCTCATGAAAAAACAACTCATTCTTTTCTCTCCACAACAACAAAAGCACTTCACCGAGTTCTGGCACTTCCTAATGAAAAGGTCATGATCAATGCACTTGAAAGATCGCACATCTTGATTCTTGTGCATATGATCCAAACAAGTCGTCGGTGTGGTTCTACCAGTCCTTTTCTCATGCATCGATCACCCTCTGAGGCCCCCCTCCACAGCATCGAGCTTCGCGCAACCATTCCTTCTCTGTACAGTCGTCTTACTAATTAACCATCAGTCTCTGCAGCACTGTTCTCCAGTCAACTGTCTCTCCAGTCTCCATCCTTCTTCTCTTAGGGTATTGTCGTTGTAGAGTCTGATTAGGAGGTGGGGTTACATAGTCCGGATAGGAGGTAGGGGAGGTCGACTTTTCACTTGATATTCAACTTGGACACAAAAGTTTAATGGAACAAAGGACGTGCACCCCGAATGAAGCCCACCCTTTAAAATATCTCTTAATATACTAAAGCCGGGTCTTCTTCAACTTTTCTCTACCATCTTACATGTGGCGTAACCATATGTTTTCTTTGTTTTTCCATTCCCCGCCTGCATACCAATCTCCCCTTCTTACACGGGGCGTGTCCCCATCATTTTTCATTTTAACCGTTCTTCCACACGGGACAGTACACCCATGTACAGACACATGCCTTCATGTGAAGATTTCCTTTTCACTCTTTGCTTCCCTGTATGCTCTTGCCTTTTTCGATTTCTCTCCCCATCCGTTTTTTTACATTTCATCTCTTCCCATTTCTGGATTAGACCTCCCGCTCCTCTTAATTTAATGGCGTGTGCTACTTTCCTTCCTTGCACACTCTTGAATTTCGTGGTTTTCTTTCTACTGGGACGTTTCATGTCTTTTTTATTTTGCGATTTTCCCTCCCGCACCTCCCAATTTAATAGTTGCAGCTACTTTTGCATGGGTTTTCCCCTGTGATCATTACTTACAATCACTTCTTAATTGAAATTACTTTCATATATTTCTTCCAATATAATACTATTATATGTTTATATTTTAATTTTTATCTCAAATATTAACCTATCGCTTTCCTCTTTGAGAATAATATAACTCATAATTACTTTAATTTCATCTCTCATGATTCATGTTTACATACTTTAGATATTTATTATAGTAACCAACATTCTTTTCAAGTAATTATTTTTTGTAGGGCACTGCAATGGAAGGAATTATGGCAGATAGACTTTTTTCAAAGCGATTCCAAGATACAACTCCTTTTTGTTGAATTCAATAATATTAGCACATCCATTTTTTAAGACACATGTCTAATTGGCATGTAAACAACTATTGTTATTACTTAGTTTACTTTTGATTTTTTTTCTCATTATTTTTATGTATTATGCAGATATATCTGAAAAGTTGGTATCTGCAACATCGTCGATTATGAAGAAAGAGGTTCCAAAAAGAAGTCTCATAATTGTAGATGTCGGGTCAAACAATTTTTTAAACACATTTTTTTGCTTATGTTGCTTTAATCATTTAACTATTTCTATCCACTAAAATTGTAATTATTTATTGTAAATAACAAAAAGAAATTGTTAAGGTTACAATACAAGAATTCTTGGTTCAAGAGTTTTTTTAAAGACATAGTTCCACGTAAAGAAAGACCATTAATTGTCATCTTCTCAACTATGACTATACAATTTTCAAGGGGTATGCATGCTTTATTTTAGCCCCTACAATATGTATTACATTTTATTCAAGAATATGATCTTATTTAAGAATAAACTTATAGGAATAATGATCATTTATTTAACAGTTGCTTCGAGATTTCACTTTAGTCTTGAAATGCCTGAAGTTGAAAACATTAACAATAGCAGTTTTTCTCTCTTAAGAAATAGTAATAGTTATCTTCTAAAAAACATAATGCTCAAGTTCGTTATTTTTTATTATTTTCTTATTTAGGATAGCACCAAAGATTGTAGCAGCAGAAAGTTCAAAGTAATTCAAACTTTTGATTAGTTAATGTCCATGATAACATCTACCTTCCTATTTTTATTATTTTTCTATGTTTTGTTAAGATTTCTTTTAAACTAATTTTTACAGCTAAATGTTATTGTAACATGGACAACATTGCAATAACGAAAAAAAGTACCACAAAGTTAGTTTTTTACTGTGTCCGCAAACAAAACTGGAAGGTTCTTGGATAAAACTAGAAGGTTCTTTTTATAATATATGTGGTTGGTAAAAATAATTGTCATAAGTTAACAAGGCTATTTCTATTTTTTGACATACAACTTTTTATGTGTTGAAATTTTTAAGATAATTATTTTGTAGTGGTTATTCCTTATCAAACTTATTGTTTATCTATGAAATTCATAGGTACTTCAATACATACCTTGCATTTTTTAACACAGACTTAATATTCATGGATAGTGTATATACATACTTACAAGAAAAGATCTACATTTTGTTGGAGTTTATAGTCTACGATCGCTCTGTTGTTTCTTCTTTTATATTTTCCTATAAAGTTGTTTGTTCTTCAATGCTAATGTATTCCTATTATTGTTGTTAATTTATTTTATAAATATTATATTTTCATTAGAATATTGAGATATAATGTTTTTGAATTGAAGATCATAATTAAATTATAATAAAAATTATTTTGTATTTTATTCTCACGTGAAATTTACAGATAAGCCTAATATATGTATTAAAAAATATTTTCAACATGCTTCTACACCCGCCGCGAAGCGCGGGTGTGCCCACTAGTATTAACTAAGCCATAGAATAAATTACAAAATCCATGACTATGTAAGAGTCTTGGTATGATGAACGAGAATGACATTCTCACCACAGAAATCTCTCCTCACAAGCATGACCACATGGCCACAGGTGAGGACACAAAATTCACTTGTAGTCAATTCTAAGTTATGTAATTAGGATTGCATCACATAAAAAATTGATATCAGATACCGACTAGGAAGCATGCAGTCAAAAGAGCCTCCAAAGGCCCATTCTACTAGAACAGAAGAGGCCTAAACTGTCAGCATGTTAACAACTAAATGAACAACATTACTCAACGGTACCCCTAACACACATCTCATCAGGTGGAACTTAACAAGCATATTTATCCAGATACACCTTTGCTGGCTAAACATCAGACACCCTACTCATCTGCAATAAAAATCAAAGGGAAGAGGAAGCCACAATCATAAGCATTACCGAAGAAAACCTTCATATAAAATTATGTTTCCCCGTAAATCAAGCTCAATGGTGAGCACCAAATTATCAAGCATGTGTCTTGCACGAAGGCAGATTGCAGCACAATAATAAAGGTGGTCAACCACCTCACATGTTCTGTTACTGAAACTTTGGCACAAGGCAATAAGAATTAGAAAGATAAATCGCGTATAGTCTTCCACCTTGTTCCCACCTTGCGTTTTCGAGAGCAAGGACAATAACATGCCTATCCAGGCACTTGAAGCTCTCATTGTCATCCTTGAATTTGTGGATCATTCCCAACATCTTATCAAACCACATGCCACCACCTCGTGAAGAAAACCAATTTCCATCAATGATTGATATGGACGTATATTGGCATGTCTGGTATGTGTCAGACATGGGTATTTTTACATTTCATATACATATTATGTGTGTATTTTCACAATGCTAGAAATGAACCGCAAGTTTTAAAAAAAATAAGCTCCATATACATTTTCCTCAAACATGATATTCCATGCCATTAAAATTTATACCTAGATGACTTTATAAGAACTTAACAAATGGTTTTATGTTATTATTGCCGAGTAATATAATAGCCATTAAACCCTATGATAAGTTCTTTAATTCAAAAGAGAAACAACAGTGAAAGATCTAATATTGAGTAAATAAAAATTCATCTGGAGGTATCTCTACCCAAGATCACAAATGCACACATAAATTGTTTATAAAGAATAACACGGTAAGGAGAGGCGATTTTATATCAAAAACTTACATCACCAACGGTAGAACGGATACTGTTTAGCACATCTGTTATCTGAGCTTCGAGGGTCTGAGCAGCATTACATCCTGGTTGCAGCTGAAGCTCCCCTTTGGTATATTTAGAAATAAACCCATCACAAGTTTCATATCCTTTATCAATCTCTGCTTTCTTCTTACGGTTCAAACTTTCCGCAGGCTGTACATCATCAATCCCAATGGAAAATCCACGATCACCAATCCACCTAGCACTGGAAGTAACAAAGAATGTTACAATATATACTTCAAAAAGATGTACAGTAATATAGGATAATGCAGAAAACAATAAGTAGGCAACCTTCTTCAAAATCAACCAAGACTGAGTTGCATTCTTTTAGTCATCATGAGTTTGATTAAACGTCATCAACTAGTCAATAAATGTACATGAAGAATGGTCCGAGAAGATTAAGGTCGTGGGAAGTAGGAAAGACTGCCCACCCATCCAAGAAGATGAAGGTCGTGGTGGGATAGAGTGTGAATCTTGGGCTGATGTCATCAAATGGTGAGAAAAGCCTAAAGAAATGAGGTCTGAGAAGATGGCCGGCAGGACGACATCACAAAAGAACTGGGGAAGAGAAGCTTTTGCTGTTTTAGGTGTGGCGGAGGGGGTCAGGTGGCTAGCAAATGTTAGCATCCAGTGAAGTACTTCCAACATCGCAGATGGACATGCCCACATCGGCTGACATGGTGGAAGACTCAAAGGGTGAACACATAAAGAAGATGGGTCCTCTTGATGGATGCATGATAGCAAGGGGTGGCGGCGAACGATGTATTCATCCGCAACGAGTTAGGCAGGAATTCGAATTTCTTTGGAGATTCTACAGTTGGGGAAGGGTGTGCTTCAAGGAAATGAGATCTCAAAGGAGGGCAGTGACAGAATGTTGAAACAGGGCAAGCAAAGGATGGATATCGTACATCTCAGGTGGCAACACCCTCATTTTCAGAATTGTGCCTTGCCGAAGGAACATGTCGATGTAATCATGAGTCGCTGGAGAATTTGATGATGCTGCTCAAAAAGTTGAGAGGATGATTTCTTCTAGGCCGGTGCATGGATAGGAGGCTTGACGCTGTAGTTGTTCTGGAGGAAAAGGAAGGGATATATCAACCTTCGATGATGAAGATGCATGTTGAGGGAGGAGCTTCCAATTCCTCATATCGACAGCAACAATGGACAAGAAGGTGATGCAAGCAGTGACCGACATGGAAGTCACCTTTTCGACAATCGCCAACCCTCTGAGGTGACATATGTCCCAAAACAGGAGATGATGATGAGTCTCCAGACTTCAAAGGCAGAAGTTGAAGTATATAAGCAGACGGAAGCCGAAGAGATTTTTCATAGGACAGTTGGTGTGAGGCTCGAGAATCCATATGTGGTGGTTGAGGCACTATATATCCCTTAATGGGCAGAAATACGTCCAGCATATTTCACTGTTGTAAAAGTCCCCCGACTGGCCCGACTAGTTTAGTCAGTGGAGTGGTCGACCGAGTATTGACTAACTCCGACTAAACCGACTAATCGGTTGATTTTTACTTGGAGAAACCATATTTTTTATTTTTTGTACTTTTTTAAAGCGAACTTATTCTAATAAGCTTAATGTTTTTATTTAAATTAAATTACTTCTTTTCTTTCATTATGGTAATATAACAAATCTAGTAAATTTATAAGAATATACATATAAAAATGATTTATATATTTAAAATAATTAAAAATTCAAAGCCGATTAAAGCCCGATTAGTCGCCCGACTGCCGATTAATCATTAGTAAGTGACCCAACCGACCGAGTACCGACTACCGATTTTTGCAACCTTGGCGTATTTTTATTCCATCAAATGTTGATTTTCAAGGAGAAAGTTTGCAGCAGCAGATTTGTCGATTATCTACATGGTTCAAAGCGTTATCTATCGTATCGTCTTCCAAAGGTGCGCTTCTTGGAAATATTGCCAGATATTCCTCGCGTCTAATGAAGGTAAATCCTCATGGGTCAGTCTTTATTACATGGTGGGTTGGACCTCTAGAGTACCTTTTGCATATTGGCTTCTAATGTGTCAGATGCCCAAATACTATATATCAGGTTTGTTATCCCAGCTTCATTTGGTGGATTAGATCTTCCAATTTCGAAGCAGGACATCACATTAGGTGGATTGGGTGTTCATGCGAAAGGATCTGTTATCAACAACCTCGTTTGATTCAGCCCCAACCCAGCCCTAGTGTCTTCTGCTAAGGATGTGATTGATGATCCTGGAAAAGAGGTCACCCCACAAAACTACTATCCTCCAGAAAAGGGTAATTACCCTCCATTCTCCATTAGAGCTAGATCTTTGGTTGAGGTTGCATCCGAGGGTTGGCATAGGATGCTAGTTTCAAACACTTTACCATAGAAACATAACACAACCAAAGATTTGGGCTCTTTGAGAATGCCCATGGTTGATTGCTCCAGTCAAACTTGATCGAAGAAGAGCTGTTATGTATGCGATCTACACTGGGGAAA
Organism: Ottelia alismoides; assembly: GCA_037367405.1. Lineage (NCBI taxonomy): Eukaryota > Viridiplantae > Streptophyta > Magnoliopsida > Alismatales > Hydrocharitaceae > Ottelia > Ottelia alismoides. Next base: position 389,289 of record JAZKJV010000914.1, on the reverse strand, counting down.
GTGCATCGATTCTGCGAATGGTATATCACATCTCCTTGAAGATGGAATAATTACATACTCGTGCAAAAGAGGTCAAGAATAGAATGTAGTAGATAAGGAAATTGACAGATGCATGAAGATCAAAAGCAATATATCAGCGCCTTGTTACTTAAAGAAGACAGAATCGACAAATGACGTATAAAAAAGACCTTGAATGTGGCCTCGGAATTAAAACATCAAGGTCTTCTGGAAAGGCATTTGTTCCATGTTGCCACAGTCACGAGATCTGTTTTTGCCAGTGTTGGGCAATGGCTGCTATTTTGCCTTATGGACAGATGATTGGATTGGGGAGGGAACATCAGCGACTCCGTTCCCACGTTTATTCGCTTTGTCTTCCTTGCAGGTAGCAGATGTATGGTCGGATAAAGCTTGGGTGCAAACCTTTAATGGGGTGTTTTCAGATCAGCCAGTGATTATGTTGACTTGCAGGCTGCATTTATCTCCGTCATGGCCATAGAGGGGGGAAGGCATCACTGGGCGTGGAACATCGGGGAACTTTCTGTAAAGAAGGCATACAAACGCATTGGCAGGCCTCCGAAACCAGGGCCTGAGTACCTAGTAATAGATTGTAGATTTAATGGTAAACTGAAGGTTCTGTCTCGTATCAGATTCTTTCAGTGGAACATAATGTTGAACAAAGCAATGGAAATATAACCAAAGAAGGCAACTATTATTGTACCAATATCAGCTTCCCTATAGCATATCTCTCCTCTAAACTAAACATAGTGATGGAATAAGGTTCTCATAAATATATACACAGAAGAAATACATAGCATCTCAAATTTATAAAACACACCTCAGCTTTGCAAGACGATTCATGCAAGATGCAGCTGCATGTGGACTGTAATCTCTAATAAGAACAGAAAACATTCCATTGCTATTGCCATTTCCTGAAGACAACCAGGTTTAAATAGAATAATACAAAAAAATGCAAGTACAGAATTGCTGAGAAGCACCCGGTATCAAAAATAATCAACAGGCTGAGTGACCAGATATTTGCATTATTAACAAAAGACTAACATAACAATTTTGATATATTATGGATATTAACAAAAATGTCCACAAATACGGATACTACCCAGATCTCAGGTACTATGGAGATGACATCCTAAACTTGAACTAGTTTACATGTATAACAACATTCATATTTCTGTCACTGTGTAAGTTTCAACATTTTATGAATTTGAAATTTGAAAAAAAACCTATGAAGTAACCTCATACTTCTTTCCAGTTTTCTCTTCTTCCCCAACCGTTTTCTTATTCTCTTTCGAGTAAAAATAGAAGTGTGCACCCATGTGGCACCTACAGAAGAATTAATCACAAGTGTATTTACAGTGACCAAACACTCAAAGAGAGCCTTTTGCATGTTCTAATACATTCTCTACAAAGCATAGGCACAAGATATTTTACGTAAGATCCCAAAAGACTTAAAAGATTGACGTTAAGCATTATGGAATTGTTTGAAAGTAGCAGGAAAAAAATTATTTCAATGATAAAGGTTTTCATAGCAGGCCCAGCCTCAGACTTATTTTTCATCAAGAATACCCAAATAGTTTAGAAATCATAAACATCAACCAAATAGAATCATGCCCATAGTGATCAGGATGAACCCAGATATTAAAATGAAACAACCCATATAAAGATGCAATGCTACCACCCTGACGATTGGGAAAACTGCAGCCATGATACTTCCCAAGCCGGCATGCCTCACACTAAAAACTAAATTGGGGAGAGATTTGAGGGAAGACTTTACACAGCCTCTGCAGAGAAAGATAACCGAACCAAAGATGCCACATGTACGAGGAAGCCGGTCCAATAGATATGGAACATCTGTCAGCATAAGGTGTCTTGCAGAAAACGTAATAAGGAAGCCATAATCAAAGAAACAAATATGAGCAAGGAAAAATGTATGGATTTATGTGGAACTCTACTCCCTTGATGGATGAAACCACGGGAGAACCGCCTTACGTGGACGATATTTATTCAATACTTTCTCAATGAGTATAGAGGATGTGAGGCTCTTTGTGAGGAGGAACTGGAGGGATAGAGAGCGAACGCAAGAGTGCGGACGATGTTACCAAAAGAATAAAGGACCAACTGGCTCGTGTGCTCTATATCTGCATTTATCAAAGTCATTGGTACTCAAATGAATCACTTCCATGGAGAACTCGGGCACGCAATATGAGGAAGACCGCTTCATCTCTCTGAAGGGCCAAACAAAGAACATCATGTGAATATCCATACGTAGATTTGAGAAATCGGTCACTCTCATAGGGACCTTAGAAGGATCTCACATTGGAATTTATGACCACTAGTGAAAGATGTTGGAGTATAAGTTGTATGTGCCTATTGTGTTGTAACAAGGTAAATGGATCCTGGAGGAGATCCATTTACCCCATTCAGTTTTTAGTCCCACATTGTCCAACGGTGGGACTTGGAGGCTGTGGAGAGGCTATATAAGGAGCCCCAGACCTCCTGTATCCATTGAGAAAAAGCAATGCAGAACACGCCCCTTTGAGGGCTTCTCCCATGGTTTCATCCCGCTCCTCACGGAGTAGGGTTCCACGTAAAATCATAGTGTTTCCATGTTGATGTTTCTTGTTCTTATGCTTTGTTTTATCATTCCGCTTCCGCATCCGATTTTCTAACATGGTATCAGAGCGGGTCGATTTTCGAGGATTTTCTTTTATGTTCATTTGTAATACGTTCGAGATTCGTTTTATGGTGAAGATCTGTTGTTCGTGTTCGAGATCTTTTTTCTGACATTCTTGTTCTATGGCTGGATTTATGTCTAGGGTTTCATTTTTGAAACCCTATATTTTTACGGTCATAGCGCGAGGCATATCCAACATGCGGCATCCCCAAATGGCGCAGATCCAGCCCTCTGTCGATCCTCCCGAATCTTGATCTTCAGAGCGGCGAGTCTCAGTAGCACGCCTCCAGTCGGAGGTGCATCTCCAGAGCCCTCGCACGAGGGTACCTCCCTCTCCGCGCTGCACAGGTGCACCCATCTCCAGGTCCAGGCGACGAACTACACCTTCCGGCGATAACCCATCTTCATATCAGACGCAGAACCAACTCAGGCGGGTCCAAGCAGAGGCTTCAAGCCTCAAGCGGCACCCCAAGAGTTGCGAACCTCCTGGTATCACAGCGGGCTCCTGTGCAAGCCTCCGGCATCTGGAGGAGCTCCCGCTTCTACGCAAGCCTCCGGCATCCTCCCTCTCGCCAGCGTCGAGATCTCCTCCCGCAGCCCTAGCCCGCATCTACCGATCGCGGCACGAGGATTCTTCTTCCCTCGACTTCTTCTCCATGCAGCGAAATGACGCCTTCCCCCGATGATGCCTTTCCTCTAGATCTCATGAAACAGACGACCCACCCTCCAGATCTCATGGCCCTCGCGCGCCCCAGGCGATGGCGTCGCATCCCGCAAGCTCCAGGCGACTCCACGCGCATGGGCCTTTGAGTAGCCCTAACCCTCGGCCGCGAAGCATGCTCCAAGCGGCGATGCCGCTTTCTTCTCCAGCAACGGCAGCAGGCCCGCAAACCCGCACGGTCCCCCAGCCGAGCTCCGCTCCTCCGAGCGGCGCTGCTCCCAGATCTCGCCAGGCAGGGCCCAGGCGGTGGCCTCTAATCTCCAGGCGGCGCAAATGAAGAAAGCCCCGTGGTGGGCGGCACTCATAAGTGCAACGGGAACCCTAAGGCAGGACTCGCGGTTATTTCTAAAAATAATGGTGTGAGAAAGTGAGAAGGCCTCGTGGGGGGTTTAAAAAAACAAAAAAAACATTTTTTTTCCTTTGTGGGCCAAATGAGAGCCCAGCTGAGATAAAAAAAGGGAGGGGGAAGCATATGTTTGTTGGGCCCGTAGAGAGCTGTATAAAAAAAAGAAAAATGAGGGGACCGATAGCTTTGTTTTAGAAAAAAAGGGGGGAAAAGGCACGTACAAGAAAAAGCCCTATGCAAGTATTTCAATAAAATTTGATAAAAAGCCGAAAAAAAATTGAAACGGCTTTAAAAAATGTTTTAAAAAAGAAGAAAAAAATGATGACGGCTTAAAAAAATGAAAAGCCGCAAGTATGTTTTGTTTTCCCCTTCTATCTTGTATTCTCCCAACTTTGTCGATGTTCATTTTCCGACAATTATAGGAGAAAGGGGGAGTATATATGTAGAGTCACAGGTCTAGATCCAGAATCCAGTTCAGATATCTGTCTCCAGACCAGCCAGATGATCAGACTCTACAGTTCGGTTTCAAACTCGACGATTGTCTTCCGAGTCCCCGATTTCAGACATGCACAAGGATGCGATCTTATTTCATATGAGCATATGTTGCCATCATTTGTTCGTGGTCCCCATCATTATTCTTGTTTTGTCGGCCAGAGTTTTCATGTGAGCCATAGGGACTCCAGAGTAGAGGACCATTCCCTTTGCCATGTCGGCAAGGGTTTTCATGTGGTATCATAGGTACTCCAGAGTAGAGCACCATTCTCTGAGCCAGATGGGAGAGACCCAGTTCTCCGATGAGGAGACTTCAGGCGCAGTTTCAGACTCGATGGTCAGATTCTGAGTCTTCAGTTGACTCATACTCCAGCCCGCTCGTCCTCCTCACCTGCACGGCATGAGAAGCAACGTCCTCGACTGCAGCAATGTGCGCGTTGGGTTGATATTGTCCGTAGTGTCCTGTAGCGTTGAGTTGAGTTTCTTTCTGTTTGTCCAAACTGAGCATTGCATGCTCCAGCTTGAGGGGGAGTGTTGGAGTATAAGTTGTATGCGCCTATTGTATTGTAACAAGGTAAATGGATCTCGGAGGAGATCCATTTACCCTATCCAGTGTTTAGTCCCACATTGTCCAACGGTGGGACTTGGAGGCTCTGGAGAGGCTATATAAGGAGCCGCAGACCTCCTGTATCCATTGAGAAAAAGCAACGCAGAACACGCCCCTTTGAGGGCTTCTCTCGTGGTTTCATCCCGCTCCTCACGGAGTAGGGTTCCACGTAAAATCATTGTGTTTCCATGTTGATGTTTCTTGTTCTTATGCTCTGTTTTATCATTCCGCTTCCGATTTTCTAACAAAAGCCATAAGAATATACATGCTGAAGTTCACGATTGCTGGAGAAAACTGTAGGAATATCAATTTGTACTGTCACGATCACTAGAGGATGGAGGCTGCACTGACTCTCTCTTCGGAGAACTCGGAGAAATTGAGCCACTCAAACATAAAGTGCCTCGAACAATGGTGGAGTCGGGATCTGAATGGTAAAGTCTAAATCATAACCCTCTAGACAATACTCCCCCTTTCTCTCATACTTGTCGGAAAAAAAATGTTGCTTAACCAATTGGGAGAACAAGTGAAGCGGGGTCAAAATAAGAACATCCCCCGTTTTTTTTCCTTTTTTGGTATGACCTTTTTTCTGTATGGTAGCTTTTTTCACAATACACTTCTCAGTCTCTTTTTCAATCGGTCTTTTTTTGTTTCAAATGTCATCCATAATGGGCACAAAAGATTCACTATTTTTTTATAAGGTTATAGCAGGGCATATTTGGGCATATAGAAAGAAAGACATTTGCCTTCGAATAAAAGGCCAAGAGGGGTATGCCCTTTTTATCTTCAAATAGGCTTATCAACAGTAAAAAAACCCACATGTGTCACCCTATTCTTGCCACCATTAGGAGTAGGACGATATCATCACCACCGATGCTTGATTGGGAGAAGAGATTGTGCACAAGGAGAATGATCATGTTGAGAAGCAGTCTCCTGTGCAGAAAGAGGTGGTTTGGATGCTGGCAACGCGTGCAATTGCACACTGGTGGTTGATTGACCCGGATTTTATCCTTTTAATAATATTGAATTAACGATTTCATTGCAGTCAGATAAATTCGGATCGATCAAAAATTTAACCGCACGAATCGATGAATCGTCGAATTAATTAATGTGCGGTTTAATGTTTTTTAACCTGGACAAGCCCCAGGGTCAACTAAAGGAGGTAAAGGAACAACTTTGGTTCAGATTAGATGAATTAAATCACGGTTCTCCAAGTGGGATTTTTTTGTAATTTTTTATACAATAAAAAATGCAAATGCATGACCTTGGATGAACTAGGTTACTAAGAAAACATGCAACTTAGCCGAATTAATTTTAATACTAAATTAATCCAAATTCAGTCAAATTTTATTTTTCCTATAAACCTAATCCAACGATGAATGCAAAATGAATTTTTTTGAATTTTTGGATTTAAGACGCAACAATGAAAAATGAAAACTTTTTGGGGTTTTTATGCAATTCTTCATGCAAATGAAATGTAAAAAATATGAAGAAAATACTGGAAGTTAAACATGATGAAATGAAGATACAATAACTTTTCTGGAATTTTCTGACTGTTTATAATTTTTTATGATTTTTTTATTGAAAACAGAGTGACTGTGAGTATTTAATTTCTAATAAATCCGTGGAATCAAATTATCCAGAGAAAAAATTATCTCAAATAGATATTTTAATCAGAAATTCAGGAGAATTAAAATTTCTCAAAAATGGTCTTTGTGGATTTAATTAAAAATCATTTACCTAAATCACTAAGGAATTTATTTTATGCAAAAGGCAACTCTAATTTAGATGAAATTTGGATAGTAATTAAAATACAACTAGAGGCATCATCCACAATATTTTCACAATTTTTGGAGCAAGAAATGAACATGTGCGAATTTCAGAGCAAGAATGAGTAAAATATCACTGAATTTCCAACTCTGATTTTTAATAAATAATCCAATGCTCACAAAAATATAAATAAATAGCCAAAAGATAAAGATTTAAATGCTCTACAAAATGCTATTTTTTAATTAAAAAATGATTCAAAAATATTGTCCAAATTAATATGACAATGCAGGGGTGTCTTTGCAAAACTGTAAGTGGAATAAATGAACAAACTGTGCACGGGGACACTTTTGCAATTAACAGAACAAACGGGGCAGACTATGCAATTTTTACAACTAAAATAAAATAAATGAGAATGGACCTTCTTTTCTTTTCCCCCAAGCTAGGGCAAAAGGCACGAGCAGGAGTGGGCGGTGCTGGCGTTGTCGAGGGGCGGGCGGCGCGCCTGGCCGCGGGGCGCTGGAGCTTTACGCGCAGGGGCAGCGCGTAGGGGGTACGGCACGGGGGAGAGGGTTGGTGCCGCACGAGATGCGCAGGGGGGTCAGGACGTGTGTCGGTGCGATCTGCCGTAGGCATGCAGCTTGGCGAGGGCCGGAAGGAGGCAAAGTCGCGGAGTGGGCGGACAAAGTCGGCGGCTGCGACTATGGGGCAGCCGCTGCAGCATCCTTCGGCGGAAGACGGCAGGGGCAGCCGCTGGCCAGGGTTCTGGAGAAGGCGCCTGGTCGCTCGCGGCGAGTGGCGAGGCGGCCAGCCGCTAGGCGCGGGCGGTTGACGAGTGGACCTGGAGCGAGGGGTTGTCGCCTGGGGGCAAGAGGCGCGAGCCCGCGCAAGAGGAACTGAGGAGATGGCCGCAAGCGGACGGCTCGTGGCGACGCGCAGGTGGCGCGCTAGGGCACGCGGCAGCATGGAGCGGACGGGAGGCGCTGGCAGCGGGGCTGCAAGCCGGCCGCAGTTGGGAGGAGAGTGTGGCTGTGTGGCCACGGGCAAATCTGCTTGCTGGAGGTTTTTTTGTATCTTTTTAATTTTTTTGAAATTGTTTTATAAACAGAAATAAAAAATGAAATAAATGGTGGTGATGATGAATGGTTCGTGTGATGATATGATGACGAAATGCTGAACAAAAAAATTGTTTAGATAAAATAAAATAATAATGGAAAAGAGAGAGAGATACTTACCTAGGATTTCACCGGGTTTTAGAGCTACGATGTGCGGCTCCTGTCATCGCCTCGATCAGCTCCGGGCAGAATCGAAGCAAAGAAGTTGTACGAGCTTCGAGAAAACTCGTGACGGTGGTGCGAACCACCGGATCTCGCATTGAGGTTGTCGTCGCTCAACTCGTCTCCTACAGCAGTCACCTGAAGGTTAAAGGGGCTCGACCTCACTTCTCTCGACACGGCGAATGAGGCTCTGGTCGTCGCTCGAGAGTCGGTTGCGGCCCGATCTCTAGCAGTTCGTCGGGGGAAGCTTCTGGCACGGCAGAACTCGTCGTGGATCGCACCAGAGGTGGATCACCGTCTTCGCTCTCTCTCGCACTCAATCACTGTCACTGATGGGTAGATAGGAGCTCTAGGTTACCTCGTGCTAGGGCGGATAGGGCTGAAGTTGACCGGAGGCGGGGTATTTATAGAAAGAAGGTGGAGGTTCACGTGATGGCGGGAGTGGTTGGCGTGGGGTTTCTGGAGCGAGGAAGGGGGGATCATGGTGGTCGTGGCCTCTGGCGAAGATGAAGGGAGTGTGGGTTTCATCGTGGGGGTGTAGCCGGGTGGAGAAGGTGGCTGAGCTGGTGACGAAAATAGAAAGGGGGAGGAGGCGACGCAAGGTGGGTGACGTGCGCGAGGAAGGCGGCTGGAGGTGGAAGACGAGCTCTGGACCGTTGGATCTCGTGATCCAACTGCCCAGATTGAGGCGCTAAGGAACGGGTAGGATTAGATCCGGGGGTCGAGATCATAGGGCGCTAGGCATGACACGTGGCGATGAGATCTGGCGTAGGATCGGATGGTCAGGAATTGGAGTGGGATGAAAGGCACGGATGGAGGCGTTCTAGTGGCACATGGTGAACCACGTGGCACAAGGAGGTGGACACGGAAATGAGTGGTTGTGATGAGATCAGGGATGATGAATCGGACGGCTAGAATTACAGCAGAGATGAATGGCGCAGATTGAGGCATTAGGAGATGATCATGTGGTGTGGGCGATAACACGTGGCTGGCTGAGAAGAAGGAGTTGGCCGACGGTCTAGATGAGATCTAGGCCAAGATCAGACGGTTGTAAGCTGATGCGGCGTGAACGGTCGAGATCTGGAGGAAGGGGGGAAGATCTGACAGTGGGAAAAGAGGGACGTGTGGCGTGTGATGAGTAGGGCCGCGTGGCGCAACCAGAAGCCGCCACGTGGCCCAATCAGAATGGCTTAGGAAGGATGTGAAATAAGAAGGAGAGAATGGCCAAATTTAGAAAAATTCAAAACATGAAAGTTGTAGATCTCGATGAGATCTACAATTTTCATGTTGGCCAAAAACAGAAACGAGGTTGAATAAAGTAATAAAATACAAGGGTACAAATATACAAAAATATAGTATACAATGGGGGCCCAAAACCCAAGTTTTGCATACAAGTTCCGATTTAAATGAAATTAGTCTAATTCGAAGGTCTCTAAATGTATATTATTTTGAAAGTGAGTAGATTTAGATCGGAGGTTGTATGAGAGAGATGTGTGCATTCTAAGGTCTACAGTCTCCAACTTGGTTTGGGGTTTTATTTGTCAATTTTACAAGTTAGCATTTTTTGGTATTTTCCTTGTATTATTGTTAGTAATATATACAATATAGAGTGAATTTACGGGATTTGGGGTTAGTGTAAAATATATACATATAGGTGATTTTTACAAGTGGATTTGACTTCTTATTTCATGCAGATGTGAATGCTAAAATGCAGATGTTATCAGTGCATGCATGAATGCTAATTATGTAATATTGATGGAAATATACTCCTAATTACTCGGGAACAAGGCTCTATTTTCACTTTAAGAGTGATGAATCACAAATTCATTAACCTCCTATACTTAAACCTTGCTCGTCCCCGAGCAACTAAAATGAAATGCAAAAGTGAAATGATTTTGGGTTCCATACCAAGGTCATGAACAAAAGTTGAAAATGGAGCCTGACTCGACCTTTGGATTAATTGTGTCGTGGAACCTCATTGTGATCTGAACTTAAGACCTAACAGACTTCAAGTTCCACAAGTCTTATATTCAAGACGCCTTAATAGTTAGGTTAGAAAAAATCCTCAAACGCAAATTTCTAATGACTATGATTCTTACTTGTACTGTATAAGTGTAAAATAGCTCTCCACATCAGAAATGGCTAAGAAGCAGCCTCCTCTAACAAGGTAACTCTAATTCCTCGGTCCAGTAACTCTTTCCTTGAGGAGCGGGTATTCCCTTCTAAGTTTAAGTGCAACCAGCTCAAGAGGAGGGGGGTGGAGAAAAGAATGGCCGGTAGCCAGTGTAGCTACCTATCCCAGGATACCTGACCAGTTTAGCCAAGTCACCTAGCTGCAGATTTCTAGCTAATATACATACTCCGATAGGCATTTTATTTTCACTCGGGCCTGTCTTTTTTTTTGGAGTTTCTGCATTTTTTTTTCGAGTTATATCCAAGGTGCAGCATGTACATCAGGAGTTTTTCCTATTGAGCCAGTAGACTATCCCTCTTTTGAAGCATTATTGCAACCCACAACAACCCATCCTTAGATGTCAACACCACCAGACTAGGTTGAGATGCAATACCCTCCCTAGAGGAGGACGGATGTTTCCACCCGTGTGCAACTCCAAGCTAAAGATTTCTACCTCATCACCACCTCATTAGTGAAGAGCTATGTGCATTGTGTTTGTCCAAGTTAGGTCGTTGTCTATAAGAATCATGCGTGTGCACAAGATATTCTACTTAGACCAATCAAGTGACATGTGAACATAGACTTGCGGACTCAAAGAATTAAGTCACTTGACCTGAGAAATCTTAACTCCAATTCCTATAAGGTTCCTCTGAAATTAGGTGGATTAAGGTCAAATCAAATCCCTCCTCATCGTCTATTCATAACTTGGTTCAGAACCCACTAACTGTCCACTTTGCCTATGCAAGATATGCAGATGAGAAGTAGATGACATGCTATGTAGATGAATGAAATGCAAGACTCTTTTTTTCCATTCTTTTTAAATGCAGAGATGATATGCAAAAGTAAATAAGAAGCCTTTGATTTTTATTTTTGAATTTTCATTTTCATTTTCATTTTTCTCGCAAAATATACAAGAGTATTACAAATATACATGTATTTTACAAAAAAATTCTCAATTTTACCCACCCCGTAATTATTGTATATAATATATACAAAAATACGTGAAAGTACGAGCGATGGGTAAAGTATATATGTAATATATACACGCCCCCCTATACTTAGTGTGTGTTATGTCCTCAGAGCACAATAAGCGAGGAAGAAGACATAGCTCGTGCTAAGCGTAGGAGAGCTACAAGAACAAAAATGTATAGAAGTCGCCCTGCCCCCTATACTTGGGCTATGGCAGCCTAAGTGTAGAAGAAGATCAAAAATGAGGAGGACGAGGTCAAGAGGGGAAATGGAAGAGTATATATACATGATGGATATCAGTCCCCCCTATACTTAGGCTTTGGTCAGCCTAAGTATCGGACAGGAGTGAGTATGAGGACCGATGGGATCCTAGAGAATACACAGCGAATGGTGAAGAGACTCGGATCACTCTCCCCCCTATACTTAGGATCTGGCCATCCTAAGTATAGCCATAAATGGTGAAGAGACCGGGGCGAGTGATTCGAATCGCGGGAGGGAGGGAAAGAATATACAGGAAGGGCGAGTATATACAAGGATCACGATCTGAATCTTTTAGATGCTGCTGACTAGAGAACGAGTGTCTATATTGGCCCTGTTGGCCATGCCGGTACTGCTGCTGATGGGAAGGTGGTAGAGGAGAAAGACGAGCTCTGGACTGTTGGATCTCGTGATCCAATAGCCCAGATTGAGGCGCTAAGGAATGGGTAGGATTAGATTCGGGGGTCGAGATCGAAGGACGTTGGGCGTGACGCGTGGCGATGAGATCTGGCATAGAATCGGATGGTCAGGAAATGGAGTGGGATGAACGGCACGGATGGAGGCGATCTAGTGGCACATGGCGAACTACGTGGCGCAAGGAGGTGGAGGCGGAAATGAGTGGCTGTGATGAGATCTGGGATGATGAATCGGACGGCTGGAATCACAGCGGAGATGAATGACGCAGATTGAGGCGTTAGGAGATGATCGTGTGGTGTGGGCGATGACACGTGGTTGGCTGAGAAGAAGGCGTTGGTCGACAATCTAGATGAGATCTAGGCACAGATCAGACGGTTGTGAGCTGACGTGGCGTGAACGGCCGAGATCTGGAGGAAGGGGGGAAGATCTTACGGTGGAGAAAGAGGGGCGCGTGGCGCGTGATGAGTAGGGCTGGCCCAATTAGAATGGCTGAGGAAGGATGTGAAATAAGAGGGAGAAAATGGTCGAATTTAGAAAAACTCAAAACAAAAAAGTTGTAGACCTCGATGAGATCTACAAGTTTTATGTTGGCCAAAAACAGAAACGAGGTCGAATAAAGTAATAAAATACAAGGGTACAAATATACATACATATAGTATATAATGGAGGCCCAAAACCCAAGTGTTGCATACGAGCTCCGATTTAAATGAAATTGATCTCATTTTGAAGGTCTCTAAATGTATATTATTTTAAAAGTGAGTAGACCTAGATCGGAGGTTGTATGAGAGAGATATGGGCATTCTAAGGTCCATGGTCTCCAACTTGGTCTAGGGTTTTATTTGTCAATTTTACAAGTTGGCATTTTTTGGGTATTTTTCTTGTATTATTGTTAGTAATATATACAATATACAGTGAATTTATGGGATTTAGGGTTAGTGTAAAATATATACAGATGACTGATTTTTACAAGTGGATTTGGCTTCTTATTTCATGCAGATGTGAATGCTAAAATGTAGATGTTATCAGTGCATGCATGAATGCTAATTATGAAATATTGGTGGAATTATGCTCCTAATTACTTGAGAACAATGCTCTATTTTCAACTTTAAGGGTGATGAATCACATATTCATCAAAAATTTAACCGCACAAATCGATGAATCGTAGAATTAATTAATGTGCGATTTTATATTTTTTTAACCTGGGCAAGCCCCAAGGTCGACTCAAGGAGGCAAAGGAACAGCTTCAGTTCAAATTAGATGAATTAAATCACGGTTTTCCAAGCACGATTTTTTTGTAATTTTTTTATGCAATAAAAAATGCAAATGCACGACCATGGATGAACTATGTTACTAATAAAACATGCAACTTAGCCGAATAAAATTTAATACTAAATTAATCCAAATTCAGCCAAATTTTATTTTTCCTATAAACTTAATCCAACGATGAATGCAAAATGGATTTTTTTTGGAATTTTTGGATTTAAGACGCAACAATGAAAAATGCAAACTTTTTTGGGGCTTTTATGCAATTTTTCGTGCAAATGAAATGTAAAAATTACGAAAAATTTACTGGAAGTTAAACATGATGAAATGAAGATACAGTAATTTTTTTGGAATTTTTTGACTGTTTATGATTTTTTATGATTGTTTTACTGAAAACAGAGTGACTTTGAGTATTTAATTTCTAATAAATCCACGGAATCAAATTATCCAGAGAAAGAATTATCTCAAATAGATATTTTAATCAGGAATTCAGGAGAATTGAAATTTCTCAAAAATGTTCTTCGTGGATTTAATTAAAAAGCATTTACCTAAATCACTAAGGAATTTATTTTATGCAAAAGGCAACTCTAATTTAGATGAAATTTGGATAGTAACTAAAATACAACTAGAGGCACCATCCACAATTTATGGAGCAAGAAATGAACACGTGCGAATTTCAGAGCAAGAATGGGTAAAATATCACTGAATTTCCAACTCTAATTTTTAATAAATAATCCAATACTCACAAAAATATAAATAAATAGCCAAAAGATAAAGATTTAAACGCTCTACAAAATGTTATTTTTTAATAAAAAATGATACAAAAATATTGTCCAAATTAATATGACAATGCGGGGGTGTCTTTGCAAAACTGAAAGTGAAATAAATGAACAAACTGTGCACGGGGACACTTTTGCAATTAACAGAACAAACGGGGCAGACTATGCAAGTTTTACAACTAAAATAAAATAAATGGAAATGAACCTTTTCTTTTCCCGCAATCTAGGGCAAAAGGCACGAGCAGGAGTGGGCAAAAGGCACGGGCAGATTTGGCGTAGGATCGGATGGTCAGAAATTAGAGTGGGATGAACGGCATGGATGGAGGCGATCTAGTGGCACATGGTGAACCACGTGGCGCAAGGAGGTGGAGGCGGAAATGAGTGGTTGTGATGAGATCTGGGATGATGAATCGGACGGCTGGAATCACAGCGGAGATGAATGGCGCAAATTGAGGCGTTAGGAGATGATTGTGTGGTGTGGGCGATGACACGTGGCCGGCTGAGAAGAAGGCACTGGCCGACAGTCTAGATGAGATCTAGGCCCAGATCAAACGGTTGTGAGCTGACGTGGCGTGAACGGCAGAGATCTGGAGGAAGGGGGAAGATCTGACGGGTGGAGAAAGAAGGGCGTGTGGCGCGTGATGAGTAGGGTCGTGTGGCGCAACCAGAGGGCGTCACGTGGCCCAATCAGAATGGCTGAGGAATTATGTGAAATAAGAGGGAGAAAATGGTCAAATTTGGAAAAACTCAAAACATGAAAGTCTCGATGAGATCTACAAGTTTCATGTTGGCCAAAAACAGAAACGAGGTCGAATAAAGCAATAAAATACAAGGGTACAAATATACATAAATATAGTATACAATGGGGGCTCAAAACCCAAGTTTTGCATACGAGCTCCGATTTAAATGAAATTAGTCTCATTTTGAAGGTCTCTGAATGTATATTATTTTAAAAGTGAGTAGACCTAGATCGGAGGTTGTACGAGGTCCACGAACCTTAGATTTTTCTCGAACTTTGGAGATGATAATCTTCAAAACTTGTGCATATGCGCAAAACTATCCTTGAAATCTCACACTTTGGAAATCTCTTCTCGAATTTGAACAGCTATCGAATATTAATGGACAAGAATATAATCAAAGTAAACTCCAAGAACAAATACTAAAATCAAACCCACTCTAATACCATATAGAAAAAGTAATGTGAAAGCGATAATCAGATATAAAAAAATATGAAACAAGGAAGAACACATGGACTTGCATGGAACCCAACTTTCTAAGAAGCGGAATGAAACCATGGGAGAATCACCTCATAAGGTTGATATTCTATTCAACTATTTCTCAATAAGTACATATTGTATATGGCTCTTTACATAGTCCCACAATTATGGAAGGAAATTTCGCAATATATCGTCGATATATCGATATCGAGATGTGACCGATATGGCTACCAATATGGCGATATATCCAAGTTTTCAGGCATTTCCTTCATAGAAGAACGTCGACATGGGCAATATTTCAACGATATATAGCCGATATATCGTCGAAATATCGTATCGATACGATATCGAAATGATATCGATATCGATACGGCCTTACCTGCCCACAAATATAATCAAGTCCCAAAACTCTACAATGTGGGGCTAAACATGAGTACATGGTAACTTGATCATGAAGAAAGCCAATTATCCATCTACAGACAATCTCTAACATAACTGGACAAGTCTCTACAAATCCTCTTGCTTACTACCACATCCAATCATCCTACTCGCAAGTACATCCTAGAAGATAAGAAAAGAAGGGTCAAAACGGCATGACAGTTTTTTCCTTAATAATCTAACTAATAGACAATAAATAAATATATTTTGGTGAGCGAGTTCCAGGGTCCATATGGGGACTATATTCTAGCATAAGAAGAGGCTTAGGATTCATCTACCAGACAAAGGAAGGAATAGGGTCCAACATATTTAATTTGGATTTTAGCTTTTGATCTAAGCTCCAAATTAGATAAAAAGATATAATAGGCAATTGGTATAGTTGGCTTGTACTGCACTCCTTACTATGCTTGGTATTTTCCCCCTCCTTGTGGTTGGTCTCCAACCTTATTTCTACTCGTACTTAGGTGCTTACAGACATCCGTCAGTAGTTGACATAAGGTTCGAACTCACTTGAGATATACGGCTTATAGGCTTTCCTTGACAGACTTCGGAAGCTAGTAAAAGCAGGCCGCCTAAAGCATGCCAATCAAGAAAACGTCGATCATCAAATTCCAAGTGTGTTTTCCTGATATTATCCTTAGAATCTTAACTAAATCAAGCAATTATGCCTTTGAAAGCACATTTCTTGCCTTGATAAACTCATGTGCATGTAAAAGATTCTATGGATGCATGGAATGCACCAATTAAATCTCCATTTGTCTTGTGATAGAAGAATGTCTCTCAACGGCAATGATGTAGACTGACCAAGCGGAATGGTGTAATAAGATGTGAATTGTTCTCTGTCACCACAAGTATGATTAGATGCTTTGGAGTCCATTATCCATTCTGTAATATCATTGTTGTGTCATTTAGGGTAAAAGCATACCCAGTACTTAAGGTGCTTGTGAAAGCAACTGTGTCAGACAAAATTGGAGGGGTACTAGTAGTTAGTACTAGGGGTGTAAGAAAATTCTCAAGTTCGATATTCGCTCAGGTTCGGCTCGCTAAAAGTTCGATTCAGATTCGGTTCGGAAATAAACGAACCGAACCTGAACACATGTTTAGGCTCGATTAAATAAACGAACCGAACCTAAAAATCATAGGTTCGCTCAGGTTCGATTCGTTAAAAGCTCGATAAACATGCACATATACATATTTACAAATCCTTATCCGTATAAGTGGACTTATTTTGAGATGAGTAATTTCTATCCCAGGTAAGTGAATTTTGTCTAGAGATAACTAGATGTTTACTGGATAAGTAGGTTTTATCTCAGTATAAACTGTCCGAAAATAAATAGTCGCGTCGTGTTTACAACATCTATCATCTATGTGTCTAGTACTTTTCCCTTCTTTATCTTCAAATCAACAGAACAAGTACAAACATTACCTATTGAATATCTCCGCATTATTCTTATTCCTTATCCCCATCCGAATAGATGTAAAATATATTATAATTATACTTTTTTCTAAGAGACAAATCCGTATTAATCTAATTTTTTTCAAAAGATGAAGATCAGTTAGATATATTAGGCTCGATTAAATAAACGAACCGAACCTTAAAAATATAGGTTCGCTCAGGTTCGGTCCGTTTACACCCCTAGTTAGTACCAACTAAAGGATCCATAATTTCACTAAAATGGGAGACAATATCATTATACTTTCAATCAACAAGTGCAACAATGGTCTCAAATTGTTCAGCAACACGAAGAAAGGCAGTACGATCAAGTTTCTGATAAAACGTGTCCACAAAAGGCCCTACACAATAGCAATACATGCGCTGACGGCGAAGATGACCTCTTCCCAAGCCGTGGACACCATGTCCTTTGAAGTTAAACTCCCTCTACACATGACATCATCATAGTATGAGATGTAGGAATGGGAGGCATGGTGATTATGTTCAGATGGTTAAATGCCTCCTCCATGGGAGGGATATAGGAATCAGAAAGAAGCTAGTTGTGGGGTGCATCATATTGGGGATAAAGAACTGTGAGAAAAAAACCCACCATCATGGTGTCCCTGTAGAACAACTGCTAATCAATATTATTACTCGAGGGCATATGGTGTTTCTTGAACATGCCTCTCAGACTAGAATAAAAGTCATAGTGTAGACGACCATCATATTTTGTTGTGAAGATGCCCTACTAAAGTTGAAGAACCTTTGTCTCGTTATTCACATGAGAATATGTAGTGGCAAGAATATCCCACATTGTCTTAGTTGTGGGTTGATGTAGGATATCATCAGCTATTTCCGTCACAAGAGTACCAAAGATCAAACAGGAGCCCATGCGTTGTCCTGTTTCCATGAAGTGTTGCCTCCAGTCATGTCAAATGGTTCGAGTTTTGTCAGGATGTGCTCTCTGCTGTGGCTTTCCATGATGCTCATAAACCGCATCGCCCACAACTCATAGTTAGCCACATCCATGTTGACAATGGAACTTGGGTCTTTGAATGCACCAAATATGGGTGTAACCGAACCGAACCCGAGCAAACCTACCCAGGTTCGATTTGGTCGTTAGCATTTTTAAAGGTCCGGGTTCGGTTCGGTTCGAAAAATAAGAATGGTGTTCAGGTTTGATTTGGCACGATCTCAATTCGTGAAGGTTCGACCAATTCATTTAAGGTTCGATTTTAGAATAAAACATTAAATAATATCCATTTCAGCAACTGGAGGCTGTCAAACAGCAGCATCTTGAAGTTTCTCCAAGTCAGTATCAACAGCAACAAGATGGGATAAGTAGAAAGACCAATTACTACAAATCTTGAAGATTTAGATAATGAGACTAATATTTTAAAACAACTGGGAGAAAAAAATCAGGCTTCGTCAAAACGATCATGTAGGGAACAGGATGTATGTGCAGAATTAGAGCATAACCTTTCCCATTACTTTTGTCTACGTTTTAGAGCTGATGGATTGGATTTAAATGATCGAATTTGACTTAGACTGCCCCAAAATCAGCAAGGTGGATGGCAAGGAAAGACACCATACGCTGTGCAGAGGCACGAAATCCCATACGGGGGTACCCCAACGCAAGACTGTTGGGCGCAGCAAGAAGTCCGCACAAGATGGTCGCAAAGGTTACGGAAGGAGTTGTTGGTGGCAGGGGTGCTGAGCACCGATGGGAGATGGCGATGGGGACCGCAGGTCTGGCGATGGCGATTAAGGCCACCGGTGGTGGCTTCCAAGAGGCATCGTTGGGCCTTACCTGATTGGTGTGGGAAGCCGTTAATCATCACATGGTTGTGAGGAAAGATGGGAGGAAACGTGCAAGCATGTGACTGTGCGAGAAAGAGGGGAGACAGCGGGTGGGGATTAAGGTACAAGAAGATACCAGAGCTTTGGCCCAAAATCGTCGCTCTGATACATGCAACGAGAAAGGAATGACTTGATATTATGAAACCATACGGCTCCTTTATATAGAGGAGAAATCCCGTAGGGAAATACAAGAAAAAGGAAATACATAGAAAAGAAAATAACACATGAAAGAAATAAAATAATAAATATTTCCTGTAACTATGACTAGACACTCAATCTGAAAACCTAGTAGTATTCAGGCTTCGAGTAGATTCTTAGATGGTGATAAAACACACTGAATGAAGAAATAAAAAATCGATCTAATTGGGAAATAAACTTTAGACTCTTCTATGTCATTTTTGGGTTATTCTAATTCTATATATGGATAAGTAGAAAGAGATATTATGTGCCAATTAAACTAGTGACTATATGATCTCATTTTGAATATATTTTCTATGGACTAAAAATTCAAGTAAAGCCAAGGTAAAATGTCATTTGAAAGATGTAGTAGAAATCTACGTGTGACTCGAAGAGCATCACCATATATGGATTCTTACATCCACCATTATCTATATGAATGAAAATGTTATTGGTTTGACATAGTTTGTTATGCCCCATAACGCCTTAATTTATGGGGTAGTAAGTAAATATTACCTCATTGCAAGTCGAGCAAAAAATATTGATTTTTTTTATCAATTAGGAGGAAGAATAAGTTGAAACAACTTTGTTTGTATATTTTTATTTAATTTGATTGTTGATCTCAAAAATTTTGTTTTGTTGATCTCAAAAAAAATTCTTTTGCATATTTATACATTATATATTATTTGTTCAGTGTTTTCCTGATTTTAGAGTTTATTTTACTTATATTAGTTACTTATATAAAAAACAACTTAAACTATTTTTAAACAAATTAATTTATATATGTTGTAAAGCATCAATTAACATATCATTTGAAATGAATTGAATTTGAATATTCGAAAATCAAAATGAATCAAACTTAAATTCAAATTAGCAAATTCGTTGAAAATCCGATTCGAGTTTGGATTCGAAACTTTTCAAATGAATTAAACATGAATCCAGATAGACTCAAAGGAATTCGATTCGTTTCGCACACCTATGGGGGTGATCCGAGCACGAATGAGGTTTACCAGAAACATAAGATAACTAAAACATCTCCAGTAACTCTTCTAAGACTAAACAACGATTGATCCGAGATCGCAAAGAATTTCTCCTCCAATATATCTCCAGTTGGATGCATCTATGCATGCCAAACCCATTCGATCTACGTCAATTGCAAACGTAGAGAATCTGAATCAGGCCCCACCTCTAGCCTGAGGATAATCAACAACCAAAAGCAAAATATCCAAATCTCTACAAACAAGTCACAACTGTGGGAAATGGTCCCTCACACGTCTCAACTCTTCTCATAGTTCAAGCAATTGCACCGATCATGTAAGCCGATAAATGTTGGTCCCTCTCACTCCACGTTATTTAGAGTACATTTGAGTACCACCATAAGAATAAGATACTCGGGAAGCACCCTTCTCACTTCATCGCATACCGACTGTAAATTATCTCTTAACTTTTTAATAAATTGGGGCGAGCACCCTCGAGTGCGTCCCCCGCTTTTAAGCGTCAAAAAAAAGATACTCGGGAAGCAATCTTCGCATCCATGTATTTGATGTCTCCATTTCCGCCCCATAATAATACTATTAGAGAACGTAACATGTGGGTAATTGGATCTCACCAAGATCCAATTACCCCACTCAAGTTTAGTCCTACGTGGATGAGCGGTGGGACCCCGGTTTGTCTGAGGGGCTATATAAGGAGCCCCTCACCCTTGTACTCATAGAGAATTATAATAGATTATCCAGCCCCTTTGAGGGCTTCTCCCGTGATTTCATCCCGCTCCTTAGAGAGTAGGGTCCCACGTTAAATCCTTGTTCTTCATGTTTATCTTTCTTGTTTTATCGATTCCGCTTCCGTATCTCAGATTTCAGCATGGTATCAGAGCAGTTCGATTTTGGCTTTATCTTCGAGATTCAATTTTTTTCCTTCATATCCTCTAAAGTATGGTTACTTTTCGAGAAAGCTAGGGTTTTAGAATCAAGCTCCCCAACGAGTTCATGTATGGTTACTTTGAAGGGAGATGGGTTCCCTAGAACCCCAATCGCAAAGGCGGTGCCGCCCCTCCCATCTCCAAGAGCACCTCCGAAGGGCATGAACCTCCCATATTGTAAGACGGTAACTCCCTATTTCAGATCGTGACCCCCAAAAAGCATCTTCTCCGTCGGCGCTTTCTCCACCCGGCTCCCCAATCCCCACACAAGGAACCGGGAAGCCCCCACTGCCTCTGCCTCGTGGCGCAGTTGAAATCTCCAAGCGACATCGGTGCTGTAGCCCCACCATCTTCTTCGAGCACGCGATCTATCGCGCATCTCCCTGCACAGAGGGGGAGAGATCGATGAAGAACGTGGCCCTAGCAGAAATTATATGCGGTGATGGTGCAGCACTTTGTGAGTTCTGGTGAATCCCCCCCCCCCATGACCCTCCGTCACGCATCATCAAGCAATGGGAGGGGACCACTCCACACGCCTCTCCATCACCCTCCTTCCCACCGCGCTCGCAAGCAGTAGGCATCGCCGGCGCTGCCCCTTCTGATCCTGCTCCCTAGCGGCACGAGAGCAGTCCATCTTGAGATGGGCTCCCAGTTTGGGAACCCTAGCAACACGCTAGAAAAAGGGGATCGACAGCCCCTCTTATTAAAAAAAATATTTTTTGGCCGCATATTCTAAAAAATGATAGAGAGAGATAAAAAGGGGGTCCAGTCTACAATATTTTTGGCCCAAGATTGAGCCGAGTTTTAAATAAATTGAGAATTTTTTTGGAAAAAAAGGCACGTACAAAAAAGAGAGAGAGAAAAGGCATACACAAGTCAAAAAAATTGGGCTGAGTTTCAAAAAAATGAGATTTTCTTTTAGAAAAAGGCGTGTACAAAAAAAAAGAAAAAGAAAAGAAAAGTTGTACGCAAGTTCTAAAAAAATTGCAAAAAAACTAGAAGAGGAAAAGCCATCAAAAATGTTGAACGCCTTAAAAAAGGAAAAAAAGAGGAGAATAAGCAAAAAAATCATTTCTTTCTCCCAACTTGATGCTATATGCTCTTTATTCTATCAAGTATGGGAGAAAGGGGGAGTAAGAGATGTATTCTTCACAATTTCTATTGTCTGACCACGACTGACAGACCGGCACTTCATATTTCGTTGATCATCCGCCTTCACCGAGCATCAAATTCTTCACCAGGGTGTATATTTCATCTTTTACGACTCGATCAGTTCCGCGCGCTGGACTTCTTCTGCAGCGATTCTTCTCCATGCACAACAGAGGTATGTTCCGGTGACCTGCAGGCACGACAGAGATACGTTTCAGTGACCTAATATCGCAGCGGTTCTACAGGCATGACAGAGATACGTTCCGATGACCTGAAAGCCGCAGACCTGTCCTCGTGTGAGGTCTTCTACCAGCAGCGGATATGTGTTCTTCTTGTGATGTATCGTGTGAAGATGTCATGTGTTATAAACCTTCTTTCCATTGCAAGCTGCAGCTTTCTCAGCTCCAGCTTAAGGGGGAGTGTTAGAGAATGTAATAGTGGGTAATTGGATCTCACCAAGATCCAATTACCCCACTCAAGTTTAGTCCCACATGGAAGAGGCGGTGGGACTCCGGTGTGTCTGAGGGGCTATATAAGGGGCCCCTCACCCCATGTACTCGTTGAAAATTCTAATAGAATATCTAGCCCCTTTGAGGGTTTCTCATGTGGTTTCATCCCGCTGGGAGTAGGGTTCCATGTTAAATTCTTGTTCTGCATGTTTATCTTTCTTGTTTTATCTATTCCGCTTCCGCTTCTCAGATTTCAACAAATACCACTAGTTAATCCCACAAATTCGACCTACTAAAATCCTTAAAACTTGAACCCAAAATGATCTTCGAACTATAGCCCGCAATCATTGAGTTCAATTTCTTGCAAGCAAACAACATGCACAAGCCAAGATACAAGAAATGAGACCACTGTCAAGCGCTTATCAGGTTGCCCCAGCCCCCTAACATTCCTTAAGATCACCTTCCTTTATCAAACAAGATGTCTTCCATGCTAGCTTCAGTCACCCAACTTGCCAAGGAGCAGCGCAACTCATCTGACTCCATCGACTCTTGTGCCACATCTATCGGCATTGGAATAACCACGACGACAATACTTGTTGATCCCTCAAGATCACTGCCATCCCACCAATTTAAAGGGTTCGCATCACCCACCAAGACTCTTCCATATGACACAGCATCCTCAAGAAAACAACCTTCACCCCAATCGAGATTCACATCACCCTACTCTTGCAGCCAATCCTTTTAACCCTCTTCTCCAACATTCTTCCCCTATCTTCAACATCCTCTTTTAAATACCATACTCCCTCGTTGCTACAGAAGGTAAAGACCACTAACCCTGCTTTATCACCTCTAATTTACCCAAAAGAATCTTACCACATCATCGAGGTGGGAGATCGAGTAATACACCCTAGGCCCCATCTTTAATCACCATCGCCGCCTCCATTAAGGAGGATTTAGAAGTAGCCTCCGTGTTCTAGTCAAAATGGAGATGAGATGATTCCCAACTAAACGAGATGACCAGGAACCATGCATGAGGGACCCGCAAACGGCAACACTGACTCAATGGACTTCTCACCATCGGATCCGTTCCTATAAGACCACCAGGTCTAGGGCTCGAATCCAAATACATGGTGCACTTAAAAGGACATTACCTATGAATCTTCTACATTGCAATAACCCTGTATTCCTAAACCGTGTCGTGTACCCCACACCATAGACCACATTGGATAGCGATGATGCCAAAATATTTCCTCCTCCACAATCAATGGCCTTAACTCCCCTCTGGCTAATGTGGCAATTGACGATGTAACCATCGCACCTCTCATGTCCACTCCCTCCACCTCGCGGTAGGGCATCCGTGTGGTTTTCGGCGATGACGCAAAGAGTTAATACACCTCAGAGACCCCAAGAGATAACATCATGTGGCCAACTACGAGGCGGGGAGGGGATAACACGTCCATTACCTCACCTAACTAGAGCCAATCAAGGACGACCGCCATAAGAACTCCAGCTGATGTTGCTGCCTCTCTAAGAGCAACGAAGTTCCCACAACTCAGGGAGGGCCCTCGAGATCATAAGAGCCTACAACAATCATGTAGCTCTGCCCCATATTGGATGCATAAACTCAGGCCCTTCACTATGCAACCTTTTTTATAGGGTCAACCTCCCTCTCAAGATATGGTCCTCCCAGCCTTCTACGACCCGCATGCACAATGTATTGATTTGTCGATCTTCATCGCATCTCCTATGAACGAGGACCCAAAAAGTAGCT
The DNA here is from genome assembly GCA_037367405.1 of Ottelia alismoides. Lineage (NCBI taxonomy): Eukaryota > Viridiplantae > Streptophyta > Magnoliopsida > Alismatales > Hydrocharitaceae > Ottelia > Ottelia alismoides. Next base: position 365,117 of record JAZKJV010000914.1, on the reverse strand, counting down.
GTAAGTCCATGTCACCTTCATAACAATCTTGACGTACCCCTTAGAGACCAAAAATCCACTTCTCAAATCCGCAAGCGCATCTTCCTCTGGATTCTTGGCTTCCATGATCCCTTCGTCTGTAGACCAACGCTCTACATTAAAAGCATAATACATCACGCTCACACGTTTTCACAATATGATCTTCTCCTCTACACTTGAAGCAACATGATCTCATCGAGGCAACATCAACAACCGCCACTTGTGGTGCCTCTTCACATAAGACCAAGATCACATACATTTTTAACCAACATGCCCGGCCTCCTCTACGTCCCCCATTAATGAATCTCTCCCTTGTTGGCTTTATCATCTTCTTTCGTCAACAACACTTTCTAGAAAATATTTTTTTAGGAAAAAAAAGGCGGCATCCCAAGTTGGGACTCACCTCAATGTGAATGTGTATATATAAAAAATATCAAAATTTGGGTATTACATCATACCACATTTGCCATGATATACAAAGCGCCCTACAATGTCCCATTATATTTTCGATATGAATCGGGATGGATATGCTCTCCCTCCTATATCCATAACACCAGTCCTCATCAACCGCCAACCTCATCATCATTGTTAATGCATCGGCCACAATCACAAAGAGAAGCGGAGTTAGTAGACATCCATGCTTGATTCCTCTCTGTGACCGAAAGAAACCTCCTTCCAGAAAAGATATAAAAAACATATATGCATTCTTCCCCCCTCCCCTGTCTATCATAACTTGAAGCCTCCCATTTGACCATTCTAATGCTATATTGTATTCTACAGTGGACGTGAGAATAGGAGGAAGAGGGACAAGTAGGGGTTCTATTCGGGGGGGGGGGGTGCAATCTTGAAAGGTGTACATCAAAAATTCTAACCAATCACAAGCAATACGTATAAAGCCAAGACTCACAAGGGGGTAACAACATTTTTGGCATAAAAGCATTCCCCTTGAAATATCGACACACTCGGACATTCCTCGATAGCCATAATATTCACATAAACGCATTTCCTAGCTGGTGGATTGGTGACAACAAATATCGACCACATTACCTTTGATTGATCCTACATTAGATAAATTTACTAAATGCAGCTTTGTTAAATGAATTTCACCAATGACATTCAAGATATTATGAAATAGGCACACATAACGGCAAAGAGAGACGTCCTGGAACATTCATGGTTATTTAATGTAGTCTTAAGACCAAAAGTCCACGGAAGGAGAATGTTGTGCTTAATGGCTTGGGCATAGAATGATAGTGGTGTAATCAATTATAATAGCTAAACTTGTAATCAATTCTTAATAACATGTATGCAGTCTCCACTAGAGAACTTTTAATTTTCCAAAATTTAAAAATAAAACAATAATAAGAAGCAAGTAAAATTATAATATAAAGAAATGTAAAGTAAGAAGAAAGAAAACACCAACCATAAGAGGGGAAAGACAGCTAACCTAAGGTGCCTTTTCCCCAGTTGCCCAGATATGAGCTCACTGTTGCGGAAGTAAACAAACCCATCATTAGGGCACATTGTTTCTTGGTATGCATTACAAGACCCACAATTTTTTTCCTTCAAGGAAAAATTCAGAACACCCGTGTTCGAGCATTAGGCCGTACGAGAACGTTAAATATTTGTTTACCAGTCCAAAGCTCTATTGGCTGCAGAACAGACAAGAGAAAAACAAACATAAGACATTCTACACAAAAATATCACTATCAAGGACAGCAAGATCACATAAAGAATGTGAAGGAAATTAAAAACGGTTTCATTGAAAATATACAATATATTCACTTTAGATGTTTTCGTTTTCTGTATGTATGAATCCGACCAGATCCTTAACTACTCCTTGGAGAAACAAAATCTTTTTAGTAGCTGCAAGTTGCATATTCCCATAATTTTAATTCGAACCCCTAAAACTACTATAATTGTTACATACAAGTGAAGTCTCAACAACAATATTCTAAGATGGTCATCATCCTTTCTCTTCCCAGGATGTCAGATGAAAACGTACGAAATCCATTAGGAAACCCAGATGAATTGTCCCCATTGCCGCAACTGAAATAAACCTATCTCTTGTGGTCAACAAGTAAAAAAGGCAAATCACAAACTCCCATCTCCCAGACAATCACAGACGTTCATGAATGAGCATACACACATGGAATCTTTTTTAAGGACATGCACACTTGTCCTCAACACAGAGGCCCATACATAATTGCACCTCACACACACACATGTGCACACTCGCACACCCGAGCCCTTACGCACGCAGCCATGCTTATACACACATTTCTTAGAATTAGTATTTTTTAAATGTGTTTTTGATGATATATTTACTGTGTTCAAGCTTTCTTACATTTATTTTTACTCTTGCTGTATTTGCTTCACGTACACTTTTTACTGCATGTTGTTAACCAACTTAGTACTTGAAGAACTTCCAGAACCCAGTTGTCAAGAGTAATATTTAGCTTTCCACATGGAAGAGTAACTAGTGCAGTTATGATGTCACCAAATGCTCAGGAATACAGTTTACAGCTTTCTGCCTGCATTACAGATAAAGGATATCGTGGTCATGACATCATCATTTCATTAACTGTTCTACTCTTATTCTAGTGAGGTGAACAACATTACAATTCCATGTTTTGATTAAATTAATATCTGGTTTATGATATTCAGTGAGCACATTTGCAGTTGAAAATAACACTACTAATAAATTCCTCATAAGCACATGGTACATGAGTTGAACCATTTCTTGCGTCTATTAGAGTCACTGAGTTTGATCTGGCATGGGAGAATGACTTGAAAATTTCTCAACCAACCATAACAGCTAGAAGATAATCATGTGACAGAAAGATCACAATTACTTCTTGAAAATTTAGGGAAGAAAATATGGATGATAAGGTATCTCATGATAGGAGTTCAATTCTTATCCCCAATGACAGACAGGGGCAAAGCCAGAAATTTCTAACCGGTGGGCCAAAATATGGTATGTAAATAGTTGAAAAAAAAATACTACAATTAAGTTACAGTATTTGGAAAACGATGGATGGATGGAGTCTAAGAAAAGCATAAATAGTGATTAGTTGTCAATACTAAGAAAATTATTAACAAATTTGCTTCGAGTCAATACGAACAATATTACCATTAAATGACTCATTTTGTTATTAGAATCTGTCAATAGATACATTTTATTATTGGGGTGGTTGCATATCACATAGAATATTATTGTCATATATATTCTCATGTATGATAGGGCTTCATCTTGTGTAAGGATATAGTCTGGGAAGACTGACTATTTTGACAACTACATTGGTCTGCATCAAGGTTCAACTTTGAGTACATTCCTTTTTGCTTTGATTATAGACGAGTTGACATGTCACGTTCAGGATGAGATACCTTGGTGTATATTATTTGTTGATGATATTGTGTTGATTGATGAGACCAGAGATGGAGTAAATGAGAAGCTTGAGGTATGGAGACAATCATTGGAGACTAAAGGACGTCGTATTAGTAAGGGCTAAGACTGAATATATGGAGTGCACTTTTGATGGAAGCAATGGTGAAGGAATCGAGGTGATTGGTCATGATAACATTCAGAAAAGAAGAAAATCTTTTAGATACTTGACATTTATTTTGCAACATGATGGGGAAATTGATGGAGATGTTAGAAATGGAATAAATGTCGGTTGGCTAAAGTAGAGAGGAGCCTCTACTATTCTTTGTGATAAGAAAATTCCTTTGAAAATCAAAGGAATGTTTTACAAAGCAACTGTGAGACCTGCTATGCTCTATAGATCTTAATGTTGGCATGTGAACCATAGACATGTGCAGAGAATGTGATGCAGAACGGAAATTTTGGCGCGTCGACGAAAATTAAAATAATTGAACAGTGGATTTTGTGGAGAAAATAGAGGGGTTGAGGAGAAGAAAGCTCGTCGGGAGCACGAGGGATTAGGGAGGAGAACGTGGAGATCACGCGTGGGGAGAGGGAGAGAGAGGAGAGGAGACAGAGATAAAAATCTCACATTTTCAATCAAACTGAACTGTCTAACACAATAGGCCTTCATCCCTTTATATAGGAGGGATGAGGTTACAAAAATAGCAACTAATTCAAATTCTAACTAATTATCCTAAATTGACTCTAACTAATTAACCGACTAACTACCTAATTTGAAATTCAAAATAAAGCTAATTGAGATCACACGCGATCTCTTTATTTAAATAACAAAATGCGACAACATAATTAATAAATGCAGCCCTATATTTTGATTCCACGCTGCATCAACTCTCCTCCGCTTTTAAAAATTCGTCTCCCGACGAATTGCTCGATCTTCGTTCCCTCGGCGGAAAATAATTCGATGTCGAAACCATAATTCCAAACTCCCCATTTTGATCCTTTTCCATGTTACGTTTGTAGTTTCTTTTCAGTGAGGGGCATGGTTGCAAATGTTCTACCCCTTCACTTAAAAAGATCCCATAGCATGATATGTCTTCCAATTGGCCCCATTGATAAATAATTTTGGGAGGAGGGGGCTTCCCGTAAGTTTTCCAAAAGATGTCACCCCTCAATTTACGGAATCCGATTGAGGAGGCATTCCTCATCGTTAGGGTTCCTTCTCCTTTTATACGGCGGCAGCGGCAAGACGGGAGGGGAGGGCATAGGCGGTGGCAGGGGCTTGGACGGGATGGCCACGGGCGAGGCCGTCGAGTTTGTCTGTGGTCGTGGCAGAGGATAGATGCCGGGCCGCAAGGGAGGTGTGGGTGCGGTGACGAGGAGGGTGTTGGTGGGAGGGGTAGTGGCGATGGGGAGGCGGGGTCGTGGCGAGTAGTGCGCGGGAAGGAGGGGAGCTTGGGATGGGGCGAGGCGAGGGAGGGAGGGAGGCGTAGTATGGGAAGGCAGCACGGTGGAGGCACGCAGTGACAGCGGCCTGGGTAGGGAGAGCTGAGGAGAGAAGGGGGGTGGGGAAGATGGCTGGTGGCACGGGAAGGGGAAAGGCGACGGAGGGGAGGGGTTAGGGTTAGGGGGAGGGGAACGCAGCACGGGGATAGGGGAGGGGTTGGTTGCGGAAACGAGAGGGCTTCGGGGATGAGGACTGGGGGTGTGGGGGTCGAGGGAGGGGAAGACTGCGGCGATGTTGGGTCTGCGGCGGGTTTTGCGGGCGGCGGTGGCGACGTGGATGGGGCTGGGACTGGGATTGTGGTCGAGGAGGAAGGCAGGGGAGGTACCTGGGGTAGTTTGGGCAGTGCCGGGACGGTCGGAGGGGTGATGGAATCGATTCCGGTGGCGGAATCAGATCTGGGATGTGCTGGACAGCGGGCGAATCTTCCTCCACAGCGAGGTTTTCTTCGTCATAACTTGGGACAGCGGCTTCGGTGGTTGGAGGCTTTGATAGGTCGCACATAGCCTTGAGATTAGCCATTATCTCTCGACCTTTGGACTGGAACTCTTGATATCTGGATTGGAAATATTGATCTTGGGACTCAAAATCTCGCCATTTGGTTCGGAAATCTTCTTCGGCTCGCTTTTTACGCTCCAACGAATGATGGTGTTTCGTCGCATGTCGGTGTGAGCATCTGGACGGATCGTCAGATCATGAGGACGATCTGTAGGCCATGCTCTGATACCAATTGATGCAGAACGGAAATTTTGGCGCGTCGACGAAAATTAAAATAATTGAACGGTGGATTTTGTGGAGAAAATAGAGGGGTTGAGAAAGCTCGTCGGGAGCACGACGGATTAGGGAGGAGAACGTGGAGATCACGCGTGGGGAGAGGGAGAGAGAGGAGAGGAGACAGAGATAAAAATCTCAAATTTTCAATCAAATTGAACTGTCTAACACAATAGGCCTTCATCCCTTTATATAAGAGGGATGAGGTTACAAAAATAGCAACTAATTCAAATTCCAACTAATTATCCTAAATTGACTCTAACTAATTAACCGACTAACTACCTAATTTGAAATTCAAAATAAAGCTAATTGAGATCACACGCGATCTCTTTATTTAAATAAAAAATGCGACGACATAATTAATAAATGCAGCCATATATTTTGATTCCACGCTGCATCAGAATGGCAGTAGCAAAAACGAAAATTTTAAGGTGGATGTGTGGATACACACGTAAAGATCGGATTCAGAATGATGCCATCAGAAGGAAAGTTGGTGTAGCTCCGATCAAGGATAAGATGCGAGAAAATCTCTTAAGGTGGTTTGACCATTTGCAAAGGAGGTCAGTTGATGCACCGGTGAGGAGATGTGAGTTTTGGGATGTTGAGCCGGCTAAGAGAGGGCGAGGAACGCCCAAGAAGTGTTGGAATGAGACTATACGAAGGAATCTTAGTTTTTTTTATCTAAGCCTGAGAATGACCCAAGATAGATCTGAATGGAGTCAAAGAATCCATGTAGCCGACCCTACTTAATGTGGGAAAAGGCATTGTTGTTGTTGTTGATATTCTCATGTACCATAGCTCCAATCACTATTGTAAAAGTCCCCGGACTGACCCAACTAGTAGGTCCGACTATTCTAGTCGGTGGGGTGGCCGACCGAGTATTGACTAATTCCGACTAGGCCGAGTAGTCGATCGATTTTTGCTTGTTGATACCATATTCTTTTACCTTTTTAAAAGCAAACTTATTGTAATATGCTTAATGTTTTATTTAAATTCAATTACTTCGTTTCTTTCAATATGATAATATAAAAAATGTACAAATATTTGTAAATATATAAGAATATATGTATAAAATAATTTATATATTTAAAATAATTAAAAAAATCAAAATCGATTAGAGCCCGACTAAATCCGATTAGTCATCCGACTTCCAATTAATCCTTAATCAGTGACCCAACCGACCGAGTACCGACTACCGATTTTTACAACCTTGGCTCCAATAGTGGACAAGATGAGAGAAAACCACTTAAGATGGTTTGGCCATTTGCAAAGGATATCGGTAGATGCACCGATTAGAAGATGTGAGATTTGGGATGTTGAGACGACGAAGAGAGGACGAGGAAGGCCCAAGAAGTATTGGAAGAAGACTATTCAAAGGAATTTTAGTTATTTGGATCTAAGCCTAAAGATAGATCTGAATGGAGGTAAAGAATCCATGTAGTCGCGACCCTAGTTAATGTGGGAAAAGGCTTTGCTATTGTTGGTGTATATACTCGCACATAAGCTGATGCAATTGTAACTCATGGTCTAAATTGTAATAGAGATGTGTATGAAACCATAGATAGCATATAATAGAAATTATAAATTCTGAGGATCAATTCAACATTAAATAAATTAAATAGCATCATAAATCTTAATATCACTACATCCAAAAAAACATATTTAGCCCCAGACTGTCGAAGGCAAACCATCTTGTGTTGCATAGATGGAGGAGTCGAGTTTTGGCGGGGATATTGTGCTGGTGAAAATAGTTGATTCTAGAGGTTTCAAGGTGATGAAAAGGGATTATCACATTGCACCGAGTTAAGATTTTTCACAACTGTGCACGTTATTACCACAAACTCGCAAGAGCAACAATGGGATTCAACTTTTAAAGACTAGCATGCCTTCAGTAAAAGTTGTAAGTTGCAACATCAAAGGAGGATAGAAACCCAAAAAAGAAATAGCATCGGAGAATTGGGGGGAGTGAGGGAGCCATGACAAGATTTGCACCCCATAATTCTGGGATTTGAAGGAGAATTTCCGAGGAAGGATTCAGGTGGGCACAATACACGTAATATCTAATTTGGGAGGGGGGGCACGACCATTACCTGCCCCATCTTCCCCCTGCCCCTGGTCATAAATCAGGTAATTGATAAATTTGTAATAAGATCAATAATAAATAAGTTTGATGTAAATGAATTCATATTAGTGCTCTTGTTTATAAAAAATAATAATATTTAGTGCTCTTGAAAAACAACATAATGAACTTCCTGTCCAAAATAAATATCCAGAGATTAGCTCAACGTGATAATAATATCCCTCCAAAATACAACATGATGGTAAATTCACTAGAAAATTCCCTCCAAACTCAACCATATTAAAACCATTTAAAAGAAACAAAGATGAGGGCAAATAAGTCATTCTACATTTTAATTCCAGCATGTCAAACAAACAGAAAAAACTATACAGGGGTTAGTTAGCTCAACTTCTAATCCCCAGATCTACTTAACATCAATTCAGGTTAATCAAACCCCCATTTTCTGACCCCTTCATCAAATTAGCGTTTAGAGAGTGTCCCTTCCATCAAAATACTATCGCACAGTCATCTCTCCATTGCACCTAACAATTGAATTTGTAGATGACTCAATGCCCGAGCACCTTTTGTGCAACAAGCCATTGGCCCGTAAAATGGGACTGACCGCTAGTCATATAGCTCACTAACAAAGAAACTGAGCAACAAATAGTGCCCAAATATGTCATGGTTCAGAATCCGTTTTCTAAATCCCCTCTCTTTTGCATCCCCTCGACTTCTCCTTCCCTTGGTTCACGTAGGGGATGAGTCTTCCCCACTATATATACATGTAAAACGACAAGATACTCCCACTTTCTTGTGTAGAGTACTTAGTCCCAAATGCAGGGGTCTTAAAAATACAGATAATCAAAACCATGTGCGTCTTCTCATATTCAATCATTTGGTCCAACATCAATGCAGAAATACAGCACAGCAGCATAAACAGGCAAAACTTCTAGCATCATAATTTGAACGACGGTTAGTCAGTTAGTAAAGCTATAAAAGCTTCTCACCTTCATCAAAGCAGGGGTTGGTAGATCAATCGACTCCATAGCATCACCCAAATAAGAACACATCAGACAGAATGAAGCACGGTCATAGAAAGTATCTTTCCTTGTGATAAGATAAGAAGACGTTAAAAAGTCTTGTGTGGAAGCCACCAAAATCTGCCCACTTTTAGGAGTACAAAGATTATTTTGAACCTGTAAACAATTTAGCAAGTACACCTCATAAGTTCATGTAGGGAAAAATCCCAAAAGTACTAAGAAATAACATGGAATTTTGTTTTTTGCCAACACAAAACCATGCAAAGTAGCATGTACATCGAGCCAACCATAGAAAGGAACTAGAATATCTCTATTTATCACAGTAACAAAACTCATAGATTCCAAACAATGCAACAGAAGTTTCAATTACAAAATTAAATTCATATTCATATTGTCATAATCGACTTTTTTTAAGAATAAAGGTGACATCCTGAGATGGGATTCACCGCAAAGTCATTAGATTAAAATAGGCTACATGTGCCAGCACAAATTATATATTATGAACAAAATTTGTAAAATATAAGAGAAAACTAAAACGCAGAAATAGAATAAGAGCTCTCCCAAATTTAGCCTTCAAATCCTCGGGAAATCAGAAGCGATACCAATGCTACACCCAACAAAAATCTAATAGAACCAATAAACGACTCCACCAATTGAAATCGATAGATACACATATATATGAGAAAAGAGAAAAGATACACAATAAGCACATTGCTAATAAAATCAAAGAAAGAAATCTGTGAAGAAATTTTGAGAAGAATTGTGAATGCGTTACAGAATTTTATGCAACCCAAGTTCAGTTTCCTATTTTTTCTTGTAGATTCTCAAAAAATAGGGTTTTTTCATTTATTTGATTTATTTTTGTAAACCAAAAGGAATTATCATTGGAAGGTGTCCTTCCTATGAAGATGGATGCCTCTTAGATGATAATGACTCTCTGAATCATGCCATTGTTATCGATGCAGCGTGGAAATAAATTTTAGGCAAAATTAGGATTTTCCGTCTGTTCAATTTTATCAATTAGGGTATTTTTCAGTCGGTACTCTTAGTTGAGTTAGGTTTAATTTTATTTGTGTTCAATTCAGTTCGTCCCAAATTCTTTTTTATTTAAATAATGAGATCGCATGTGATCTCCAATTAATTAATTATTCGATTAGAGATATTTAGAATCCAGTGAGGTTTTAGAATTCTATTTTCTTTTCTATTTTTGTAATCACATCCCTCTTACATAAAAGAGACGGTAATCCTTTGTGTTGAAGTTGAAATTATAGTGGAGTTTCTCCTAATTATCTCTCCCTCTCTTCTTTTTGGTTCTTTTCTTCCAAACCCCGCACAACTAGTGTGTCTTCTCTTCTACAACCCTCTTATTTCTTCTTCACCAAACTTTAACGTCCAAAATTTTTTGTTTGCGTCAATTAGTATTTAAACTCGATCATGGTCGATCCCAAGCCCAGGTAAATTGATGAGGGTTCATTGTGGCATTCCCGAATAGCGGCCAGTTGCATCGCTTCAATACAATGAGAAGTTGACAAGGGCCGCTACATTGCTGCCCGGATATACTTTAAATTTTGAACGGGATCTCGCATGAGGACGCATGCGAGTAAATAAGTTAGTTCCCTTGCATTGCAACCCAGATGCATTTCAAATTTTGCAAGGATTCTCGTATGATGGACGCGTGCGAGTAAAGAAGTTGGTCCACGAGAAGTTGCAAAGGAAATTGCGGACATGGCCTCAAATTTCAGCGAAATTCGATCGAATTTCTGTCGAATATCGATCCAGTCGAAATCGAAATTCGACCGAAATGACCGAAATATGGGGGTCCTAGTACAAAAAATGATCGAAATGACCGAAATTTCGGTCGAAATTCCACCGAAATTCCATCGAAATTCGATTTTGGTCGGTACCGAAATGGTGATCGAAACCGACATTTAAGGCCTTGGTTGCGGATCGGTAGTTGGAATATTGGCACTTTGATTGGTACATCAATGGAGATTGTAGATACGAAGGAAAGAAGGAAGATTCAGATACTATGCTTCCAAGAGACAAAATGGGTTGGAGAGAAAGCAAGAGAAATCAAGATGGTAGGCTTTAAAATTTGGTATTCGGGTAAAGATAAGGGCATAAATGGTGTTGGCGTAATAATTTATAAGGATTTGAAGGATTGTGTGGTTGAGGTGCAAATATTCGGGGATCGAATTATTTTGCTAAAACATGTGCTTGAAGAAGGAAATTTTGAATATCATCTCAGTTTATGCACCGCAAATTGGTTTAGAAGAAAGGATTAAACAAGCTTTTTGGGAGTATTTGTATAAGATTATGCAAAGAATACCCCAAAGAGAGAAGATTTGCCTAGGTGGAGATCTTAATGGGCATATGAGAAAGGATGCTTCAGGGTATGCTAGCGTTCGTGGAGGCCATGGCTTCGGGGACAGAAATGAAGAGGGAAAAGTCATTCTATATTTTGTAACGGCTTATGATATGTTCATAGCAAACACTCTCTTCAAGAAGAGGGAGGAGCATTTAATTACTTATAAAAGTGGTTCGACTAAAACACAGATAGATTGCTTTGCGTTGAGGAGAAGAGATTGGTTGTCTTGCTCATAAATCTCATATTTATCATCATAATTTAATAATATCATCTCTCTAGCATAAGATAATCGCCAAGATTCAGTAAAAATTAGCATTAAATATAAATGTGTGTTGTAAATAACTAACCCTAATTATATTATATAACCTATTATTGTGTTATTATTTTATATGTCTTCCCTATTAAAAATAAAATAAAAATTAGAATAAAATAGTACATAATTAATATATCCTAAAATATAATTCATAAACACTAAAATGAGAAAATAAAGAAAAGAAAAATGTTTTCATGATTTAGTTACTTGTTTAATTTTTATCTCTGTATAGATGGCCGCATTTCTCCTTGACTTCTAATGAAAGTTGCAGATCTCATCGAGATCTGCAACTTTCATGTTTACCACTTTTCCTAATTCACATTGTAACTATTTCTTTTTTATTTTATTCCATTTTCTATAAATTCTTCAATTTTGATTGAGCCACGTGGTGCCTTCAGATTGCACCACGTGGCCCGTCTCTCATCTACCCTTGTCGCCCGTGTGCTGGCCGTCTGATCATCTCGATCAGACGGCCGTGAGTCTCGCGCACCAACCACTTAATCGTCCTGATCAAGTTGATCGCAACCACAATAGAGCCTCAACATCAACCGTCTGATCTTATGATCTGACGGTCAAGGTTCTTCTTCAACCTCCAGACTGTTACCATCTCCCTTCAAACGCTCAACTTCCCAGAATTTTCCCTTCTTCATCACACCATCTCCCGACCAACTTCCAACGCCAACTCATTCCCCTAACTCCCATTACCCACGCCAACTCCCTCGCATCCTCGTAAACCTAACTTGCCTACCAATAGCAGCGGTTGAAACCACCACCTCAGATCAGCAACCTTCACCGCCCTCCGTCTTCAAATACTCCTCCCTCGTTTCCACTAATGGGTGTCCACCTGTGTATGGAGTCACGCCTAGCCGCATATCCTCTTCGTGACGGGAAGGAGACAAGGTAGAGTGACAATGGTGGTTCACTCCTGGTGCAGACCCTTGGCTGGAATGGCCATGATAAGTCGTCTCTGACGACCGTTTGAGCTTAGTGTCATGGTTGGACACTTAAACCGAAGACCGGAAGATCTCCTTGATCCTCAAGCCCAAGCCATTCCTTCATCTGCGAAGCTTCTTCAATCTCTAGGTAATGTATTCCTTAACTTTTGCTATATTTCTCCAATTTTATTCTCTTAGGGTTGTACTTCAAATTCCCAATTGATATGATCCAAACCTTCACCAAAGTTCTTAGATCTTCGTTGGAGGGTTCGTTCATCACATATCCTCTTCCACACCTCGATCACCTCGACTCTTGTCCTCCATCTGCAATGGCAGAGCGACCCATTAGGGCTACCATCTTCTTCATCAATGGCCTTCCACTCCACTCACTCTCGTATGCACACACTTCGTATTTGTTGTTGAATTTTGTTGCTCTAACATTTGCATGCAGTAAATACTTCAAAGGCCGGAATTTTGATGATAACTCCGATCTAGAGGATGGTCATCGACATGCCTTCATCAACTCATCTATCTCGATTCACATAGAGCTTCGTGACACTATCAGAGCCTTCGCCACGATTCTATTGAGGTCAAAGGACATGCAACGAAGCAGAATGTGGATGGAGGAGAGAAGTGGAGGTCGCCGGAGACCAAGATCGCCACCAGTCAGAGACGAAGGAGGTGTGTCATGTAGCAGATGTCGTTGGATCATCGTTGATCCAATGGTCCAGTTAATCCCCCAGCCTCGACTCCAAGGCAGGAGCCTCGGCGGACTCGAAACTTCATCAAAGCACGGAGGACATCCACGTGTTTCCCGAACCTGCACCAGGCCGAACCTAATTCCCATCCTGTGCGCACGTGCATGGCGTGTGCAAGCGGGAAAAATAGCAATCCAACCCAGACGGTTTTCGTTATTACGTTTAGTCCCTCCAATGACCTATATGTGATGTTGTATATCATGTTTTATGACATTTATGCCCTTGGAGTTAATCGTGAATAACATGAGCATCTTTTATCCAATTGAAGTGATTTCAGTGGCATCTTGATCCTCATTTAATTGTCTTCGATATGATATGATTTATTTCCTGATTAAAAATAAACGAAGGATTATTTTTTTAGAGTCTATATAAATACTTCCATGCTTATTAGATGAAACTTGACTGTAGTTTGAATCACTTTATTAGACCCGAATTAAATTGATAAATTGCTTAAGTTTTAAAAAAAATAATTGAAGGCATAATAATGTGATGAAATGCATGTATTAGTGTAATATCATTCTGTTCATTATAGCATTATTTCTAACATGCATTAAAATATTTTAAACTACATTTCGTTTCATTCATGATGTGCATTGCTTGTCTGCATTGTTTGTCTCTGTTTTTGACCTAGATAAATTATTAATCGCTTAGCTTAGATATATTAAATACCTTAATAATTGTATTATGGCTCGTGTCCTTGTATTCGGCCCTGGACTTCCCAGGTATAAATTAAAACTGAGTCCTCCTCGCGGAGACCTAAGTGCACGTGCTACAACGGATACTAATTATCTTATGCATTTAGCGAGTTTATCAGATGGCGGTTTTTATATTTTTGTTAAGTTGATTAATACTTATTTAGGTCATTTTGTAATGTGATGTTTTATGCATTAGTTACATGTTTGATAATCTTTGATATCTTATATATTCTCTTCTGCGGTAGGGCCCGTTCATCGAGGACGCTCGTGGAGAATGGAGGCCTGGAAAACTCGGAGTAGAGTTCCTACTGAAAGAAGTCGCAGAAGATGCTGTCAAGCATTTCAAGGATTATCTGCTTTGTTATATATATTTGTGTAATTATTTTGGACTTGGACTCTAATGTTTGGCATTGTTGAGTCTGCATCACCCTCATGTGGGTAGGACTCAACTAGAGTGCTCGATATTAGGGTTTAGGCATGCGACTCCTAGAGCTCCTTTAGATTTGATCTTTCTATGCTTAACACGAAGTGTATAAACACACTAACTTCAAATTAAGAGACTCACTTATCTCTAAGATTCATGAGACGCACATAATTTACATTTAACCTAGCTTAAATTAATTTGATTCCTTTCCCGCTAATAGAACACATGATTAGGTGTGAATGTTTTATCGACTTGCATGCATTTTGATAAATTTTTATATATTCTGTCCTGCATGTGCATAGAGAGAGCCGGCATCACTATAAGTTTTTCTCTTGAGCATACATCATGAGTTTTTATGTTAGCATGGCTTTTCCCGACTCCTTACATCATGTTTTATCATTTAGGATTTAAAAGGAAATGGGACTGAACAGTAGATGATGCTTTATATGCTCAGATTGATTACTTCAAGTGATAACCTACTATCTAAAAATGGGAATGTTAATGCAAGTTGGCCTAATTAAAATGGAGCTAAAATTAACATAATTTACATTCAACTTAGCTTAAATTAATTTGATTCTTTTCCCGCTAATAGAACGCATGAATATGCGTGAATTTTTTATCGACTTGCATGCATTTTGACAAATTTTTATATATTCAGTCATGTATGTGCATGGAGAGAGCTGGCATCACTATAAGTTTTTCTTTTGAGCATACATCGTAAGTTTTTATGTTAGCATGGCTTTTCCCGTCTCCTTACATCATGTTTTATCATTTAGGATCTAAAAGGAAATGGGACTGAATGGTAGATGATGCTTTATATGCTCAGATTGATTAGACTAAGTGATAACCTAATATCTAAAAATAGGACTATTAATGCAAGTTGACCTAATTAAAATGGAGCTAAAATCAACCTTGTATTGGGAGAGCAAACCCCACATTATTTGTAGGATTATTTTACATGTTAAGAGATGAGGACACATCCATAGGATAGTACCCAAATCCAACTTAAACTTACTCGTGATGGATTCGAATTTTTGATTATCACCAATAAAAGAGACAAGAAAATTAGACCATATTTATGGTCTTCATTGTGTGTGTTGGTGAAATAATTGGTGAAATAATTGGGCTTGTTTGATCTTTTTTTACTCTGTTAAAACCTCCCGAGACCTTAGGCTCCATTTTTCATCACCGCATATTTATTCATCTTGAGATTCAAACAACCATGATCCCTCCCTCCATCAACTTCCTATTCTTTTACTTAGGCTTCTTTTCAGCCTAAGTATAGGGGGGATCCAACTTCGTTCTGATTGTTCCCCTCGTGTCACCTATTTTCTTTCATTCCTTGACCTGAGCTATTTCTAAGCTTACGTATAGGGTCCTAAGTCCCTATATTCTTCTGATTATTCTTTTCACTCAATCACCCTTATTGTGATATTTGTTCAGTTCTGTATAAATCTTTATATTTAGCATGAGCTATGGCTTCATATCACTTTGTGCTATGAGGACATAGCAAAAGCTAAGTATAGGGGAGTCTGTATATATTATATATATACTTTAGCCAGAGCTCGTGATTTTAAAAAAATTTCATCTCTTTGAGCTACGGGTATCGCATTACATTTTTTGAACTGATTTTTATAAAAATATTTTGAAAATGATGTTTGAAAACTTTATGTATATTTAACATGGTTTTCAAATGCTTTACATGGTTTGTAAAAATACGGATTGACATGTTTTGAAAAATCATTTGTAAAATATTTTGAAAAAACTACATTTATGTGACATTGTTTTGAAAAATATTTTACTGAGATTTGAAAAATGGGGTTTTACTTGTTTTTAAAAATCTTTGTAAAATATTTGGAAACTTTATATACATATGTGACAATGTTTGTAAAAAGTTTTCAAAAATCTTTTCAAAGCTAAGGGTGTAATTGAGTATAATTAAGTACTTAACTCTCTAACTGAATTCAAAATAGAAAAATAGAAAAATAAAAAATCACAAAAAGATTAACTTATTAATTTGTGCTATTCTCGGAAACTTTCACTATGCACTCAAGGCTTGAGATGATATTTAACACTGGGTTTAAGAAGTCCACAGATTTAAAGTTATCATATATTAATCATTAGTGTCTTGGACTTAAAAATTCACACTCTCCTAGTTTTTTTTTGAAGTCTAAAACTTCGGGGGAGACACTCGGTGGTGTTCACCCCTTCTTTATTAACAAAAGATAAAAAACATAAACAGGGAGAAACAAAGAAGTGAGAAAGCTCTACAAAGAACCCAGCTCGACAACCGAGAGGGAGCTAGACCACCAGCCAGTCGTCAAAAAGACGGGCACAATGAGACAAAATATTTTCTTTGTAAAACCGTTGACTCCTAAATATAGCTTCATTCCGCCCCAGCCAGATCTCGCCCAAATGCACGCCAAGGGGCGCAAGAGATCTCTGTGGTTCCTATCCTTGTTAGATACCAAAGAATCCCAGAAGTAGCCGAGTCGGAAGTAGAAATCCATCCCACAGTCGCCGCCTCCCAAACGCCCAAAACCACCGGGCAGGCAAAGAAAAGATGGTCCAAGGATTCCACGTCGCTGCCGCAAAGAGCACAAACCTCCGAGACCGAGGCGAGCATCCTAGCACATTGATCCCTCGTTAAAATCCTCTTCCTACAAAACAGCTACAGGAAGATACCAACCCTCTCCGGAAGCGTCAAGCCCCACACAAAGCTGCAGTCACGCAGTAATGTATCCATCCGCGGCTGGGAGAGGGAAGAAATCACCAAATACGCCCTCCTCGTCAAGAACGCCCCCCCCAGGCCCAGTGATCCCTCCCCCTGTGGGCCTAGACACACCACCGATAGAATCCAAAAGACGGAGCAAATCGTGGAACCGCTGGTCGGAAAGGTTGCCATGAAGGATGGGGAACCAATCATCCCCGGACCAACAAGATGCAACGGACGCATGCTCATCAGCCGCCAAAGCAAATAACCGCGGAAACATCTCAGCAAGAGGCACCCCACCGGCCCACCTGTCCGTCCAGAATCTGAAGATCTGCCATCTGCCCGTCACCAAGCCTCGGATCAAAAAGATTAGAATATTTTTGTCCCACTGCCATCACCCCACGCCAGAAAGGCGTCCGCGGCCCAAGACAATCCTCCGCACTAGGCAGCGTCCCGCGCAAGTCGTGTATCTTGCGCAATACGAGAGAGCAGAAATCCTCGCTATCACCCCACAGCTTGTTCACCCACTTCAGAAGAAGAGCATCATTGGCACGGTCCAGTCGTCGAATGCCAAGCCCTCCGTCGCATTTACGCTTCGTCACCTCCTCCAAACCCACCAAATGCGGCCCACTCGCAGACGGCCCATTCCTCCCCCACAAGAACCTCCGCATCAGCTTCTCAATACACCTGCGAACCCCAGCAGGCAACTGCCAGTTGGAGAGATAATAAACGGGGATAGAAGATAACACCGACTTGATGAGGACGAGGCGGCCACCCTAGAAAGCATAGCCGAGCTCCAACCGGAAAGCCGCAACTCCACCTTCTCTACCACCTTGGACCAGTCACTCAGACGAGTCCTACCCGTGCCCAGCGGCATGCCCAGATAATCAAGAGGAAGAGGGCCCGGCAGCGAGCCCAAAATCAACCCACAGTCAGCCGCCTCCTCCGCCTCCAAACCAAACGAAACCACTATTGACTTGTTTGCATTTATGAACAGGCCCGACATCTCACTAAAAACCTCCAGAGTTGCCGCCATGACCTTGACCCCGTCCCGCCCCCCACCAATGAATAAGATCGTGTCATCGGCATATTGAAGGAGAGGGATCATCCTCTCGCCGCAGGAAAAGCCCAAAGAGAGCCCACTATCAACCACTCGAGACGTCATCCGAGCAAGCACATCAACCACCACCACAAACAGGAGGGGCGCCAGAGGGCAGCCCTGTCGCACCCCCCTCCGCGGCTGGAAAGGACCACCCACCAAGCCCCCATTAACCATAACCGTGAAGGAGTCCGTAGAGATACAGCGGCGCATCCACGAAATCCAAACCTCCGGAAATCCCCGAGTCCTTAATACCGACCAAATGAAGCTCCAATCGAGACAGTCATATGCCTTTGCAAAGTCGACTTTCCATAGCACACCACAAGTCCCCTCCCTGGCCCATTTCGCAACTATCTCCGAAGCCAAAGCCGTAACATCGGCAATCTGTCAACCACGGATGAACGCCACCTGCACCGGGGAAATGATTCCATCAAGCACTGGGGCCAGCCTACGTGCGAAAACCTTCGCCACAATCAAATAGAGACCATTCAAAATTGCAATAGGACGGAAATCCTCAATACGCTCGGTGGAGGAGAACTTCGGCAACAAGATAACGAGAGCCCTATTGATCTTGTCAAAACCAGCATTACCCTCACAGAATTCGGTAATGACCTCCAAAACCTCCCGCCCCACCAGCTCCCAAAAGTCTTTGTAGAAAGCCACCGGGAACCCGTCCGGTCCCGATGAGCCATCAGCGTTAAGATCCCAAACGGCCTCCTTAACCTCTTCCAACGTCACCTCCCTCGTCAAATCATCGCAAAGCAGAGTCGAGAGCATCTGGGCCCCAGCTCCCCGTCCACCGCCAACGCCTCGGCACGCACCTCGAAGAGAAATCCTTGAAATGTTCTGTGATTTCCCTCCCCATGCCCTCCTCCCCCACCACAAGCCTGCCATCGATCGAAATAGACCGAAGGAAGTTCGCGCGCCGCCTACCGCTAGCCACCCGATGGAAGTAAGTCGTGTTGGCATCACCCCCCCCCCCGACCAAGATACCCATGACCGCTGACGCCACTCCACGACCCGCTTTCGATCCTCCAACTCCACCCTCCCCTGGGCAACCGACCTGGTGGCCAGCTCCTCCTCCCGAAGGTCCCCGACCCCCTCCAAAGCATCCAAAGAGCTCACGATGTCCTACGCCTCCTTTCTGGCCCCCACCCGAGCAGCCCTCGACTCCCTTTTAAAGATAGCCAGATTCTTCCGCAATAGATCGAGCTTCCGAGCAAATCTTGCCACAGCAGACCCCCCACCCTGTTCCCGACCCCAAATATCCGCCACAAAGTTCTTGAAGTTGCCCTCCAACAACCAACATTTCTCGTATCTGAAAAAACCCCTAGATGAAGTTGAAACACCCGAATCTCAAATGATAGGGGTGTGATCCGATAAGCACCGAGGCCTGGAATTAAAGAACGAGAGAGGGAAAACATTCAAAAGCTCCTCAGAAGCCAAAAACCTGTCAATGCACGACCGCGAGCGGGAGCCTCTCCACGTGTATAATATGTCAGTCGCACGAAGATCCTCCAGAGCCAGAGAGTCAATAAGTTGAGCAAAGTCCGACGAGCCAGGGTCCAGACCCCCCCTCGACCGGGGTCTATCCGATAACCGCAACGTTACATTAAAATCTCCCCCAATTAGCCAAGGGATCCCCACGAATTGATGACTAATCTGAATCATCTCCTCCCAAAGGTCCCTTCTCTTAACATAGCAGCATGGCCCGTAGGCACAAGAGAACGCAACCGGAGAGGAGTTATCCAACCTCGTCAGGATCACAAAAATAGCATGACTTCCCCTGAAGACTGAGCTGAAGGAGAAGACCGTCGACCTCCAAGCAATGAGGAGTTCGCTCGCCGAGCCCTCCGCGTCCAGAGCACGCACCTCATCCAGTCCCCCCGCACCAAACGACCGTCACAAGGCCTCCCCCACATCCCGCAGCTTTGTTTCCTGCAGCAAAACGACATCGCACCCCCACTCCACAAACCTCGCACCCATGGTTCTCCGCTTATCTGCCTCCCCCAACCCTTGAACGTTCCAAGAAAGCACCTTCATTAGGAACCTTCCGTACACCCATCAGATCGAACCACACCAGCAGCAGCCGCCACCACTTCTTTCAAGCTCGAGCAAGTCTGCAGCTCCCCCATCCGCGAGTGCGATCTGTTCCTCCTCCTATATCTCTTTGCCGACCTCCTTTCAGCCACTCCTTCATCTGCATCATTGTCCGCCTGAACCGCCAAAGATATTGCAGGTCGATCTGGCGAGACAAGAGGCTGAGAAGAAGAGGAGGCAGACCCCAGCACGGCTAACGGCGAACCAATAACCAAATCCCTCTCCGCGCGCGAGGAGGAGGAAGGGGAGCCCTGAGGATGGTGACGCGAGTTGGAGGTGCGAGTGCCCGTGGTGCGAGTGGAGGTGCGAGTGCAGGTGTGAGGGGAGATGCCCGGCGAGTGGCTCCGGGCTTGAGCGTTGAGGGTATCTAGAGATGGCGCAGGAAGAATGACGCTAGAGTCATATCGAGCAGGGTACGATTCTCGTTGCGGGTGGTCTGGGGGGGGAAGGGGTTTGGCAGTGAGGGGAGTGGTAGTGAGGGGCTCCCGGAGGTCGAAGGGGGAAGCAGAGGTGCTCATGTGGGGAAGGGGGTCTCGCTTTGAAGGAGGGAGTCCGCAGTTTGTGGCGGCAGGCGGGGTCGTGACGGAAGGTGGGGGGGAGCAGTGGGTGCACGTCTCCCACAGGAAGCCGGAGAGGAGATGCTTCCGGTGTGGTTTAAGGAGAAATTTGGCGACGGTTTGCGTAGCTCGGCCACGTTGCTTTGCATGTGGAGACTTGGGTCATCGGATGGTCGAGTGCAACTCTCGCTCCCAGTCTCGTAGGGGTTAGTTACCGCCTGGTGGCTCGGTTGTTTCGGCGGGGGTGTTTCACTCGCTTGGGACTTCATCCTGTGTCGGAGGACGTACGTTTGCTCAAGTGCTAACCGGTGGCGCTTGCGCCGCCTCGGTGGCTGGCACTACTACGGATCGAAAGCTGATGGAGTCGTCGGACAATGGGTTATGTTATGTTGCCTGGTCCGACGGAGTGGTATCGGAGGGCGGCTGGTAGCCGGGCGGTCATTGGTTTCTTCGAGGAGGACAGCATGTCGATCGTCATTGTGGTCAGTCTTCTCCGCAGGATCTTTGGCAATCAGTTTTTTGGGGACGTCTTCGCCTTGGGCGCTAGACGTTGCTGTGTTCGGGGTCTTTCGGAGGAGCATCGTCTTCGGCTGGTTCGGAGTAGTTCGGTGGGGGGAGTTGCTTGGAGGGACCTACGCTTTGCTGACGGGGTCTGCTTGGACATCGAAGTTCGTGTTGTTGAGGTCCGCGGTATCCCTTTCCTTTCTCGATCGGTTCATTGTATCAGGCGACCGCTGCGGAGATGGGGTGAGGTTCTTGCGGTCACTGATGATGGTCTGGCCCCGGGCTCCGACCCTTTGATCACGAGGGTTCTCCTGGAATGCAGTAAGTCCTTTCTGGATGGAGCGATGGACCGTGTCTTCTACGAGAATCTGAAGATCGGGTGTTTCAATTGCCGGATTGATATGTCAGTCGTTACTCCTCCGTTGCCGCCGGCGGTGCGAGAAGGGGCCTTGGTCGTGGCTTTGAAAACGGGAAGGGGGAAGGGTGTCGCTTTGGTGTCCGAGGAACAGGTGTCTCTGCATGGCCCCGCTTCGTGGGACTCGTTCCGCCATGATAATTCCGTACGTCCTTTCAGTTCCTTCGTACGTCCTTTCAGCTCTACCTCGTGGACTCAGTGCATGGATGCTTCTCTTGGCGTGTTGTCTGGTGACGTGGAGAGGAGTTGCTCGGGGTTCGTGGGGGATTTCTGCTTTTGGAAAAGGGCGCCCGACTACTCGATCCGGACTATACAATCGGATCTCGTGGTGACCCGGCATCTTGGCGGGTCCTCCTTCGGGCATGTAATCGGATCAGTCATGGAGCGGTTAGAGGAGCTGGATCCGACTCTCCTAGTTAGAAGATATGTGTGCTATATTCCATGATTAATCTCCTCTAAAGAATTTGACTACACACACATGCACGACTGCATTCATAATAGAGATGAGTTAAGGTATCACTGAGGAGACTAAGATTTGAGGCTTGAATTTGGACTTGATCTATATGATGCTCGAGAATGGGATAAAATTAATGATGGCTTCATGAAATCTAAGTGTCAGCATCTTAGCCAGTATGGGGTATGGTTCCAATACTATCTTTTGAATTTGACCTAAAGTACCAGGGCGTGATAACATAAAATTAATAAGTTGATCAGTGTGCGCCAATCTTTGGTAAAAGCAGTGCAGCTAACCAAAAAGAATGGAAGTTCCCTCACAAAAAAATGAATGAAATAATGAAAAGCTCATTACATTACAAAGCTACATCATATGAGCTTAAATTAAAGGCGAGCGCTCCCAATTTTTAAGTGTCTACTTGGACCAAGTCTTAGGCTTTTATGAGTCAGCATAGTACATCAAAAAGGGATCCGCAACGTTAGCGCTACAAGTCTGGGTGCAAGTATATTAGATACTTTAAAAAGATGCCGGTGTATTCCCAAGAAAACAAGTACAGACGGCTCAATCTCTTTTCACGGACACACTGATTGGAAAATAAAAAAATATATTTTTGTGTTGCGTATTGGCACTTGAGAGAAATCTTGTTCCAATGAGAGGAAGAGAAAAGAATTACACAGTCATATTTCCCTCCATTATATGGCCTTCCATCTATACCTTTGAAGTCTAACAAACTAAAGAGAGGGTGGATTGAAGCAAGACTAGATTTATTCCCTAGAGTTGAGGGTTGGGTTCTAAAGAGAGCTTCTAAGATTGGAATTCTTGGTGATATCGAGAGTCTACTCTTATGAGCGCAGTCAACACTAAGTCATACTTTTAATTTATATGTACATTGAGAGTGTGACAATTAGAGGAGTTGTATCCCTTTCGAATAACAAGAGTATCAACTTAGAGTCTTAGGATTTCTGAAGCTAGTGTTCTAGGTCAATTTGAGCCTTGTATACTCACACGCACATGTCAGGGATCTCGCTAATTAATCTAACTCTCTAATTGATTTTTTATTTATTAGCGCGAGGAAGAGCTTAGCTTAAGTATAGGGGGTGATAAATCCCATATTTATCATCATAATTTATTAATATTATCTCTCTAGCTTAAGTTAATCATCAAGATTCAGTAATAATTAGCATTGAATATTAATGGGCATCACATGCGTGTTGTAAATAACTAATCTTAATTAAATTATATTATATAACCTATTATTGTGCTATTATTTTATGTTTCTTCCCTATTAAAAATCAAATAAAAATTAGAATAAATTTGTATATAATCAATATACCCTAAAATATGATTCAAAAAGACAAAAAATGAGAAAATAAAATAAAAGAAAAATATTTTCATGATTTAATTACTTGCTTAATTTTTATCTCCGTATAGATGATCATATTTCTCCTAGACGTCTACATGAAAGTCATAGATCTCATCGAGATCTACAACTTTCATGTTTACCGCTTTTCCTAATTCACATTGTAACTATTTCTTTTTATTTTAGTCCATTTTCTTTAAATTATTCAATTCTAATTGGAGCACGTGGTGCCTTCAGATTGCGCCATGTGACTTGTCTCTCATTTACCCACGTCGCTTGCGTGCTGGTCGTCTGATCATCTAGATCAGATGGTCGTGAGTCTCGCGTGCCTGCCTTAACTCCGACAACTTGATCGTCCTGATCAAGTTGATCGCAGCCATACAATAGAGCCTCAACATCAACCGTCTGATCTTATGATCGGACGAACAAGGTTCTTCTTCAACCTTCAGACTGTTACCATCTCCCTTCAAATGCTCAACTTCCCAGAATTTTCCCTTCGTCATCACACCATCTCCCGACCAACTTCCATCGCCAACTCCTTCCCCTAACTCCCATAACCCACGCTAACTCCCTCACATCCTCCTAAACCTAACTTGCCTACCAATAGCGGCAGTTGAAACCACCACTTCAGATCAGCAACCTTCACCGCTCTCCATCTTCAAATACTCCTCCCCCGTCTCCGTTAATGGGTGTCCACCCGTGTATGGAGTCACGCCTAGCCACATTCTCTTCATGACAGGAAGAAGGAGACAAGGTAGAGTGACAATGGTGGTTCACTCCTGGTGTAAACCCTTGGCCGGAATGGCCATGATACGGCGTCTCTGACGACCGTCGGAGCTTAGTGTGATGACTGGACACTTAAAGCGAAGACCGGAGGATCGACTTGATCCTCAAGCCCAAGCCATTCCTTCACCTGCGAAGCTTCTTCAATCTCTGGGTAATGTATTCCTTAACTTTTTCTCTGTTTCTCAAATTTTATTCGCTTAGGGTTGTACTTCAAATTCCCAATTGATATGATCCAAACCTTCACCGAAGTTCTTAGATCTTCGCTGGAGTGTTCGTTCATCACATATCCTCTTCCACACCTCGATCACCCCGACCCTTGTCCTCCATCTGCAATGGCAGAGCGACCCACTAGGGCTACCATCTTCTTCATCGATGGATTTCCACTCAACTCACTGTCGCATGCACACACTTCGTATTTGTTGTTGGATTTTGCTGCTCTAACATTTGCAGGTAGTAACTACTTCAAAGGCCGAAGCTTTGATGATAACTCCGATCTAAAGCATGGTCATCGACATGCCTTCATCAACTCATCTCTCTCGATTCACATAGAGCTTCGTGACACTATCAGAGCCTTCGTCATGATTCCATGGAGGTCAAAGGACATGCAATGAAGCAGAATGTGAATGGAGGAGGGAAGTGGAGGTTGTCGGAGACCAGATATCGCCGCCAGTCAGAGACGAAGGAGGTGTGTCATGTATCAGATGTCGTTGGATCATCGTTGATCCAACGGTCCAGTTACTCCCTCAGCCACAACTCCAAGGCGAGAGCCTCGGTGGACTCGAAGCTTCATCAAAGCACGAAGGACATCCACGTGTTTCCCAAACATGCACCAGGCCAAACCTAATTCCCATCACGCGTGCACATGATGGCATGTACAGGCGGGAAAAATTGCAATCCAAGCCAGTCGATTCTCGTTATAACATTTTAGCCCCTCCAAGGACCTATATGCGATGTTTTATATCATGTTTTATGACATTGATGCCCTTGGATTCAATCGTGAATAACTTGAGCATCTTTTATCCAATTGAAGTGATTTCAGTGGCATTTTGATCCTCATTTAATTGTCTTCGATGTGATATGATTTATTTCCTGATTAGACAATAAAAGAAGGATTATTTTGTTAAAGTCTATATAAATACTTTCATGCTTATTAGATGAAACTTGACTGTAGTTTGAATCACTTTAATGGACCCGAATTAAATTGATAAATTGCTTAAGTCTGAAAAAAAAATATTTGAGTGCATAATAATGTGATGAAATGTATGTATTAGTGTAATATCATTCTGTTCATTATGGCATTATTTCTAACATGCATTAAAATATTTTAAACTACATTCTGTTTCATTCATGATGTGCATTGCTTGTCTGCATTGTTTGTCTCTCTGTTTTTTACCTAGATAAATTATTAATTAGGTTTCAAAAAAAGATAAATTATTAATTGCTTAGCTTAGATATATTAAACACCTTAATAATTGCATTATGGCTCGTGTCCTTACCTATGACTTACCATGTATAAATTAAAATCGAGCCCTCCTCACGGAGACCTTAGATTCGGTTATGTATGGTTCGCTAAGTGCTCGTGTTACAACGGATACTAATTATCGTATGCATTTAGCGAAATTATCAGTTGCAAAAACTACAAAGTAATCCCATGAGAGAGTTTGACAACCCAACATCGCTTGTTAGTCATGGATGTGCAAATAAAAGGGTTGGTATGAAAATGAAGGTTTCCAAGATCACTAGAACTAGATTGTGGAAACTTCAATTGAAGCACAAGCTTCGGGGAGGAGGTTTTAAAAGAATTATCTTGGGATTGTAACAGAAGTGCAACTGAGATGTGGGAGGCAGTGGCATCTTGTATCAGAACGGTAGCCAAAGAGATGCTAGGCAAGTCAAAAGGAGTACCTCCATGCCAAAAGGAGGCTTGATAGTAGAGTGGAGGGGAGCAAGAGAAGCTCAAAACTAAAAGAGCATACTTTAAAGCTATGCCTAAAAATAGAACAGAGGAAACTGTCACAAACTACAAAATATCGAAGAATGAATCAAAGAAAGCTGTAGGCAAGCTAAGTCAAAAGTTTATGAAGTTTTATACAAAAAAATTTGATTCTAAGGAGGGCCAGAAGGATATATTCAGGCTGGCCAAAGCAAAAGAAAGAAAGACCAAAGACCTTTCTCAAGTAAAATGCATTAAGGATGAGGAAGGTCGCGTGCTTGTTACTCAGAAGGATATAGAAACTAGATGGAAGCGGTATTTCCATAAGCTTTTCATTGGGAAAGGAAATAGAGAGATCACTTTGGAAGATCTAGTTAATAGTGAAAGTTACTTGAATCGTGCGGGCTATAGATGAATGCAAATGAATTAGAGGAGGCTTTGAAGGTTATGAGACCTGGGATAGGGGTAGGATCCGATGACATTCCTATAAAAGTATAGAGAGTTTTAGGTGAGCATGATTTGACGAATTTATTCAATGTTATTTGGCAAAGTAAGAAAATGTCTTAAGATTGGAGAAGCATCGTGGTGCCTCTTTATAAGAACAAATATCCAAAATTGTTCGAATTACAGAGGTACCAAGCTGATGAGTCATGATATGAAAATCTGGCAACGTGTGATAGGAAGTAGATTGCGGCAAGTTTCCAAAGTAAAAGAAAATCAATTCGAATTCATGTCAGGTCGATCAACTATTGAAGTTGTCCACTTGCTGAGGAGAGCGATGGAGATTTATAGAGCTAAAAGGAAGAACCTCCATATGATTTTTATTAATTGGAGAAGCTTATGATTCTGTCCCGTGGGAGATATTGTGGAGAGTTTTGGAGAAGAGACAAGTACATGTCCTATACATTAACCTCATAGAAAATATGTATGATAGAGTTTCATCTTGTGTAAGGTTCCAGTTTAGGAAAATTGATTATTTTGACATCAACATTTATCTGCATCAAGGTTCAGCTTTGAGTCCGTTCCTTTTTACTTTGATTATGGACGAGTTGACAAGTCACATTCAAGATGAGATACCTTGATATATGTTATTCGTTGATGATATTGTGTTGATTGATGAGATTGAAGATAAAGTAAATGAGAAGCTTGAGGTCTAGAGACATGCATGGAAGACTAAGAGCATGTTTGATTGCAGGGTTGGGCTGGGTTGGCCCAACCCTGGTTACTATTCACAAGGGTACTTCCTCCTCACAGATTACTATTCACCCAGCCCAACCCTGCAACCAAACAGGCCCTAAAGGATTTCGTATGTAAAGGGGTAAGACTGAATATATGGAGTGTACTTTGATGGAAGCAATGGTAAAGGAATTGAGGTCAAGATTGGTGGCGATAACATTCAGAAGAGATATTCTTTTAGATACTTCATACTTGGGATCTATTTTACAACATGATGGGGAAATTGATGGAGATGATACTGATAAAATAAATAATGTTGGCTAAAGTGGAGAGGAGCCTCTACTGTTCTCTGTGATGAGAAATTTCCTTTGAAAATCAAAGGAAAGTTTTACAAAGCTGCCGTGAGACATGCTATACTCTATGGATCTGAATGTTGGCATGTGAACCATAGACATGTGCAGACTGCAGAGAATGGCAGTAGAAGAAATAAAAATGTTAAGGTGGATGTGTGGACATACACGTAAAAATCGTATTCGAAATAATGCAATCAGAAGGAAAGTTTGTGTAGCTCCAATCGAGGATAAGATGCGTGAAATTCACTTAAGGAGGTTTGTCCATTTGCAAAGGAGGTCGGTTGATACACCAGTTAGGAGATGCAAGTTTTGGGATGTTGAGTCGGTTAGGAGAGGTCGAGGAAGGCCCAAGAAGTTTCGGAATGAGACTATACGAAGGGATCCCAGTTTGTTGGATCTAAGTTCGAAATTGACCCAAGATAGATATGAATGGAGGCAAAGAATCCATGTAGCCGACCCTACTTAATGTAGGAAAAGGTTTTTTTTGTTGTTGTTGCATCAATTGGTATCTAAACATGGCCTATAGATCGTCTTCACGATCTGACGATCTATCCATGGAAATAGATTTTTTTTCTTACAAGCCAACAACCCTATCGATTTTTGGCAAACGAAGTTCAAGTTGAGTCATCAATAACATGACTCGCATTCACGACAGGAGAGGTTCAAACATCGTCTCCTAGCAGGCATCTAAGTAGAACAGTGGCTGGATTTGTGGTTCCATATGATGATATTTGTTGAAGAACAGCACAATGATGTCCAAGAAGGTGTCGAGTCACCACATCGTGTCCCTGAAACCATCCATGCAGTTGTTATCCAGAAGGTTCACACACCTCCAATGTTATAGCCACTTACATCAGCGACACAGCCCTACTGAACTCGATGGCAAAACCATTGCCGACCCCAACACCACCACCCCTCCCGCTGGCTTCGATGCCCTCTGCTAAACCAATATGACCACCACCTCCCATCAGACCCACACCACCTGGCATCATGCCTACCACCTAAAAGACCAGGGTTCAAATCTTAAGGTGGGCACATGTGCATGTTTCCCCCTTTTGTTTCAAAAAAAAGAAAAAATTTTGCCAACCCCTACACCGTCTCCACCGACAGCCACAGCCATTACGCCACCTTTATCGCAACAGTCAACACCGCCACCTACCACACCATCTTCCCCACCAACTCCCACCCTTGTTGTCCTTTCAAACCCAACATTGCAAACCCCCCTCTCTGAACAAAATCGTCACTGCCAAAACAAAATCACCACCACATCTACCACTTTGTGATGCCATCGATGTCTCTTTCCCCACCATAGCACCAACTGCAGCTCCCTCCCAGCCCATTTCTCCCTCCAAAAAATAAAAACCCTAAAACTTGATGTCATCGTTGCCTTCCCTACATGCTAAGACTTCACCTAGCAGTTAGCGTGCTTCAAGCGTAGCTGTCACCGACAGTTGAGCAACCCCCTCGGTGCAGCCACTATCGCGAAAAATACCAGAAGAGGGACCCCTACAAAGTTGCGACGACACCGTGGAAACCGTAATCGCAAGTTAGGGAGTTGGTGCCTCCTTGACCTTCGAACATAAGAGAAGTCCTAGCGAGGGTAGTTGTTTTATGCCTCGTGAGATCCCAATCCCCTAGTTTCAAGGGCAACGAGTTGTCATGAGAAATTTTGAAGAAGCCCACTGTGGAAAGAAACGAGTGAAATTATATTCCATCTAACCCTAGAGCTCTCTTATATAAGAGAAAAGCTCAAAGGGTAAATTACATAAATAGGACAAGAGAAATAAACATTATAAATAAAGATAACAAAACATAAGAATCTTAACACTCCCCCTCAAGCTAGAGCATATATATCCATCATGCTCAGCTTGGAACAACAGTGATGAAAAGGACCTCTTGCAAGGGCTTTGGTAAACATGTCTGCAACCTGATCACCTGAAGCAACATAAGACGTTGAAATAAGCCCTTTTTGGATCAAATCACGAGTGTAGTGACAATCTACCTCAATGTGTTTCGTTCTCTCGTGAAATGCTGGATTATTAGCTACGAATAAAGCCGCTTGATTATCACATTTGAGATGCTTAGGAATAGGCACCTCAATCGTTAGATCAGTCAGAACAGACTTGACTCACATCATTTATGTATTCACGTGGGTCATGGCCCTATATTCTGATTCAGCACTAAACCGAGCAACAACAGCTTGTTTCTTACTCTTCCACGAGACCAATGAGCTACCAACAAACACAATGAAGCCTGAAGTAGACTTCCTTTCCTTAGGGCACCAAGCAGAGTCTGCATCTGCACACCCAGTAACTGTGAGAGACGTATCTCTCGTAAAAAGAAGACCTGCACCTGGAGATGACTTCAGATATCTCAAGATCATGCACATTGCATCCATGTGTGCCAGCCTAGGTTGGTCCATGAACTGGCTCACTCTGCTCACAGCAAAAGATATATCAGGCCTAGTAATAGCATATAATTATTTCCCTACCAGCTCTTTGTATCGTCTCTTGTCCCCCTCCTCAGAGTCATCATCATAGAGCCTGGCATTAGGATCCATTGGGGTACTAGCTGGTCTACATCTTGTCATCCCAAGAACCAATAGGATGCATACTGCATGCCCGTTTCTTCCGTCGTAGTGCAGTAGGCCTATCCAGATCCTCAGCATTTATAGAAGACATAGTATCCACATCATGTACCTCAGTATGTGCATGCAAATCACTAGTGCCATCAGAAGAACTGAAATATTCAGTACATACCTTGGGCGTGCTGGATGATGGAGTAGGCACATGAGCATGGG
The DNA here is from genome assembly GCA_037367405.1 of Ottelia alismoides. NCBI lineage: Eukaryota > Viridiplantae > Streptophyta > Magnoliopsida > Alismatales > Hydrocharitaceae > Ottelia > Ottelia alismoides. Next base: position 334,597 of record JAZKJV010000914.1, on the reverse strand, counting down.
GTCGTTGCTGGTAAACCTGAGGAAAGAAAGTAGGAGATGGTGGAGGTGGCGGAGGAGGTGGTGGTAGTGGAGGTGGCGGTGGAGGAGGTGGTGGAGGATGTGATGTCGTAGGTGATACTGACGAAGGAAGAAGCATATAGACCTCTTCTCCATCCTCTGAAGGAGTAAGCCTGTTACCTGGCTGTGGGAGAAAAATGCATAATGGACTCGAAAAATGTAACATTAGCACTAACATAGTATCTTCGACGAACAGGGTCAAAGCAACGATATCCTTTTTTCGTCTTGGAATACCCAACAAACACATTTGACAGCTCTGGGAGAGAGCTTGTCAAGACCAGGAGACATTTGATGAACAAAAGCTACAGAACAAAAAAACATGAGGCGTTAGCGAGAAAAGATCCGTCTCGGGAAACGCAATCAAGAATGGAATCTTCTCTCCCAGCACCGAAGAGGGAATACGATTTACCAGATAGCAAGCAGTAAGAACCACATCTCCCCAGTATGAATGAGGAGCACGACTCTGAATCAAAAGAGTTCTGGTGACGTCTAACAGATGGCGGTGCTTTCGTTCTGCCACCCCATTCTGTTGAGAAGTATATGCACAAGATGTCTGATGCATAATGCCAAGAGAAGTAAGGAATTGATACAGTTGCATATTGCAAAATTCTAATGCATTATCGGAATAAATAAACTTGATTTTTACAGAAAAAATATTCCTTATTTCAATAATAAAGGACTAGATAACAGGACTTGCATCAGAGACTTGTTCTTAAGAAGAAATACCCAAGACAATCTCGAAAACTCATCAACAACAACAAGATAAAACATGTGTCCCTGATGATCTGGGACGCGACTGGACCCTAAATATCAAAGTCGAGCAACTCAAACAGACTGTGACTACTTCTACCCTGACGACTCTGCAACGTGGACCGATGATACTTCCCAAGCTAGCAGGCTTCACACTGAAAAGTAGAGCGAGGAGAAATCTGATGAAGAACGTTACTCAACTTTTGCAGAGGAAGATGACCAAATCGAAGATGCCACATATATAGAGAGACAGATTCAGTGCGAAGTAAAGAGGCACCAGCATATGGAGATTGCACTAATCTGTAAAGGCCTCCTTGCTCACGGCCAGTTCCAATCACTATGCATGTTAATATATCATGAAACACAAGAGCAGATGGATCAAATATGGCACGACAATGTAAGTCTCTAGAGATTTGACTAATTGATAATAAATTCATAGAAAAGTCAGGAGCATAAAGAACATTCTGAAGCCTCAATGCGGAAGTGAATTGCACCTCTCCCTGACCAGTAATGGGGGAGTGTGTCCTATCTGCCATCACAACAGATCATCCAAACTGAGTCGGACGAAACACACTAAACTGACCTCTGTCACCACAAAGATGATGAGAAGCACCTAAATCCATGATCCACTCTGACAAGTCTACCCTATAACAACTCGTAAAGGCATATTCTATACCTGATACAGATGTTGATGCTGAAGCAACTACCTTTGAGGACCTTGGAAGAGAGCCGGTTGATCCAGAGGTAACAGGCATAATCTCTCTCAGTCGTGCCACAAGCTCATCAAATCTCTGGTCAGATGCAGGTGTTGTACTCCCATCCTGTTGTATCTGCTATGCAACCTGGGATGAAGCAGGAAACTCATGCTTGGAATAGCAGGTTTCCTCTAAGTGGCCAGACCTGTGACAATAGGTGCACTGCTGACGGGATCGGCCACCCCCTCCTCTGCCCCAGTTGGGGCTTCCCCTACCACGATATGGTGAAGGGCTTCCTCTACCACATGATACAGCCATGGCTGAAGATGTCTGAGACTATAAAGTGCTACCAGAGGATATAGATAGTCTACTAAATCTGCGATATGCCTGCTCCATCGGAGGTATGGTAGCATCAGTGAGGATCTGAGCACGAGCTGCGTCATACTCAGGATCGAGGGCTGCTAGAAAGACTCCAGTCATCACAGAATCTTCGTATGCCTTTAGTTGCTCTGGTGTGGCAGTCAAGGGAATGTAGCCATGTAACTTCAGACATACCCCTCAAAGAGGTATAGAAGGTGTGAAGAGGGCGACCATTCTGCTTCGATGTGAAGATATCGTGTTGGAGCTATAGTATCTTCGATTCATTCTTTGCCGGAGAGTATGTAGCGGCAAGAATGTCCCACAAAGCCTTTGCAGTCGGCTGATTCAGGATATCATTAGTTATCTCCATGGATACAGTCTCGGATAGCCACACGCGTGCATACGCATCATCCGCCTCCCATAAGGCATTTGTCCCAGTCTTGTCACGCGGCTCCTCTTTTGTGAGGATGTGCTTCTTGCCATTACATTGCATTAAACTCATGAATTGCATGGCCCACAGTTCATAATTGGTTCGATCCATTTTGACAATGGGTGATGGACCTTTGAAGGCACCCAGGCATGAAACATTTTCTATGTCGTCGGACATGATGACAACTATCTCCAAGACTGGGTCAGCAACAAGAAATACCGACGTCTACACTAACACACAAGAAGATGGCTGTGGGTGTAGACTCATACCACAACCTCTTCCATTTATTCTGGATATTCCCTTGGGTACCTAGGGTATTTTAGATATTCACATCACATCCTAAGCACCCAGCAGGAACACGCGTGATGCACGAAGGCAGGGGCGTATGATGCGCATGCGGCCTGCAGCGACGCGTGAGAACAGGCGCAGGCCCTATGCGCAGGTGCACGCGAGGTCTGGCGAGGTGCGCGAGGGCTGGCGCGCGAGGGCAGGCACGCGAGGCTGGCGCGCGAGGGCTGGCTCGCGAGGGCAAGCGCAGGCGCGAGGGCTCGAGGGCGCGCGAGGTCCGACGCACACGTGGGCGGCGAGGACCAGCGGCGCGGTAGAGGTTTTTCGGTGGGGGTAGGGTTCTAAGGCACAGGCTCCGGTCTAGGACCGTCGCTCTTATACCATGTGGAAAGAAACGAGTGAAATTATATTCCATCTACCCTAGAGCTCTCTTATACAGGAAAAAAGCTCAAAGGGTAAATTACATAAACAGGACAAGAGAAATAAACAATATAAATAAAGATAACAAAACATAAGAATCTTAACACCCACCCCCCAACTAAAAGAGGTCTTTGCCCAAATTTTAAATTGGTGGGAATGTAAGGGAGAGTTTATTTAAGTGAATAGGTGGGAATTTTACAGATACGCATCCCAATGGAAAAAAAATTACATAGTGCTAAATTGAGGACAGATGTTACGAAATTCGGAGATTTGTTCAACAAATTCAGCAGAGTTCTCTGAAACCGTGCACTATGATCACGCCACTTATCAGGAGATGAGTTTTTCGATGCAGCGGAGAGCTGGTGCAGCATGGAATAGAATTTAGGGCAAAATTAGATTTTTTTTCTGTCCGTTTAATTTTGTCAATTAGGGTTCTTTTTTTGAGCCGGTAATTTTATTTGAGCTAAGGTTAATTTTATTTACGTCCAACTGTTCGTCGCAATTTCTTTTTTTTTAAAATGAGATTGCATGTGATCTCCAATTAATTAGTTATTAGGTTAGATATATTCAGAGACCAATTAGGGTCGTTAGGATCTCAAGCTTAAGAAGAAGACAGTGCCTTTTCTTTTATTGAGTCATGCATTTTGTAATTGTCTTATATTGTAAAAGAGCTCAAGAATCATATATCTTGCATCGCAGACTTTTACTTTGACTTTAAGTCAAAGTCAAAATGATTGATAATCCAATTTTCATTGGTCGATCATTTATTTGAATTCTGATCAATCATCCAGCTCAGCTTTTACTGCTCAAGTCAAAGTCAAAATGATTGATCATCCTATTTTCATTGATCAATCATTTATTTGAATTCTGATCAATCATTCAGCTTTTATTGATCAGTCATCCAATTTTCACTGATCGATCATCAAATTTTCATTGATATGTCATATTTTTGAATTATGATCGATCATCTTTTTCCACAGATCGTCATTTTTTAATATTCCATTTCAGGAAGATTCTTGGAGTCCTTTTTATGTCTAACAATCATATTTCTTGGAGCTCAATAAATAGGACACCATATATCATTCAACAACATAAAACAAAGAGCAATAAGCTCTCAACTCTCTACTTTCCACTATATACTCTGAGAGAAAGATCAAATAGTTATTTTCTGTTATGTTTTTCATTCCAACAACTCTGATTTTCTGCGTTCAATTTTTACAAGTATGCTCCTTACTCTGTAAGACCATTTTAATTTTGCCTCATATTATTTTCTGCATATTTACTTTGATATAAAGGTTATTAGGATTGTTTACTAGTATAAGGTTGAGTACACCACGTAATCAACTCATGTTGTAATACGGTTGGATTGTCCGCGTAAGCAACTCAGGTTAGTGGAAGACATGTGTGGGTCAGGTCGAAAGCCTGAGTCGGGAGACTCAGGTTGTGATTTTTACCCATAAGAATTTCCACGTTTAATACATGTGCACTTATGGTTGATTGTTTATCAGTGATTGAAAATGTTGCATAATGACGCGGTTGTTTTTAGATCATTATGATTGCAACAATCTAGGTCACTTAGCACGATCCACCTACACCCATCGACCGGTGTCCGCAAGGTGTAAATCAACAACATTCATATATGTGTGGCTAGACAGTGAATGCTATACTGTGCTGACAGCCTTTCATATATAGTAATATTATGCTCCCACTACAACAACAACAACAAAGCCTTTTCCCACAATTAAGTAGGGTCGGCTACATGGATTCTTCGCCTCCATGTAGACATTATGTTCCCACTAGAGAAAAAAATCTCATCAAGTATCAAGCTGTTTTTCATGCATTTCTTTGTTCTGCAACACCCCCTCGCTAATAGAGGACTTGAACAAAACAAGCTCCGTCTGCTACATATCAGTCCCCAATCAGTTGCCCCAGTTTCCTACAATGCATCACGATGTCAAAGTCACAAGAGACTTGATCGTCCTACCATTACAGTGTGGTGTCACCAACGGCTGATATTAAGTAAAATATTATAGCATGTACTTCCCTAAAAAAAGGGACAAAAACCATGTTCCCTTGAGTTTGGTACCTGCACACAAATATTTGTTGATGGAGACTTTCACGACATGTGCCCTAAATATTGTCCAATTACACTATAACCCTTATAATTACTGTTTCTCAGCTGCTGCTTTTTTTATAATTGTAATTTTAGGCGCACTATTTGTTGATATACAGCGGGCTGACTCCAGTTGGGGTGTTCGCCCTTCCATAAATATATATAGATGTAATTGCATCATGACCCTTGTAATTTACACCACTACCCTTTAACCTTACTACCTCTTACACTAAAACCCTTGACAGGGGCATATGTGCTAAATAAAGTAAGATTATATGGGCAGTGGCATATTTAGAAATGGTATAGGGGTTATGGTGTAATTGGACAAGATGTTTTTTAGAAATGTAATTGGACAAGAGGTTAGGGGTCATTGCGTAAAAAATCAATTGTTAATTTTAGATGTTTAGTTGGTGATTACACATTGACCTTGTTATGCATTTCCCTTATTCTTTATATGACTGTCTAAAAAGCTACATCCAAAACGAGGTCCACGAGCCCTGTTCCCCATTCAAGCAAATACTAAAAAGGTGTGTTTTTTAGTCAATACTACAAAATAAGTAATTCCAAATAGAAGACAACAATTTCATACTTAAAAGGTATGTGAAAGAAAACCTAAGTAATTCCAAATCGAAGATTTCTAAGCATAGGTATTCCATTTTGCATTAGGAAACGTAAAAGCATACCCCCATAAGCATGAGAGCTTCAGTCCGAGCTTCTTCAGTTTGAGGAACATGCATGTTCATCTCATCTCCATCAAAATCTGCATTATAAGGATTGCACACTGACTCGTTGAATCTTAATGTTCTCCACGGCATTACCCTGGCCTGTTCGCATACAGTTACATCAATTTATAGATGTCGTTTAGAAGCCAAAAGGTGTTATCTTACCCTATGAGACATGATAGACATGCGATGAAGACTTGGTTGTCGGTTAAAGAGTACAATATCTCCATCTTCCAAATGTCTCTCAACTACACAGCCATGCTTCAATTCATTGGCTACATTCTTCCTCTCACCAAACTTCAAGTTCCTATATAACAAGTACCATAGTTTGTACGGTTCTATAAGAGAGGCAAAAGAGATTACGATGGTAATCGTACTTACACGGTCCTTCCATCAGGATAAATAACAAAGTTAGCACCAGGATATTTCGAAGGTCCGTTACGAATACATTGCCGCAACTTCTCCATATTATGATGATAAACTCGTTCAGGGTAGGTTAAGACCCGGGCCATCAATATAGGAATTGCAACCTAAATAAAACTTGAAAAATGAGTAAATTGCATAAAACAAGCAACAAAAAATGCTAGGAGAAAACCTCTGTTATTTTCAGATTAGGGTCAGGAGAAATCACAGTCCGTCCAGTATACTCGACACGCTTGCCAGATAAATTGGAGCGTATACGCCCCTGTTTTCCCTTGAGGCGTTGAACAAACCCACGGAATTTTGAATCCTTACTTACTGCATCGCTATTTATATATTCTACTACTTGAACTTGGAGATGCTCCCAAGATTCCTGCACCAAAATATAGATCCACAATATACAATAGGCCAAATCATCTCGAATAAGGATATACCAGCACGTTTTCCAAACTAGTCAAAGTAAAATTTTATAAAGAATAATATATAGACGTGTTCCGAAGACTCACCAGAAATTTTGGTGCGTGGGCTTGACCCGCCAAATCTTCTCGAAGAAAGGCATTTGTATTGATGATTTTCTTTAATATGTTGCTGATGTTATCTTCATTGCTGCCAGCCCAAAATCACATCATATGACAATTACACATTTCAACACGAAAAAGTACACAAATTCCATAGTGATAGAGAAAAATATAAAATTTTTTGATAATAGAGGATCTCTTTTTAATGTGGTGGGTGTTCACCCAGAAGACCCATTAATTGTGAAATAATGGATGACTAATACTTCATTTAGGACTTAATCAAAGAATCATGCACGCAAGTAAACATTCTCTTCCAACTTGGGACCCCACCCTCTTTTTTCTTTCCAAAAAGAAGTAAACATTCTCTTCATATAGTTTCTCCTAACAAAAAATCAAAACATTCGTGACAAGCCAAATGGCCCCGAAAACTACTAACAGACTTGCTCGCTCCCCAATAAATCGATAAGTCATGGCCCCCTAAAGCTCCTCGAAAACTGATCCAGGCACAAGACGTCTGGCCACTCCACACCAATTCTCCTCCAGACCTCGCAGGCAGTGACATGTCAGAAAAATTGGTGGCAAAATGTCCTCTTCCTAATCCTGACAATTAGGGCAGGAAATCACTCTCTTTGAGACGAAGTATCCTTAACACCGTTGATAACTTTTTCCCACATGAACAATCACATAAATATCTTCACCATCAGTAGTGCCCGCCTTCAAATAAGTCTGGCATCGTTAGCAAAATTCACATACCCAAGCATGTATGGTGCCATCAAAGCCTTATAGGCCTTCTTCACCATGGAACTCCTCCCCCCATGTACAGTAGTCATTGGCCCAACAGGGCCCTCCTTAGCCTTTGTTGGAGTATTTGGTATTGCGCCTATTGAGTTGTAGATGGGTAAATGGATACCTCCAGGATCCATTTACCCCATCCAGTTGTTTAGTCCCACATTTTCCAATGGTGGGACTTGGAGGCTATGTGGAGGCTATATAAGGAGCCCCAGACCTCCTGTATCCATTGAGAAAGTCAATAGACAAACACGGACGGCCCTTTGAGGCCTTCTCCCGTGGTTTCATCCCGCTCCTCACGGAGTAGGGTTCCACGTAAAATCCCGTTGTTCTTCTTATGTTCTTTATCTTTTTCCATGTTTCGCTTCCGCTTCCGATTTTCTAACAGCCTTCATTGATAGACCTTTGGGCAAACTTCAAAGCACGTTGCTCAGGGAAACCCATAGGAAAAAACGGTTCAAGCACCAACCATGGCATCTAAAAGGGACCGACAACGGATGCCTCCTTATCTGTATGCAAAGCAAAAATTCGAGGGAACATGTCACATGAAATATCCAGTTTTATCCAATCATTGCACCACAACCGAAAGAACAACAATTCCCCAAAAAAGGCACCATGCTTGGCATCATCGAGCAAAAGTCCTTCCAAGAGTAGAAGGCGGCCTCGTCTCCTCACCAGATGCATCAAGGTTAGCAATAACACCCGTAAATCTCGCACACTAAAAGGCAGAGCATATCCTCTTTCCCTGATTTCTCACCACTAATGTCTTAATTCCCTCCCTAGATTCTCATCGCCCACTTCACTAATGAGGACTTAGTCATATCCCCGAGGTAGAAAACCCCCAACTTACCCTCCTTAGGGCTTAAAGATCATATCTGAAGACACTAGAGGCATCCCATTCTCTCTTGTCGAAAGGTGGTCTAAAATTTCTATGCATCAAACTTTCAAGGCATTGATGAATCCTTATCGGTAATCTAAGCATCAACAAATAAAAGATGTGAATGGCTGACAAGATCACCCTTCCAGACATCTAGCGTTCCACTTTCCAGCCAACCAGCTTACGCTCCATTCTCACCAAAAGATGAAGCCAATATTTGTCATGGACGGTAAGGGAAGCCCTATATTTTTTTGAGAGAGAAAAGAGGGTGTAGTCTCAAGATTGAAACCTACCACGGATTTATTGAACTAGTTCAAAAGATAGAGTACACGATTTTACATATTACACAATAGACCATATGGACATGAATGCCCTGTAGTGCCCCAGCACATTCACACACTAAAAGGGGCATCCCCGAAAAATCCTCTCATTCCTAACACAACAAATAGCCCAAAGCAAAGCAAATGCCCCAACCGCGTCCTCCTGGGAAATCCCACAAGCCATTCTAACAGAGCTCCAGTATGGTATGTCATCCATGGGCCGAAGCTATGGAATAGTCGCCCCCTCCCATACCACCACCGAAGTCGTGCAAACGAAAAAAAGGTGGTCGAGATCCTCATGATGAAGCCCGCACCGATTACATAAAGTCTCCTCAGTATGCATCAATCTAGCCCGCATCACCTTAGAGAGTAGGCGCCCGTGTCTCGCCAGCCACAAGAAACCTCGATTCGCATAGGCATCTTGAAAGCCCAAATAATTATGTAGTCGCAGGTGGAATCCTCCCGAGCCGCCTCTTAAGCCTTGGCGAGAAAACAGTATGCCTTCTTCACGAGAATTCCCCTCCTTCCAAACAAAGCAATCCATGCCTTCATCAATGCCTTAAACATCTGACAGATCTCCCAACAGCGTCAGAAATTCATTGCATCTCTGATCAGACAAAGCGGCGGCAAAAGTCAGGCACCAAGAACCCGTCGACCAAACCTGATGCACCAGAGCATCTCTATCATCCGTGAGGGCGAAGAGACGCAGGTATCTCTCCCTGAGTGGACCTAACCCCTTCTAGTTATCCCCCCAAACACGGAAGCTGTGGCCGTTACCAACCGTCAGCCTCACACAAGCCTCTAGCTCCTGTAGAATACCGACAATCCCCCTCTTGAGCGACGAAGCCAGACAGATCGCCTCTACTCTCATCGAACCACGTGCCCCGTAGATGCTCGGCAGCACCCTGCAAACCAGATCATCGGAGTCACCCCAAATCCTGAGGCCCCATTTAGCCAGTTCTATTGACTCTAACTGACTATAATTGATTCACTAATTAATTTAATTTACCATAAATATTGATATTACAATCAATATCAATTTAATCAAGATAAATAAAAATAACCACACAAGTAATTTAGGAAGAAAAATCTTAATTTTGAAAAATCCCCAAATTTGTGATAGATTTAATCTAATTCGACCCATCAATTTAGGAAATATTGCATTACCTCTCACCGCTTGGAAATTTTTGTTTTATGACGAATTGCTTGATCTTCGGTCCATCGATGGATAATTTGATCTGAATTCATTGGTATAATCATCTCAATTGAGCCAACTTTGCCTTCCTTTCAACATTACGTTTATAATTTCTTTCCACTAGGGAACATGGCGGCAAATGTTCTACCCCCTCACTTAAAATTATCTCACATCCATATGTTGGCTTCAACTTTACACTTTTGGTAAATTAGTTTTGGAGGAGGGGCCTCCATGAAAATGTTCTCAATCAGCCTCTGTTGGAGTATAAGTTGTATGCGTCACTAATGTGGGAGAAGGGTAAATGGATCTCTCCAAGATCCATTTACCCCATCTAGTTGTTTAGTCCCACAACTACCAGTTGTGGGATGTGGAGACTCGACGAGGGTTATATAAGAAGCCCATCACCCTCTATATCCAGTGAGAAAAGCAATGGACTATCAGCCCTTTGAGGCGTTCTCCTGTGATTTCATCCCGCTCCTTAGGGAGTAGGGTTCCACGTTAAATCTATGAGTTCATGTTTTATCTTTTTGTAGTTTATGCTCTGTTTATCAATTCGATTCTGCATTCCTATTTTCTAATATGGTATCAGAGCGAGTTCGATTCTCGAGGTTTTCATGTTCTTTATTTCTTCGAGATTTGATTGTAATGGTGTTCATTCGCAAAGATTATGGTTCTATTCAAGTTCATGTTCCATTTGAGAGGATTTTTTTAGGGTTTTCTGGAACCCTAGTTTTCTAGGATCTGTAAGATCTGTTCGAGTTTTAGGGTTTCATCTGAAACCATAGGTCAAGCAACAAGGTCGTCACCAAGCAACACATCTTCAGCCGAACTCATCACGGTGAGAAGTTATTACCGTTGTGTTCCTCCAGAATCATTGTTGTTGAGGAACTCTAGGATCAAAGAAGGTGCAGCAAGCGGGGATCTAGCTCCAGATCTGAGAAAAAAAATTGATGAAAAAAAAGGGGTTTATTGCCCTCCTCCCAGCCCAGTTCCAGAAGGCAACCCTCATGCGGGCACTCAACCTTCTCTCTTTAACCCATTAGTGTGACGCACAACCACAGGAAAAGCCGTCTGTCAAACCTATGTGCAACTAGCAGCCCTCTGCAATTGACCCTCCAAGCAACTCTGCTATTCCCAATCGGTGACTTCGGCGGCCGGCTCCATCGGTGAGCTAATGCGCAGGAGCCTCCTCTCCAAGGCCTTAAATGTCGGTTTCGGACACCATTTCGGTGACGACCAAAACAAAATTTCGATGGAATTTCGGTCAAATTTCGATCGAAATTTCAATCATTTCGGTCATTTTTTGTACTATGACCCCCATATTTCGGTCATTTCAGTCATTTCAATCGAATTTCGATTTCGACTGGATATCGATATTCGACCGAATTTCGTTGAAATTTGAGGCCATGCTCCTCTCCCGCGTGCTCCATATGCGACGGTAGCAAAGGACCCCCATCGAGGCAGCGAGTATTTGAAAAGAAGGTTCCCACTGGGAACCCTAAATAAAAGGTAAAAAGGAGGCCCATCATGATTTTAAAAAAAATGCTTCGTTTCTTATTTTTGGGTTGCAGGAAAAGAAGGGGGCTACTCTTATGGGCCCAAGTGGGCGTCAGTTGTTTTAAAAAAGCGGAGAGTGGATTTTTAAAAAAAGGGGAGGAAGGATGCTGTTGTTTTGGGTCCTTTGGGCCAAGTTTAAAAAAACGGAGTGGGGCTATAAAAAAAAGGAAGTGAAGTCGTGAGTTTAAAAAAATATTTTTTTGATTGACCTCATTAAAAACAAATATTGTTTTAAAAAGGCATGTACAAAAGAAAAGCCGTATGCAAAAAAAAGAGACAACTATAAAAAAAGAGAAAAAGCTGTGAAAAATGATTAAAAATGTGAGATGAAAAGCTGAGAAAAAATTTTGAATTGAGATCGGCTTATGTGGATTTTTTGTTTCTCCCATTCTTCATTTCTTCTCCCAACTTGATCGATGTTGATTTTCCAACTAGTATGGGAGAAAGGGGGAGTATTGTGTAGAGTCATAGGCTACATGATTCAGATTCTAGCTCAGATTAAGATTTCCCCAGGCCAGCCAAATTGTTCAGACTATACAGATATTCAGATATTCAGACTCGACATCAGATTGGTTCCAAATCTTCAGTTTCAGACACGCACATGTATTGGGTCTTCAATCAAGTGTGCACATATTTGCCATCATTGTTTATGGTCCTATTTTTGTGTTTTAGCCAGAGTTTTCATGTGATCCATAGGGAATCCATAGTAGAGATCACATTCCCTATGCCATGTGGGCTAGGGTTTTCATGTGGTTTCATAGGGACTCCAGAGTAGAGATCTCATTCTCTGAACCAGTATGGGAGAGACTCGGTTCTCCGACGAGGAGACCTTCAGACTCCATTCTACAGTGTTCGTGAACTCCAGTACGAGATCCTTCCGAGGTTTTTCTATGAGAGAACCCATTTTGAGGTCCCTATGAGAGAGATCTATCTTCGGAGATCTACGTATGGATAATTAGTAGTGTTCTTTATTCGGACCTTTCGGAGATGGAGCAGTTGTTGTTAGAAAATCGGAAGCGGAAGCGGAATCAGAAATAAAGATAGAAAAACTTAAGAACACACGGGATTTTACGTGGAACCCTACTCCGTGAGGAGCGGGATGAAACCACGGGAGAAGCCCTCTAAGGGGCGGATATTCTATTGAACTTTCTCAATGGGTACAGGAGGTCTGGGGCTCCTTATATAGCCTCTCCAGAGCCTCCAAGTCCTACCGTTGGACGATATGGGACTAAACACTAGATGGGGTAAATGGATCTCCTCCAGGATCCATTTACCATGCTGCAACACAATGGGCACATACAACTAATACTCCAACACTCCCCCTCAAGCTGGAGCATGAAATGCTCAGCTTGGACAAACATAAAGAGACTCAACTCAACGCTACAGGACATTACGGACAATATCAACCCAACGCGCACATGCTGCAGTCGAGGACGTTGCTTCTCATGCCGTGCAGGTGAGGAGGACGAACGGGCTGGAGTGTGAGTCAACTGAAGACTCGGAATCTGACCGTCGAGTCTGAATTTGCGCCTGAAGTCTCCTCGTCGGAGAACTAGGTCTCTCCCATCTGGCTCAGAGAATGGTGCACTGCTCTGGTGTACCTATGATACCACATGAAAACTTTGTCCAGACAACAAGAAGAATGATGGGGACTGCGAAACAAATGATGGCAACTTATGCTCATCTGAAAAATGACCGCAAACTCGTGTGTGCCTGAAACTGGACTCAGAATCAATCGTCGAGTCTGAACAACTGATCATCTGTAGAGTCTGGAACATATGGCTGGTCTGGAGACTGGCATCTGAATCTGGAAGATTTGACAATCTAGATCTGAATACAACCTGTTGACTCTACATATACTCCCCCTTTCTCACATACTTGTCGGAAAACATGGATGTCGACCAAGTTGGGAGAAGACAAGATAAAATGGGGAAAACAAAACATGAACTTGCGGCTTTTTATCACTATTTTTTTAAAGCTGCCAATATTCTTTTTTTTAACAATTTTTTTTATAAAGCCGTTTCAATTTTTTTTCACGGCTTTTGTTGCATTTTTTTGAAATACTTGCGTACGGCTTTTTCTTGTACGCGCCTCTTTTTTTCCTTTTTTTTTTGCAAACATCTCTCTCTCCTTTTTTTAACATCCCCTTTTTTTAAACGGGTCCTCTTGGGCCCAACAAACAACATCCTCTATATTTTTTTTATATCATCTGCCACTTGGGCATTTATAGCCGCCGAAGCCCACATGGGCATTAGGGTTCTCAAAGGCGCCGCCCTCTTCGGGGCTTCTTCATCGTGCGCCGCCGCCAGGGGAGGGGAGGAGCTCGGGGTCTGCGCCATCGCTGGGGCGGCTCGTCGCGCACAAGGAGGAGGAGCTTTGCCTCAGATCACGCGGAGAAGGGGAGGATTCTCCCAGAGCCTGGAGAATCTTGCTGCGCGGCAAGGAACCGTGTGCGACTGCGCCGTCTGGGGATCGTGCCTGTCGCCTGGGGGTTCACGCGCTCAAGGAGATGCGCACAGGGACTCACGCGAGAGGTCATAGCGACGCTGGAAGAGAAATCGCTTGGCTATGGGGCGGCACGCCTGGCTGCGCCGCTTGCGTCAGGGCATGGGGAACCGCCGTTGGAGTGCTTGTGCGCTGCGAGATACTATGGGGAGAGGTGCGCGCGCCTGTTTTGGAGTCGTGCGGTGGGGTTTTGCGCCGCGTTGGCGCGTGTTGTGCGGCATCGCCTGGATGGCAGGACTGGTCGCCTGGATGGCCTCTGCCGCTTGGAACGTCTGGAAGAGAACCAGCGCCGCCTCGCGCCTGGTATCTCCTCCTCGTGAGGCTGTAAATGAGATCCTGGCTGCGAGAGGGGAACATGAAGCAGATGACGCCTGAAGGATCAGGGGGTAGGGGCGCCGCTGAGATCGATGATGCGTCTGCGCCTCCTCATGGAACAGATCTGGAAGGGTGTGTTTGGTTCGTGGGTTATCCAGGGGTGGATTACCCGATTTTGTGTTTGTGTGTTTGGTTGGTGGGTTAAGGGTTGGGAGGGTTTGTGTGATGTGATTGTATTGGAATTTGAAAAAGTTGGTAGTTATTATGGTATGATTGTATTGAAATTTGAAAAAGTGGGTGGTTGTTGTGATGTGATTGTATTGAAGTTTGGAATATTGAGTAGAAGTTGAGTATTTTATGATTTTTAGATGATATGATGGTATAATATATATTTTTTTGGTTGGAAAGAGAGTGGGCCCCATTAATGGGTTGGGAATATGGGTTTTGGGGGGTACCCCCACCCAAAGTGGGGGGTAACCCCCCAATCAAACGCACCTGAAGAGAAATGCTACAACAAGGGATGGCATATAGATATTCCAGAAATTAGGGTTTCAATCGAAACCCTAGAACTTGACAGAACTTGATAAAATCACAATCATGATCTTTATAAAGAAGATCTACAAGAACAAACACTAGTCGAATCTTGAACAAATAAAAAACTTGAAATCCTCAAGATTAACCCGCTCTGATACCATATTAGAAAATCAGAAGCGAAAGCGGAATCAGAAATAAAGATAGAAAAACTTAAGAACACACAGGATTTTACATGGAATCCTACTCCGTGAGGAGCGGGATGAAACCACGGGAGAAGCCCTCTAAGGGGTGGATATTTTGTTGATCTTTCTCGAAGGATACAGGAGGTCAGGGGCTCCTTATATAGCCTCTCCAGAGCCTCCAAGTCCCATCGTTGGACGATGTGGGACTAAACACTAGATGGGGTAAATGGATCTCCTCCAGGATCCATTTACCCTGCAACAACACAATGGGCGCATACAACTAATACTCCAACAGTTGTCTACATGTTATGGCGGGCCAGAGTTCTCCAGGTAAAGACTCATTTTTAGTTGCAATGACTCTGACAGGCGCAGTACAGAGCACATGCTCTCCGATGAGGAGATTCAGTTTCACTCACACTCCAGCCCATTCGTCCTCCTCACCTGCACGACATGAGAAGCAACGTCCTCGACAGTAGCCGACAGTTGTGCGTGCAGGGTTGATATTGTCTGTAGTATCTTGTATTGTGAGTTGAGATTTCTTTCTGTTTGTCCAAGATGAGCATTGCATGCTCCAGCTTGGGGGGTGTTGGAGTATAAGTTGCATGCGTTATCCAATTACCCCATTGATGCAAACAAAAAAAATTGCAACGGTGGAAATAATAATTTTGATTTGTGAAAATATCGGTGGAGAAGAAATTAGAGGATGAGAGAAGGGAAGAACGCACCGGTTGCACGGGATTTTGGAGAGGAATAGTAAAGAATGCGCTGAGAGAAAGAGAGAGAAACACACAGAGAGAAAGAGATAAAGAGAGATGAAACTCAATTTTTTATATCATATGAGTTGTCCCTTACAATAGGCTATCATCCCCTTTATATAGGAGGGAAGGAATTATAAAATTAGAAAGAAATTCGAATCCAAATAAAATCCTAATCGCTCCTAATTGACTCTAACTGATTCTAATTGACTCTTAACTAATTTTATCTACCAAAAAAGTTGAGATTACAATCTCAATTTATTTAGATAAAATAAGCAAACTAAAAATAACTAATTATGGATGGAAAAACCTGATTTGAAAAATCTCCAAATCAGCCATCTGATTCAATTCGATTCGTCTTATCAATCTGGGAATGATTGCATCAATTCTCCTCCCCTTGAAAATTCGTCTCCTGACGAATTGCTCGATCTTTGATCTGTCAGTGGAGAATTTCAGCGGGATTGGTTGGTTAGATTTCCCTAAATTTGATCCATTTTCATGTTACGTTTGTAATTTCTTTCCACCGAGGGGTATGGCTACAAATGCTCTACCCATTCACTTAAAATATCACACCTTAAGTTACCTCCCACTTTAACCTTTAGACAAAAGGTTTTGGGTGGAGGTGATTTTCTGCAAAATTTCCATTTCAATTTCATATCCCTAAAGCTGAGGAATTCGAATCCCCTTAGAGAGAAACCCTCAATAATCACGGCTAGGGTTTCTCTCTTTTTCAAATAGCAGCGACGATGGCATTGGGATGGAAGCGGTTGGCGGCGCGAGTAGCGTGTGAGGTTGCGATGACGAGATCGGAGGGAGGGCTTCGTTCCACAGTTACTACGGCAAAAGTGGTGATGTTGCCCACTCCGGATGCGACAACAACCACGCGAACAACTTGCTCGGCGACGTTGGCGACCACGCTTGAAGCGTGCATGCTGGCGACTAGGGCCCCAGGTTGTGGTGCGTGAGAGGAGGTCGCACAGCCTGTGGGGGTGCTGTGACCAAGGGTTGTTGTGTCGGAGCAGTTGGGGTGACGGCGATGATGTATCGTCCTCGTGGACAGCAACCTGGAATGTAGCCATAATGACACTGTTGGCATCTTTTTTGATGTCTTCTTCTTTGTTTCCCATATTGAATGGATCTAGAACTTCATATTTTTCATCCGTGGGATTTTCATCGAATATGAGGCATGTTTCGTCGTGGTTTTCTTCAAATTGTTGTACCAGGACAGCAACATCGTTCGCTAAAAAATCAAGGATTTTGTATTCTCCGTCCGCACCTTCGTCGAATATTGGCCCCGTATCTTCATAGTGATGTTGTCCAACATTTGTAATAGTAGAATTTTCTTGGGTAAATTACAATTTGGGTCCCCATCTATGGGTTTGATCCCAGAATGGGTCCCGATCTTTAAATTGTAACGATTCGGGTCCCAGGGCCATTAATGTAAGGAACTTTTTGGGCTAATGACAAGTATGCCCTTGTTTAAAAGTTAGAACTCAACCCCCATTCTCTTCCCAACAAGGACATATTCGTCATGAACCCCAAAATTTCCATTTCCTAAATGGTCCTGGGACCCGAATCGTTACAATTTAAAGATTGGGACCCATTCTGGGATCTGGCCCATAGATGGTGACCCAAATTGTAATTTACCCAATTTTCTTTGAAACTGAAAACACCTTCCTTTTCATGATCAAATTCGGGTTGCACAGAAGTTGCGACGATCTGAATTTTCTTGTTGACATAGGTTTCTTGCTTGAAATATGAATCTAACCATGCTTGTACCTTGATGCTTGATATAAGGCGTTGCTTGAACTTCCTCGAACGCGAGCGTGAATGCGAGCCATGGGAGAGATGACTTAAATCGTATTGCAACCGCCAATATGCGATAGGATCGTCGAATCGTAAGAAGGATTCAGTTACCAGGCTCTGATACCAAATGATGCAAACAAAAAAATTGCAACGGTGGAAATAATAAATTTGATTGTGAAAATATCGGTGGAGAAGAAATTAGAGGATGAGAGAAGGGAAGAACGCGCCGGTTGCGTGGGATTTTGGAGAAGAATCGCAAAGAATGCGCTGAGAGAAAGAGAGAGAAACACACAGAGAGAAAAAGATAAAGAGAGATGAATCTCAATTTTTTATATCATATGAACTGTCCCTTACAATAGGCTACCATCCCCCTTATATAGGAGGGGAGGAACTACAGAATTAGAAAGAAATTCGAATTCAAATAAAATCCTAATCGATCCTAATTGACTCTAACTGATTAATTGACTCTTAACTAATCTTATCTACCAAAAAAAGTTGAGATTACAATCTCAATTTATTTAGATAAAATAAGCAAACTAAAAATAACTAATTATGGATGGAGATTCTTAATTTGAAAAATCTCCAAATCAGCCCTCTGATTCAATTCGATTCTCCTTGCCAATTTGGGAATGATTGCATCAACCCCATCCAGTTGTTTAGTCCCACATCTACCAGTTGTGGGATGTGGAAACTCAGTGAGGGTTATATAAGAAGCCCCTCAACTTATGTATCCAGTGAGAAAAGCAATAGGCTATCAGCCCTTTGAGACGTTCTCCCGTGGTTTCATCTCGCTCCTTAGGAATACATGTTAAATCTCTGAGTTCATGGTTTATCTTTTTGTACTTTATGCTCTGTTTATCAATTCGATCATGCATTCCTCTTTTCTAACAGCCTCTAATCCCAAATTCGATGGGATTCGAAATCCATTGTAGAGAAATACCCAAATATACAGACGAAAAAATGAGAAGGGTAAGAAGAGAAATTAGAACCATGGCGTGCTTCGCGTGGTTGAGGGATAAACATGATGAGGAGAAACCCTAGAAAATTGGGAAAGGTGGATAATGTTGGAGGCACTCTCCAAATCAAAATTCAAGATTTTAACTCATAACATAATGTTCTACAATGGACTAGTGTATCATTTATGTAAGGAGGGGGTCTAATTACAAACTTGCTTGTGAAATAAAATAACAATTAAATAAAATCTTAATTGGACTCTAAATTACTCTAAGTGATTCACTAACAAATTTAATATACCATAAATATTGAAATTACAATCAATCTTAATTTATTTAAAGTAAATAAAATTAACCGACCAACTAATTAGGATGAAAACTCCTAATGTTGAGAAATCCCTAAAACCGTAATTTACTTCAATTCTATTTGATATGTCAATTTGGGAATAATTGCATCAAATGACATCTTCCGCTTGCAATTCTATGGAAGTACGAAGTGTTGGCATCCCTTCTTTAAGCCAGGTGTGCATGGAACGTTGTTTCTACTCTGTGACATGTTTCTTGTCCTCAGCTACAATAATTCTTTTGTGTTGTCGCTCTTTCAACTAATTTATATGCTATGAGCTCTTTGGTATCTTCCAACCCATCAATTATGAAGGCCTCAGCTTCTGTCGTCACACGATGAGCTTTTCTGGCCTCCCTGGTCTCCTTTTTAAAGGAACACAGTCGTTTGCGAAGCGAGGTTAATTTATGAGCCATTCGAGAAGTAGCAGAACCTAAGACTAAAGCAGAGGACCAATGGTTGAAGACTAGCTCCCTTAAGGAGTCCTCCCGAAGCCAGCCATGCTTGAATCTGAAGAATCCCCACAGAGGTGAATCAACACCAAAGTCCCAGATCATGGGAGAATGGTCAAACATGGAACGAGGTTTGGAGGTAGAGCCGAAGAGAGGATAAGCGTCCATAAGCTCCGAGGAGGCCAGGAAACGATCAATACAGGAGCAGGATCTAGGTTTCCTCCAAGTAAACATCGTGTCAACAGCATCAAGCACCTCAAGCCCCAAGTCATCCATCGGCTCAGACTCCGATGAGCCAGGGTCCTGACCCCCACACAAACGCGAGCGATCTGAAGAGAGCAGAGAGACATTGAAATCAACTCAACAAGCCATGCCACCCTTGGGTACGTGTCTCTGGTCGTGCGAAATGTGAATATTAGACCATAACCCAGGCCTCATATTCTGGACACATGGGCCATACATAGGATACCGCCAACTGAGATCGCATAGAGTTGTTCTCCAAAAGAACCGTAAGTATATGCATGTCCTTTATTTATGAACGAAAGGTAAAGAGAGAGATTTTCCATGTAAAAAATCAGACCTCCTACAGTACCAATCGCGTCAAGAGTCATGTAGCTGGAAAGAGAGCTAGTTCCAACAAATCCCCACACAAAGCTGGAACAAGAAGAGAGTTTGGTCTCTTATAAAAACACAATATCACAACACCAAACGGTAAAGCAAGCCCCCATCGATCTCCTCTTCTCTGGGTTACCCAGACACTTTACATTCCTGGTTAGAACTTTCATTGAGGAACCTGATTAGTTCCCAAAGTTCGCACCACTCCAGTTGCCAACGCCAACAGGGCTTTACTTTCATAGATGACTGGGCCTCCTCTCTTTATCTTACTTTTTCGTCTTCTACTTCTATTTCTATAACGTTTTTGTCTTCTTCTGCTCCCCTTTCCTGAGAACAGTGAGTTTGAAGAGGAGGAAGGGAAGGGATATCAGCTCCAGGTTTAAGTGACAACATCAAAGGAGAAGCTCGGCGAACGATACTCTCCAGAAGCTCCGCTGCCTGGTTGAGATCCAAATTCCAAAATGGGACATTACCAATCCACCTTCCAAAGATTTAAATTCATATGTAATGAATTCCAAAGATTTTTAATTCATATACAATGAATTCCATATATTTTAATTCATATAGTCATACGCATAAAAGAAATCCATCTTCCACACGATCCTAACCACATGTCTCCTCTTTTAGTTCGACACAATCTTCAGAACCGTGACCATTGCATGTGCCATTGTCCGGTACATGAACCTTGTTTGCAATAAGCTGATCATCAATACCAACACCCTGATGAGTCAATTAGCGGGGAGCTTCGGATTATGTTGTGTATAGAAATAGGCCTATAGTCCTTACCGATAACCACCACATCCCTTTTCAATACAAGGAAGACAAAGGTTGTTGGGAAAAGAGTCTTCGATAAAATATTCAGAAAAACCCTAGGCTCTCTTATATAGGGAGAGACCATAAGGATAAATTACAGAGAGGTCTATAAAAGATAAAGAAATAACAACAAGATACATAAAGAGATAATAATACTAAGAACTATCTCTACACTCCCCCTCAAGGTGGAGCATAGATGTCTATCATGCTCAGCTTGGATGAACATCTCTGAAAAGGTCCTCTGAGCAGTGGCTTGGTGAATACATCTGCAGTTTGATCTCCTGAGCTCACATGTGCAGTAGATATCAATCCTCTCTAGATCAAGTCTCTATGTAATGGCAGTCAACTTCAATATGCTTGGTCCTTTCATGGAAAGCTGGATTGTTGGCAATGAATAATGCTGCCTGATTGTCACACTGAAGCTTCATAGGTAGAGGCACCGCTACATGTAGATCTTCTAGTACGGATCGAACCCACATCATTTATGTGTTGGCTTGAGCCATGGCCTTATATTCGGATTCGGCACTGGACCTTGCCACAACAGTTTGTTTCTTGCTTTTCAAGAAATCAGAGAGTCTCCAACAAACACTGCGAACCCTGAAGTTGATTTTCGATCCTTAGGGCATCCTGCATAATCTGCGTCTGCACACGCTGAGATGGATAAGTATGTGCCCTTTCTGAAAAGCAGCCATGACCCTGGAGAAGACTTCAGATACCTCAGTATCATGTGTATAGCATCCATGTGAACCTGTCTTGGATGCTCCATAAATTGACTCACCCTGCTAACTGCAAATTTAATGTCTAGACGAGTTATGGTAATGTAGAGGAGTTTTCCCAACATTTCTCTATACCTCCTCTTATCTACTTCATCAGTATCACCATCATACAACTTCATGCTAGGGTCCATGGGAATACTAGATGGTTTGCATCCATCCATGCCAGTCTTAATCAGGAAGTCTGTAATGTACTTCCGTTGGGTCATCACCAAGCCCTGTGCATTCCTTGCAAATTCCAACCCCAGAAAATATCTTAGGGTTCCAAGATCCTTTGTACCAAACTGACGACCTAGGAATGCCTTCGCCCTTTGTATGACCTGAACATCATCTCTTGTAACAAGAATATCATCCACATAGACCATAAATGACAACCGTACCTGCCGACGACTTCTGGACAAACAACGAGTGATCGGCATTTGACCTCTTGAATCCCTATTGCTTAATTAGGTTGGACAGTTTCTGGAACCATGCTCTCGAGCTCTGTTTGTGTTAGACGAAAGGGAGTCTTTGTTATGATGAATAAGAAAACCCTAGGCTCTCTTATATAGGGAGAAGCCTTAAGGGTAAATTACATGGATGTCTAAATAGAAGAAAGAAATAAAAACACGGTACATAAACATATAATAATAATAGAAACTATCTCTACACTCCCCCTCAAGGTGGAGCATAGATGTCGATCATGCTCAGCTTGGATGAACATCTCTGGAAAGGTCCTCTGAGCAATGGCTTGGTGAATACATCGGCAGTCTGATCTCCTGAGCTAACATGGGCCGTGGATATCAATCCTCTCTGGATCAGGTCCCTAGTGTAATGACAGTCAACTTCAATGTGCTTGGTCCTCTCATGAAAAGCTGGATTGTTGGCAATGAACAATGCTGCCTGATTGTCACACTGAAGCGTCATAGGTAGAGGTACTGCTACATGTAGATCTTCTAATACAGAGCGAACCCACATCATTTCCGTGCTGGCTTGGGCCATTGCCCTGTATTCGGATTCCGCACTGGATCTTGCCACCACCGTTTGTTTCTTGCTTTTCCAAGAAACCAGAGAGCCTCCAACAAAGACTGCAAACCCTGAGGTTGATTTTCTATCCTTAGGGCATCCTGCATAATCTGCGTCTGCACACGCTGAGATGGATAAGTCTGCACCCTTTCTGAATAGTAGCCCTAATCCAGGAGTAGACTTCAGATACCTCAGTATCATGTGTATAGCATCCATGTGAACCTGTCTGGGCTGCTCCATAAACTGACTCACCCGGCTAACTGCAAATGCAATGTCTGGACGGGTTATAGTAATGTAGAGGAGTTTTCCCACCATCTCTCTATATCTCCTCTTATCCACTTCGTCAGTATCATCATCATATAGCTTCATGCTGGGGTCCATGGGGATGCTTGATGGTTTGCACCCATCCATACCAGTCTCAACCAGGAAGTCAGTAATGTACTTCCGTTGTGTCATCACCAAACCATGTGCATTCCTAGCAAATTCCAACCCTAGAAAATATCTTAGGGTTCCAAGATCCTTTGTAACAAACTGACGACCTAGGAATGCCTTCGCCCTTGCTATGCCTGAACATCATCTCCTGTAACAAGAATATCATCCACATAGACCATTATGACAACCGTACCTGCCGAGGACTTCTGGACAAACAACGAATGGTCAGCATTGGACCTCTTGAATCCCTGGTGCTCAATTAGGTTGGACAGTTTCTGGAACCATGCTCGTGGACTCTGTTTAAGTCCATATATAGCCTTGTGAAGTCTACATACCATATGCGTCTCCCCCTCAGCAGTAAACCCGGGTGGCTGCTGCATGTAGACTTCCTCCTGTAAGTCCCCGTACAAAAATGCATTCTTGACATCCAGCTGATAAATGCTCCAGTCACGGACTACTGCAACAGACAGGAGGATACGCAGAGTCGAGTGTCTCGCCACTGGAGAGAATGTATCCATGTAATCAACGCCATATGTCTGTGTAAATCCCCGAGCGACTAAACGTGCTTTGTATCTATCCAATGTGCCATCTGCATGGTATTTGACTGTGAAGACCCATTTGCAACTTACAACGGATGCATCAGGAGGTGCAGGGACCAAAGACCATGTGCCACGGGACTGCAAGGCCCCCATTTCTTCTTCCATAGCCAGTCTCCAGCATTCACTCTTCAAGGCTTCCTGGTATGTCCGTGGTATGTCCACGGAAGATAAAGCAGTAGCAAACTTCTGGAAATCACCTGTGAGTCGGTGGAAGGAAACCTGTGAAGCAAAGGGATATGATGCACACTGCCGTCTCTGTTTCCGAATAGCAATTCGGAACATCCAGATCATCATCGGGGCCCACCTGTAAGGAGTCATCCTGCATATGTTCTGAACCTGACCCGTCAGTAGAAACATCATCTGAACATACCTGAGGCTCAGTGATTGGCTGATCTGCTGTCTGAGCGGGACCTGACCGACGCGTATAGTGGTTAGGAAATGGTGATATGATTCTCCGAGGAATGGGTGGTGGTGGAGGTGGAGGTGGTGGTGGCGGTGCTGGCAAAGGAACTGACACAGGAGACGAGTTAGGAGTAAGACAGGTAGGTGGTGGTGGAACCAAAATATCATCAGCGGTGGTGGATGGTACCATTCTGTCCCCGGCTGGCGAGAAGAACATGACCGACTCGAAGAAGGTGACATCCGCACTAACGAAGTACCTGTTGGTAGTAGGATCATAACACCGGTATCCCTTCTGGGTCCTTGAATACCCAACGAAGACGCACTTGACTGCTCTTGGAGAGAGCTTGTCAAGTCCAGGAGACAGACGATGAACAAACGCCACAGCACCAAAGACACGAGGTGGCAGTGAGAAGAGCTCTTTATCAGGAAAGATAAGAGAGATGGGTATCTTCTCTCCAAGGACAGAGGAGGGCATTCTATTGACCAGATAGCATGCAGTAAGACAGCATCCCCCCAGAAGGAAATAGGAGCACAACTTTGAATCAATAAGGTACGAGTGATATCCAAGAGATGGCGATGCTTTCTTTCCGCCACACCATTTTGTTGGGATGTGTATGCACAGGTGGTTTGATGAATAATTCCCTTTAATGACAGAAATCGAGAAAGAGAACGTGTACAGAATTCCAGGGCATTATCCGTCCGAACATATTTGACTGAAGAAGAAAAAACATTCTGCACTTCATTAATCAAATTTTTAATAACATCTCCTGCTTCAGACTTATTCTTCAGTAGAAAAACCCAAGAGACACGAGAAAAATCATCTACGACCACAAGATAGAACCTGTGTCCCTGGTGATCGGGAACACGACTCGGACCCCATATATCTATATGTAACAACTCGAAAGGGGAGCCACTGCTCCGACTCTGACGACCTGGAAAGCTCGACCTGTGATGCTTTCCTAACTGACAAGTTTCACAACGAAACGACGAACTTGGGGAGATCTGGGGCAGAAGATGGCGCATTTTCTGGAGTGGAAGGTGACCAAAACGAAGATGCCAAATGTAAGGTGAGACTGGACCAGCATAGTGAGCGGAGATGCCAGCATAAGATTCCCGGACCAGCCGATATAGACCGTTCTGCTCAGAGCCACAGCCAATCACCTTGCCCATGAGTATGTCCTGAAAAATGAGAGAAGACGGGTCAAATATAGCTCGACAATTCAAATCCTTTGTAATCTGACTAATAGACAGCAAATTCAGTGAGAATTCAGGAGCATGTAAAACATTCTGTAGCTGCATAGCGGAGGTTAAGAAAACCTCCCCCTGACCAACAAGGGGTGAATGGGAACCATCTGCTATCTGCACTGAGCGACCTGGAGAAATAGCCCTGTAGGCCTGTAATCTACCTCTATCTCGACACAGATGATGTGTAGCTCCGGAATCTATAACCCAGTCAGATATATCATGTGAAGGAATGATCGCTGAAGATCTACCTGAGGAACTGGCAGCGGCGGAAGAACTGGCTGAGGCTGTGGCAGCAATATCAGAAGAGCCACCAGATGAATCACCAGAAGACTGTGGCATAATATCACGGAGACGGGCCACGAGTTCGTCAAATCTATGATCTGCAGTAGACGGTAATGGAGACTGCGAATGCTCTGCAACCCGTGCTGATGTTGGGAACCCATGCTTTGAGTAGCATGTCTCCTCTGAGTGTCCAGGTCTGTGACAATATGAGCACGTCTGACTAGGTCGACCGCCTCTTCCCTGAGAGCCACGGCCACGTCCACGGCCACGCCAAGAGGATGGTCCACCTCTCCCACGCGAAGCTGCCATCGCAGATGGGGGTGGAGTAGAAGAGCTGGAGGAAACTGGGATACGGTTGAGCCTCCTGTATACATCCTCCACTGGAGGAATGACTGCATCTGCTAAGATCTGTGACCGTGCAGCATCATACTCAGGGTCGAGGGCAGCAAGTAGAACACCCACCATGGTGGCGTTCCGGAACGTCTTCTGCTGCTCTGGAGTAGCAGTCAGAGGGATGGTACTGTAGAGCTTCTCAAACATCCCTCTTAGGGATGTGTATAGAGAGTGGAGAGGTCTGCCGGCCTGCTTCATCGTAAAGATGTCATGCTGAAGCTGCAACATCTTTGTCTCATTTCGCACCTGCGAATATGTAGCAGCAAGAATGTCCCACATCGCCTTAGCAGTGGGCTGATGGAGGACATCATTAGCTATCTCCATCGTCAACGTACCCGATAACCATACCTTTGCATAAGCATCATCGGCCTCCCATGAGGCATAGATCCCTGTCTTCTCCGCAGGCTCATCCTCGGTAAGAATGTGTTTCTTACCGTTTGATTTCATGAGGCTCATGAACTGCATGGCCCATAACTCATAGTTAGACCCGTCCATCTTCACTATCGGCGCCGGACCTTTGAATGCGCCGGTGGAGGGCAAATCGACTTTCGATTCTGACATACTGCTGCTGGAAGAAGACGAAGGGAGAATAGACAATGTGATGAATGTCTACACCAACTGCATCGGATTTGAGTACGTGTGTAGACCTTTACGCACTCAAATCCATAAAGCCGAGGAAGAAGGGTCTAGGGCATGCTTCCAAGGAAGCAAAACAGCCCTTGAACTGCCTCGAGAGCGACGCCTAAGTGCTGGTGGAGGCCACGGAACCCCTACTGCGGCTGATGGGGTTGCCGCTGGGGCTGTGGGAGCGGCAGGAGGTGTCGCTGGGTGTGCTGGCTGCCGCTGGGGCGACAGACAGCGGCTGGCTGGGCTGCTAGGGCACCCGGCGGTGCCGCAGGGGCGGCTGGGAGAGGCTGGTGGGGCCGCAGGCAGCGGCTAGGGCGGCTTGTGGGGCCGCAGGCAGCAGTTGGTGGGGCCGATAGCGGCTGGAAGCCGCCGGGATGGAGGAGAGAAGGTGGGGGCGGCGGGTGGGGGGTAGGGAAAAGAGCCCTAGGGTGGCTCTGATACCATGTTAGACGAAAGGGAGTCTTTGTTATGATGAATAAGAAAACCCTAGGCTCTCTTATATAGGGAGAAGCCTTAAGGGTAAATTACATGGATGTCTAAATAGAAGAAAGAAATAAAAACACGGTACATAAACATATAATAATAATAGAAACTATCTCTACAGTTTGAGGCCATATATCGCCTTGTGAAGTCTACAGACCATCTGCTTCTCCCCCTCAGCAATAAACCCAGGTGGTTGTTGCATGTAGACTTCCTCCTGTAAGTCCCCGTACAGAAAGGCATTCTTGACATCTAGTTGAGATATACTCCAATCACGAACCACAGCAACAGATAAGAGAATACGAAGGGTAGAGTGTCTCGCCACTGGAGAGAACGTATCCATGTAATCCACGCCATAGGTTTGTGTAAACCCACGGGCGACCAAGCGTGCTTTGTACCGATCCAACGTGCCATCTGCATGATATTTAACTGTGAAGACCCACTTACAGCTCACAACGGATGCATCAGGAGGTGCAGGGACCAAAGACCATGTGCCACGGGACTGCAAGGCCCTCATCTCCTCTTCCATAGCTAATCTCCAGCAATCATTCTTCAAAGCTTCCTGGTAGGTCCGTGGTATATCCACGGAAGACAAGGTTGTGGCAAATCTCTGAAAATCACCAGTGAGACGGTGAAAGGAAACCTGTGAAGCAAATGGATAAGAGGCACATTGCCGCCACTGCTTCCGAATAGCAATCGGAACATCAAGATCATCATCTGTTGTACTGGATGGGATATTGTCATCCTGTAATGAAGAATCCTGCACATGTACCAAACCTGTCCCGTCAGTAGTAATGCCATCTGAACATACCTAAGGCGTGATAAGTGGTTGATGTGTAGTCTGAGCAGGACCTGACCGACGCGTATAGAATTTAGGTAGCGGTGAAACGATAGGCCGTGGAATGGGTGGAGGAGGTGGTGGGGGGTGCTAGCATGGGGACAGGCACAGGGGAAGACTCAGGTGAACTCCATGTGGGTGGTGGAGGAACATAGACATCATCAGTGGTAGTGGATGGTACCAGTCTGTCACCTGCAGGAGAGAAATACATGACAGACTCAAAGAAAGTGACATCAGCACTCACAAAGTACCTCTTAGTCGTAGGATCATAACACCGGTAGCCCTTCTGAGTTCTGGAATAACCAACAAAGACGCACTTGACTGCTCTAGGAGAGAGTTTGTCAAGTCCGGGAGATAGACGATGAACGAAAGCCACAGTACCAAAGACACGTGGAGTCAGTGAGAATAACTCCTTGTCTGGAAAAATAAGAGAGATAGGTATCTTCTCACCAAGAACTGAGGATGGCATTCGATTGACCAGATACATGCAGTAAGAACAGTGTCCCCCCAGAAGGAAATAGGAGCACAACTATGAATCAACAGGGTTCGAGTAATATCCAAGAGATAGCGATGCTTTCTTTCCGCCACACCATTTTGTTGTGATGTATATGCACAAGTGGTTTGGTGAATAATATCCTTTGATGAAAGAAATTGAGAAAGTGAGCGTGTACAAAATTCTAGGGCATTATCCGTCCGAACATATTTG
Organism: Ottelia alismoides; assembly: GCA_037367405.1. Lineage (NCBI taxonomy): Eukaryota > Viridiplantae > Streptophyta > Magnoliopsida > Alismatales > Hydrocharitaceae > Ottelia > Ottelia alismoides. The sequence continues at coordinate 306,031 of JAZKJV010000914.1, read as the reverse complement.
ACTGAGGAAGAGAAAACATTGTGCACTTCATTAATTAAATTCTTGATCACATCTCCTGCTTCAGATTTATTCTTCAAAAGAAAGACCCATGACACACGAGAAAAATCATCCACTACCACAAGATAAAATCTGTGCCCCTGATGATCGGGAACACGACTAGGACCCCATATATCTATATGTAACAACTCGAATGGGGAGCTACTGCTCCGACTCTGACGACTTGGAAAGCTTAACCGATGATGCTTTCCCAACTGACATGCTTCACAGCAGAATGACGAACTAGGAGAGATCTGGGGCAGAAGATGGCGCATTTTCTGGAGCGGAAGGTGACCAAACCAGAGATGCCAGATGTACGGAGAGACTGGTCCGGCAGAATGAGAGGAGACGCCAGCATAGGAATCCCAAACCGGCCGATATAGACCATTCTGCTCAGAGCCACAGCCAATCACCCTGCCCGTA